>CM061531.1:37605391-37641503 GCA_030545055.2 Neoaliturus tenellus | reverse complement strand
GAATTCACATTAACATATAAATTACTAGAGCAGCCCCTCGCTCGGGGACTATGACACATCCGCGGCCGTCCCGTCATCCCGCCGTCCCGTCATCCGCGCGATCCATCACTCCGACGCTATTAAATATTCACTTGTTTTGATGACATTGGTGTCGACGACACGGCGTGTTTGTGTAGGTGTACGTGTGTGTATGAGTGACAGCGTTTGTTGTAGTGATAGTATTGGCCGGTCGCCAAGTCGTTCGTGGTCAGGTTCACGTTGTATACCGGATGCAAGTCAAGCGTTGCTGTCCAATGCTATTCATGTCCACCGTTGTTTCGACACCCCCAATGCTTGCGTGTTTGTGTAGGTGTATGTGTGACAGTGTTTGTGTAGTGAGAGTGTTGACGGTCACCAAGTCGTTCGTGTCGGGTTCACGTTGTATACCGGATGTAAGTCAAGCGCTGCTGTCCAACGCTATTCATGTCCACCATTGTTTTGACACCCTCAATGTTTGCGTGTTTGGTGTAGGTGTATGTGTGTGTATGTGTGACGGTGTTTGTGTAGTATGGTGAGAGTGTTGGACCGGTCACCAAGTCGTTCGTGTCGGGTTCACGTTGTATACTGGATGTAAGTCAAGCGCTGCTGTCTAATGCTATTCATGTCCACCGTTGTTTTGACACCCTCAATGTTTGCGTGTTTGTGTAGGTGTATGTGTGACAGTGTTTGTGTAGTGAGAGTGTTAACCGGTCACCAAGTCCTTCGTGTCGGGTTCACATTGTATACCGGATGTAAGTCAAGCGCTGCTGTCCAACGCTATTCATGTCCACCGTTGTTTTGACACCCTCAATGTTTGCGTGTTTGTGTAGGTGTATGTGTGACAGTGTTTGTGTAGTGAGAGTGTTGACCGGACACCAAGTCGTTCGTGTCGGGTTCACGTTGTATACCGGATGAGTGGAGCGGCCGCTCCAGGCCTCGCGCTAAGGAGGGGCCTCGCGCCGTGAGGCCTTGCCCGCTAAAAAGTTAGTTGCGTAAACGTTAGGTTGAATAAAAATAATATAGGCCTATAATAATGAACAGATACATACCTAAAATATCGGTTTAATTACCCGCGAAATATGTTCAATAATTGTGATTTAAAAGCTACGAACGCGATTCTTATTCGTACGTAATAGTAGCGACCAAAAGGATGCAAACGCAAAACATCGTTTGATAGCGGCTTCCGGCTGGCGGGGTGACAGGACCAAGCCTCGCGGCTGCCGAGCCATGCTTGCAGATGCCGCCACCATGCATGACCGACTTTGCCTGTCTCTAGCCGGTTTTTCAACTGTTTGTCTGTATGTGAATTTTAATTGATCCATTATATCTTTGAAGTTATTTAAGGCACGGAAATTAAAACTTGGCACAACTGTTAAGTGCGTTAAGGTACAAATGCAGATGAATTTGTACATTTCTAACATTTATGGTTGCAAAATTGGCGGCCATTACAAATTTTCAAAGCTAATATCTTAAAAAAATGCAAACAAAAAAGTTGAAACTAAGTTTGGTTTGTAAGTGATCAAACGAGAAACAACGGATTAATCTAAGTTTTTACATTTTTTAAATCATAAAGATTTACATAGGCCATTTACATTGGAATCATACATAGGCTACATAATACTTGAATAATTTCATGCTTAAATAACTATAAACCAGCAACCAACTCTAGGAAAACATTCAACGTAATCTAAAACTTGTATGTAGGCCATTTACATTACGAGCGAAACCCGTGTTTTCTCAAAATAAGATTTTAATTTCTCACTACCCAGTAGTATTTTTACTCCGGTAATTAAATCATGCAATTTTTGTAAGTTTGCAAAAGTTTGTAAAATTTACAGCTTTTAAAAATATTTCGCTTTGAACATTTTTAATTACAGCCATCTTGAAACTTGAAAACAATAAATGTTAGAAATGTAGAAATTCACTTGCATTTGCGACTTAATACAGGGTGTCTCTGAACTCTCTTCCTTTTCAGGTATTATTCCTGGACCAAAGACAAGCCAAAATCAAAATATCATATTAAAAAATTCCAAAACACCATAGTTACTTGTACAGCCGTCATTTTGTATTTTGTTTTAATAATTTTTAATGTAAGAATGGCTTGACGTAATAAGTGGAAATTCGGTACACACCTTTTTGAAGTAAAGACCTAGCTAGAAAAAATAATCAACTTTTTACAATTCATGTTTTCAAAATGATGGCCAATGAAAATCTTTAACCTAAATTACATAAAAACTACCTACATAAGGTAGCAAAGTTTATGTTCTTATGTGGCAACCCGCTCATATGCGTGACTATTTGTATTAAAATCACTAAATTTTAATATGATATTTTGGCTTGTCTTTGGTCCAGGAATAATAATTGAAAAGGAGGGTAGAGGGCTAGAGGGTAGAGTTCAGGGAGACCCTGTAATTAATATTTGTGCCAAGTTTCATTTCTGTAACTCAAATAATTTCAAAGATATAGGGGTCTAATGGATTGAGTACATATATAGACAGTCGGAAAACGTCTTGACATACCTTGACACATGCTGGTCGTATTCCATACCCCACAACCCCCCAGCATCACAGTTAATAAGGCTCGCAGAAATATTTTTCTCCAGGCTCGCATTTCCTAAGGACGGCTCTGCAGTGACGAATAGGGGCGAAACAATTTTCCACATTAGGACCAAAAATAATCCGGATTGCGGTGAGTTATCCCTACCTTTTTACTTATAAAAGATTAGTACTCTTCCTATAAAAATTAATAAAGACTATTTTGTACTATAGGGAATAATATGAGGGAAAACATATTGCATGCATGGTTCTATTGCCTGTAATCTAGTAGAGTAATCAACAATAACTATTAAATTAACGACATTAGTAAGTTCTTTATATTTTGATAAGAATTCAAAAAAGGGCCGTTAAAATTAAAAGTCATAGGTGTCATAAATAGAGTTAAATAGCAACAAACAAGCTAAAAACTATTTTGTCATTTTCCTCCGGTTTTTACCATTGCATAACGAGATATGCGGTTTCCATAAAAAAATTTGATTTAGATTATTTGTGAATTGGTGCCCGGATGATAAGAAATGGTTTTCGAGTTATCACCTGATTTTGATGGAATTTGGTATATACCTCCAAGTTAAAAATAATTCCATGTGTTCATTTTTTTTCTTATGCTCTATTTTTATTTTAATAATAGTTTACTCTCAGATACACTAAAAGAAGAACATTGTATGTACTAAAAAGGACATTGACGATTTTGATTAACTTTAGTGTTTTATTAAAGAACTTTATATTTCTAAAATCTTAATAAAATTACATTACCCCAAAACATTTTTTATTCAAAGTGTATAAAGCTTTAAGTATTACAATATCTGTTGATATGACCTAAAAATATACATAAACATTTTAAATATAATCCTTAAAATAAGGTCAACATATTAATAACTCGCACTTTAAATTAATTATTACTGCACGAAAAATGTTTGCGGAGACTTCGAAATTGTATGTTTAAAAGCACGGTGGGTTGTAAAAAACCGTGGAGTTTAAGTTTGTTCAGTGAGGGTGTTAAACGAAGCTCCGCCTCATACTGAAATTCTAGCCCAGGCCAGTTGGGACTCACGAGGACCTAGCCAGCGGCGCGGAAAAGGGGAGGGCGAAGAGAAAGTTGCTTCAAGAACAAGACTGTGAATCATCCCCGAGCCACACACCTTACACGTGACCTTTTCTTTCTTGTTTGTCTCAGCATGTTGTGCAGTGCCTCACTTCAGACTGACGATCAACAGACTGTAGGGTTGCTCCGGAAGGAATGATACAGGCCCATGACATTTTTACAATTAAAAGAGATTTAAAGCGAACGGGTAAAACTGTTTTACACAACATGCAGTGAAACGGGTTTTCATGTTTTTGCGACTTCGTAAAGAATCATAATTCAATACCATGCACAAGACTCCTAAAAAATTAATCAAAAACTTCAGAACTTTTAAATCAATCTTATTTACTCATTAATTTAAAGTAGTGTGTTGCCATTATTGGCTTGTGCGGCGTTGATAAATTCAAGTTGTATTGAAGTTGAAAATTGAAAAATAATTACCACTATTCTTAAAACCCCTATTTATTAATTCATGAATGTAATTACAGTTAAATTACCATTAATTCATATTATACATACTGTTTTTATTTCTTAACTGACCTGTTTATGTATAAAAATAATATTTCGCGCATTGTTTCTCCGACTATAGCCTGGCCGTAAGTAGAGGGTAGCTTAATGAAATTGAAAGTAGCGGAGTGGCCATAGTCGGAGAAATAATGCGCAAACTTTACAGGAAACTAAAGTGTTTTCAATAAGAAACATAACTCCAGATCACGACAGTAAAATGCCCGCAGAATGCCAGGGCTGCAAAGCTCGTCGACTAGGAGGCCTGTACGCCACTTCCTCCGATGTTTGGGATGTTTTGAAAATTGTACACTTCATCCGATGACCGGTGGTCGGCGAGTTAACTGCCACGGTACGCCGCCGCGGTAGAATATTCCACCCTGGCTTAGAGGGATGTGTTGTGCCGCACTGAGTTTATTAAATAACTGTTTATATTGGGAGGTGTATTAAATTAATTTATTAATGTTTCCAACAATCTCATACAATTTCTGCCACTCAATATGTTTGAAATTTTTTTGACAATACTTTGTTATTTAAAATAACGTTCAAGCTATAATTATTTTTAAGTGACAGGAAGATTTGAACATTGTGATTATCTGCGTTCCTAGAAATGGAGAGATCTAAGAATCAAAAAGTAAGAAACTGTGGGGACGGGTGTTTAAAAGTAGCCGTCGTGAATTCTAAAACAGTAGTTCGTTCAAGGTGTCAGGCAGCATCGTTGTATATATCGATATCAGGAAGTGCGCCAAAGGGGGCAAAAATGCCCTGATTGTCGATGGGTTTTAAGTTTACAAAAAGTGCGTTAAGTGAGGTAAAGTTAAGTGGGTTTGTGAACGGTTGCCAAACATGAAGTGTTCTGCAAAATAGGTTTAACAAATAACCTCATAACGCAGTTTTAATTCGTAGTATAGTATTTTTCTATGTGCAATCTACTATTATGAAAGAGTTTTTAGACATACGGCAAATGAAAACGGTAAACTCTAAACGCTATTATGCCATTTATGGTGGATTTGCCAATTTTTACTGCTTGAAGATATGATATGATGACTTGTGGAAAAGTGAAAAAATATCTATTATAAAGCCGAACGAGAGTTAAAGAAAACAAACTAAGTATTCTACTCATTGTTATAATTAACTTAACAAATTAACAACTGCAGGTTACTGTAATGCATTCTCAGAATATCCTGTGTATCAAATAATATCTATTTAAACTCATTTAAAACACGTTAATCAAAAGTGTCTTTTAGCATGTTTAACATTACTTTGAATTTTTTTCTTACAATTAACATGTGTTAAACACAAGTTTATTCGTAAGGCAAGCAGAAAAGTAGTGTATTAGTGTGTGTTCTTACTGTATTGTTTGTTATAGCAATGTTTCATGTTCAATATTTTCCTTCAGTTTGACGGAAGTTGAAATTCTGCAGCACTATTAAGGAATCCTGCATGATAGATTTATTTGTAGTAACGTAAGTAATTGATTTGCCAGTAATATTAGCCTAGGTGATAGGGTAGGAGTACAGGATAGACGGTGGCTGATCTCAGTAGCTGCGCGGTCATCCGTCCCGCCGGCCACCACCACACATCCCCAGCCCTGTTGGCGACAACGTGTCAGGCGGGTTCTGAATCTGACTGTACAATATTCATCGCTCTTCTCCAAAATTCCCGAGTTGAACGTGGTACGAGAAGCAAAAAATCTCACTCAACCAGGTCAAGGATATTTAAAGTTATATTAGAATACTGGTACATGATTACAGTACAATTTAAATTAATTTATTACAGTTCCCAATGAAACAGTTATTTAATAAACCCAGTGCGACATATCCCTCTAAGCTAGCGTAGGAATATTCTACCGCGGTGGCGTACCGAGCCGGTGAACCGCTGACCGGCGGCCGTCGGATGAAGTGTAGGCTACTATTTTCAAAACACCCTAAATATCGGATGAATTGGCCTACAGCTGGCTAGGAGACAGTGTACGATAAGCGTGAGTTTGAGACTCTTCATACCGGTATGGTTCTGTTCAGTGTACTGAGAGGATGAGCTCTGTATTACTCCATATGACTAGGTGCTCAACAACCACTATTCAATTAACCACAGTATTAAGTTTTCTATATTTTGACAATATTTCAAGAGGACCTGTAAATATTAAAAGTGGTAAACGATAGAGTTAAATGGCAATTAACAATCTCAATATTACTATGTTATTCCTCCCGCGATTTTTATCATTGCGTATTGGGAAAGTACGGTTTTTATTGAACGTTTGTATTTGGGTTGTTTGTGAAAATAACTTTTTGGTGTTCCATAAGTCCGAAAATGTTTTCAAAGTAATCACCTGATTTTATGGAATTGTATTGCCTATGTGTCAAATTCATAATACTGTATTTCCATAACTTGTTCATTGCTTCTATTTCTCATTTTAGTTGTAGTTCGATTGTATTTTGCAAAAATTGCATTACAATTGTATTAAATGCAATAACTTTTTGTATCAAATAAGTTTTATTGTTTTGTAAAGAGCTTTTAACTTCTAAAATGCAAATAAATGACATTACACACATATCTAATACATTTTCATGAAAAATTATTAAAGCTTAATATATTAATATATCGGTTTTTCTAACTTTAAAAAAAGTATGATCCACCTTTTAATATTAATATTTTTGTTGATCAATAATTAAATACGAGATTATTTTTTTGCTTTGTTGTGAACGAAAATATTTTAAGGAGAATACAAAATCGTATGTGAACACAGTGAATTGCAAAAAGTCATAAAGTCGTGGAGTCAAACTTCAGCGAAAGTGTGAAGTGAAGCTACGCCTCCTATTGAACTTATAGTCCAGTAAGGTTGTGTCACATGCGGACCTTGCCAGCGGCAGTGGTCGTAGTCCACTTGAGGGTTGGCCGGGAGGGGGGGGGGGAGTGAATAGAAAGTTGCTTCGAGGAAACGACTGCGAATCATCCGCCGAGCCATTAGCTGCACACGTGACTTTTTATTTTCTCGTTTGCGCCGACTCGTAAAGGCGTTACCTCACTTCGGACCCTCGATTAACAGACTATAGTGATGATCCGGAACAGTAGAATGTTCCGCGTTACAGGCTGAGCTATTGGACATGTGTTTTTAGGTGTCAACCTATTTTCGCAATTTTCGTTGAATGTTTTTTTTTGTCTGAAACTATTTTGTTTGATTATTTTATAAGGGTTTTGTAAAACAGGACTTTAATTGATCAAATTCCTATCTTAGGTTTAATTTTTACTTCTCGCCGTTGCCCACTCACATATTATATCAAAATTTAGTTTAGTAAAATATAACAATTACGAGAGAAAAAACACTATTTACTGGCGAAAGATATTACTGGTGTTTTTTAGAAGAATAATCAATGCGCATCATGTTATTTGTAAAAATAATAGAACAAACAATGTTTAAAAACAACAATAAATAAATTAATACTGAATGCAATAACTCGAACAATGTCGGGTCAGGGGCCCGTGAAGTCCATATCGCGGGCAGCCCACGAGACATACGCATTCTACATACAATACATATACAGATGTACAGCACATGCCAGTCCTGTAATGGTGGGGGGATTTCCCCTCTCTCGCTTTAGCTTCATATATTTTCCACAGCTGCGCCACTATCCTGATAGGGCTGTATCCATATATCCGTCTCATCCCGGTCCACTTGTTTCTAGCTGAAAGGCTGAAGACGGTCCGGACCGGCTTAGCTCATCAAACGGACCGGGAGTGCCTTGGGACCGGTTAGTGCTTTAAGTTTAGATCGTGAAAACCGGCTTCTGCCGAGGTGCTAGACATATATATATATATATATATATATAAAAGTGTTATAGATGTAGGGGTTTTCATGGGATTTAATAATTGTTGTGGTTGTTCCATTTCATGTTTATATTAATACTTTGAGTTAGCTTACTTTACCTTTGATAAATGATTAAATATTGAGTTATTGGTGTAGTTAATATAGCTTTGGGTTTTTTTTATATTTGAGTATGTTGTTTTACTTGTTAAGGAAATTTGAGTTATTGTTACCCTTCTCATGTTTTATAAATGTTTTATAAATGACTGTGTGTTATTACTGTTAAATATTTGTTTATTATAGCTATTTTACTTAGCTAATGTATTATTAATAGGTGTTATATGGTAAATGTATGATTACAAGAGTTACTATTTAGTTAATTTGTATTATTTTATTGTTATTTATACCATATACTGCTTATAAGTAAAATATAAGGGTGATAATGACTAATTTACATATGCTGTTAGGGTTAAATACTTGGTAAATGTTGTTCTGGATACGGTTCATAATAATATTTTCAAGATTTATTCCTAATAATTAAATGTATGCTTGAAATGGCATTTCAGTAGTTGTATTTAAATTATTTTGCTGATTGTTTTATTAGTTTAACTTATTATGTGGAATAGTTATTATAGTTGTTGCTCTAGGTTTATAATTAACTATTTAGGGTTTTATTTTAACTTTAACTTGCAAAATGCTTATTATAGATTTTTATGTTTTTTTAATGTGTACTTGTTGTGTTTTAAATCAGTTTTAAATATTTTGTTATATATACATGCTATAGCAGAAGCGGTGTTTACATGTTTAATATAACATAACCTTCAGCTTATTTTTTAACCTTATAAACCTAACCCTTACCTCATTTTTAACCTCACAAACACAACGTTCACCTTACACTCTGCAAAGCCTCTTCTGTTTAGCAGAAGCTGGGCCTTGCATTCGCATCCTCACCATTTAAAGGCAATATCATTCACTTAATCAAGTAGGCCTATGCAATATAAATACAATTAAATATAATATTACCACATTATGAAAATTAAATCCAACATTAAATCATATAAATTAGTAGACGTCAGCCAGAATCTGTAATACTAAACAATAACAATTTTATTATTACAAGTTAACAAAAGTAGTTATATGACGAAATCATAGTTTCTAGTCAACATCCATACCTACAACTAAACACATACCTCACATCCTACTAGATACTGAAAATTAATAAAAACTTATGCAAACCATAATAGTAATTAACACAATCAATCATAAAATTAATATTTCACACTTTATTCACATCAAAAATCACTTACAATCAACAGAATACATGCCTTGCTTTAACCAAGCTTCTACTTTAACCTAACATAACATAACCTAGTCGAACCTTACCTAACCATATATTAGCTATATATATTGACTTAATTAACATATTTAGTTAAAAACAGAGGCTTTTACAAAATATCTCAATTAACTAATAAATTATGTAATAATGTAACTTTAGCAGACACTATGACTCAAACACAACACTTTTATATCACTAAACTAATATTCAATATGAAACAGTAAAATAAATATTATTATATCAAAACACATTAAAGTGCAATATTGACACATATAAATTAGTAGGTGACAATCAGAAATTATATTACTAACCACTAAATCACATTACATTATTTTAATGTTAAAATTGGTCAAATATAATTTGATAAGACAAATCATTGGCCATAACTGTGGTAACATCAACAACCTTAACTATTTACTTCTCATCTTATAGGAACATTACATTTGACCTTAACATGTGCAAACTCTAATGGTAATAAATAACACATAATAGTTATAAAATCCATAATTCATTACACATTTTTACACCATACCCACTAACACTAAAATTGACTTAAGTAACACATACATTTAAAGAGTTTATTCACCAAGTGCCATGTTTACATAGCCATAAATATTTTTTAATAAATCATTATAAAACATGAATTATACAAAATTTACTTAATAATAATGTTTAAATTACCGGTAACATTTAAACCTATAAATTTCAATAATAAGCTATAAGGCAAGCAAAATATAGTCAACTATTCACTTGGACATGCTTATTTTATACATATTAGATATACTAATAAGTTTCAGATAAAATTAGCAGTAAATAATGAATAAGTTTTAATCATATTTTTTTTTTCAAAATTCATCATAAAACTCCCAAACTAAAACCAAAACACAACTATTAACGACAAGAAGTCAAATGACTGGTTCATGTTTAAAATTAATTTATGTTAAGCAATACATAGCATACTAATATGTAACATTTAGCACATTTAGTAAAATTTCATAGCCAATCTCAGTGGCACAACTAAATATTTAGCAAAACACAGGCTTAATACACATATTTTAAACTGGCATATTAATCTATAACAGACACAATATGACTAAAATGTAGTCAAATGTAAAATGTAGGACAAATACAATTATCAGTGACTTAAACTCAACTAGTTCAAAATGTAAACTTCTTAATTTACAATAAGCAAAAATTAACATCCTATACTCAATAACATTAAAATATAGGCCTACTATTATAAATAGTATGTATAACTATAAAAACGTATTAACATCAACTATCTTATAAAGTAAAAATAGCAAGTCATGGCACATTTTACACAGGTAGTTAAATTTTATAGTTAATTAACACTACAAACAACACACAGTCAAAGCAATAACCAATAACATTAATAACAGTCAATAACTCGATAACTCAGCACATTTAGCACATACCTCCCAATACTCTATAATATAACAAACATAATTAGTAAATCACCATTTATTTTTATATAAACCAACACAATAGAATAACTTAATATTTAAGTTAACAAACTAAGAACAAAATATCAAGACATAAGATGTATAAATATTACCTCAATTGAATACAAATCATAGTCAATAACCAGTATATAATTAATACAATAACAACCAAATATTTAACAATAATAACACAAGTTAAATATTTAACATATAGGACAATATAAACATTCTCAGTAAATGACAGATCTTTTATTACAAGCTAATATATAAGATATAAGCTAATATATAAGCTAATATACAAGGCAATAAATATGTAGTCAACCGACTACATATTTATTGCCAACAATATACACAATAAAATAAAAATACCAAGACCAATGATATGTGTATAATTAACACCTAGTTAAATTGTATAACCAAACACCACTGTAAGCAATATAGTAAAGTAACAACAAGCACACATATACTCATGATAATCTACAATATAGACCATTATTATACACTAACAAACTCAGTACATAGGGAAATACAACAAATAAAATTCCTAAATAACATAATCAACTATCTTATAAATACACAAATAATAACACGTGTCATAGAACTTAGTTAAAGATTAATAAATACTCTCAATTATCCAGAATTTGCTTTACTGCCCAAACAATTTTACCACAAACAATACATTTGCTAACAGTATTGTAAATTATTAACTTAAATTTAATACTAAGCTTCTTAAATATTTAAAATATATAATTATAAACCTCAAACAAATAAAATATCTATAAAACTCATGCCTAATAAACCGAAATTCATAATTAATTACATTTATTCAACAAAAAACATGGAACAAGTGCAACAACTATAATAACTTATATTTAAGGTAAATAACCCAACAAGTACACATTAAAAAAGCATAGAAACTATAATAAGCAAAATGCAAGTTAAAGTTAAAATAAAACAATAAATAGTTAATTATAAACCTAGGACAACAACTATAACACTACGCAATATAATAAGTTTAACTAACAAAATAATCAGCAAAACAATTTTAAATACAACTGGTAAAAATGCCATTTCAAGCACACATTTAATTATCAGGAATAAACCTTAAAAATATTATTACCAACAGTATCCAGGACAACATTTACCAAGTATTTAGCCCAAATAACGTAAATTTATCATTATCACATTATATTTTACTTATAAGCAATATCTATATCTATATATATATATATATATATATATATATATATATATATATATATATATATATATATATATATATATATATATATATATATATAAGCGAAATCCCACTCACTGACTCATCACGAAATCTCAGGAACTACCGAACGGATTTACTTGAAACTTTGAACATAGGTTCGTCTTGCCTCCTAGGTGCTCACTAAGAAACGATTTTGCGAAATTCCTTCAGAGCTCCGCCCCACACGTCTTCAAAGTTACCGTGTTATTCTTATGGAAGCAACATTTTTGTATTGTAACATATGATTACATTAAGGAATATTAATTTTGTAAACAGCTGTTTACATTCTCATTCAAATTATTGAGGGAAGATTGGTAATAAAAAAGAGGATAGTTGCGGCGAGTGAGCTTAGCGTCCAAGCTAAACCTGACGGGGAGTGATTACTGACTGACTCATCATGAAATCTCAGGAACTACCAAACGTATTTACTTGAAACTTTAAACACAGGTTCGTCTTGCCTCTTAGGTGCTCACTAAGAAATGATTTAACAAAATTCCTTCAGGGCTCCACCCCACAGGCCTTCAAAATTTCAATATAACGTTATCCGCAATTTTTAATACAAAGTAGGAAACCTGCACTGTTGAAATTTGGAGTGATCACTTTTTTCTTAAGTGCTTAAAAAAATGCTTTAAACATCCCCTTTAGGACTCCGCCCCAAACAAGCTCACGATTACTGTATAGCCTACGTGTTGAAATTTGCCATGGACGATTCTCTTTGCTTATAGATATTTATTACGAAACTATTTTGCAAATATAGATTTTGAAGTACTTTAGGGCTCCGCCCCACAGGACTTCAAAATTACTTTAGGGCCTCCGGGGTCGATGTTTGACATGGACGTTTGTTTTTGCTCATGGGCGCTTCGTAGGAAACGGTTTTGCAAATATAGTTTTCGAAGTTCTTTAGGGCTCCGCCCCACAGGACTTCAAAATTACTTTAGGGCCTCCGGGGTTTAAATTTGAATCGGACGTTCCTCTTTGCTCATAAGAAACAATTTTGCAAATTTCCTTTAGGGCTCCTCCCTACAAATTCTCAAAACTTAGATCCTATGGGTCAAAATTTTACGTAAACGTTCCGTTTTGCTAAGGTATTCACTAAAAAACAGTTTTGCAAATTTTGTGTTTTATGTTCTTTAGGGCTGCGCCCCACATGACTTCAATATGACTGTAGAGCCTACGGGGTTGAAATTTGACATGGTCGTTCCTATTTGCTCATAGGTTGTCAGGGCCATTTATATTTAAGAAACCTTTTCTCACCAAGAATAGGTTTTGCGAAATTCCTTCAGAGCTCCACTCACATTACTTCATTGTTTCAATGTCATTCTTAAAAAAGTAGATTTCGTTGCTCTTTAAAAAGATTTTATTTCCTATAGAATAAATTCAATCACGGGCGAAGCCGTGACGGGCAACAGCTAGTATGGAATAAATAACAATAAAATAATACAAATTAATTAAATAGTAACTCTTGTATTCATATATTTCACATGTAACACTTATTAATAATAGATTAGCTAAGTACAATAACTATAATAAACAAATATTTAACACTAATAACAGACACCCATATTAGATATTTGTAAAACGTGAGAAAGGTAACAATCCTGAACAAGTAAAACAACACGCTCAAATATAAAGAAACCAAAAAAGCTATGTTAACTACACAAATAACTCAATATTTAGTAATTTATAAAAAATAAAGTAAGCTACCTCAAAATATTATTATAAACATTCAGTAGGATAACCACAAGACAATTATTAAGTTCCAGACAAACCCCTACATCCCTAACACTTGACATATACAAATAAAACATTACAATTTATAGGAAATGCTTCAAACAATATTCACGATGAAGGAAATAAATAGTCAAACAAGATTTTTTTATAACTATCCAGCACACAAGCAATACATAAAACAAGACTAATATAGCCAATTAAACATAACTTTAAACATATTAAGAAATAGCCATACTCATACCAATAATATACTGCGTAGGCAATAAACAATTAAACAAAATTTTTAACATACCCATAACCCTATTGTACTACTTAATCAATAGACAGTTAAACAAAATTATAACTTTAATAACGGTAAGCATATTACTATACATAGGCATACAACAGTCAACTGGAAGAGGCGCATGTGACAGTGCACAAGGGGCCAGCGTAAGATTTAGTGCCACATTTCATTAACACCATAAATAAATATAGTTAGAATTGAGGTAAATTTATGATATTTTAAGGTATTATAATAGACTATATGGTAGCCATTACGGCATAAAATATTTACTTTAATTTTAATATTAACATAGCATAAATAATAAATAAAACTATAAAAATTGATTTTTGACATGAAAAAGTTAGTCTGTGAGGAAATTTTTTATTTATATGTCAGGCAAGTTTTGTCAGCGGGAAAGTTGTAGATAAAGATTCAAATTTAATATTTTTATTCTTGACATTTTCATCTAGGATGGTTAGTTTACAAGAAAATAGCTTCGGAGCAAAATATTTTTAAGTTTTGTCCAAAACTGCTCCCAAAAATTAAATCCCCATAAAATCTTAAAACCAATACACACATATATAAAAATTGAATATAACCATACATAAACATAATCACATATCAAATCTCGGAGCAAAATATTTGTAAGTTGTGTCCAAAAATGCTCCCAAGGGAGTTTTCCCCTATAAAATCATGCAAAAACTGGGGTCAAACCCGCCTTTCTTCACTTCTGACAAGCAGAGTTGAAGTATGTCATAACGCATACATAAGCCTTAATGCGGTGTCACACAAAGTTGTCATTAGGTTGACCAAAATCTGGCTTCTGGGAAATCTCCCATTGACATGAGAGGGAAGCACGAAAGCCGTTCAATGCTATTGCAGCCTCACATTTAGTTAAAATACACGATCATATTGATTCATTTCCCAAATATATTGCTCATTACACGTCCAACCCAGTCACATATCTCGATGCTCAGCTTAATGTGGCAAAAATGCATGAGCTATTCTTAGAAAAATTTCCTGAAATGAAGAATGTAATAAAATACAAGTTTTACTTGGATTATTTCAAGAAAAACTTTGGTTACCGATTTGGCAGACCTCAGGTCGATGTCTGAAGTACTTGTGAAGACCTGAATGTATATGTGCTAATAAAGAATAAAAAAATAAATAAATAAAATTAAAAAACCTTTAAAATGCAGCGAAAATCTTGTCGGTGTGTGAATCGCCGTACGGATATTCACAAAGAGTAAAAGAGTAAAGGAATGGCACGTTATGAATATTTTTTTAGGCATATATTTTACCTGACTATTAGTTTATTACAAAACAATGCTCCAGTGCTTCTGTACGTGGGACAACTGAAATTCCAATATTAAACAAATAAGACCATACGGTTACACTTTTCTGCTTGAATGTTATTCAAAAAGACAGCTGACCATATTAATACAACTGCTATTTGTGTAATAAGAGCAAGAAGTGCGTCATTGCCACTCGAAAATTGTAGACTCTCAAACAATTCGAGAGCGGCAATGACTATTTGAGCTCGTAATACAAAAAAGATTTTTCCTATAGGTCACGCCACATAAGTTGACGAATGGCCAAAAAACGCTGGGTAGGGCGAGGGGAGGAGAGGGGGTACTTTTCCAAAAACATCGAGCTTACGTTACATACAATTTTTTATAGACCAGCTGATTATCCAATCATTTTAACTGAATAGTAGTAATAATTCATTCGTCAAGTTACGTGGCGGGGGTTAATACCAACATAATTGCTACAAAATACGTGTTTTATTGTATACAAAATGTCGATCAGTTTATTTTTTATTTGTTTCTATTAGAACAAATTGTTAAATATCAAACATAACCATAAACTAAAAAAGAAGCAATTACTAAACAACAATGTATAACAGCTGTGGCATGGTTTCTTACAGCTGACTTAAAATTGCTGTTTGATCTAGCGTGCGGTAAAGAACATTGCCGCGCTAGAGCGGGAAAGACTCTGAAACCGGAAATGAACTGTTTTGCATAGGGGTTACAGGTGTGTCAATGTGATTATTTCCATGCAGTGGTAGGAAAATTGTATTTTTATTGTTGTCAGTGTTGCCACTTTTAGGGTAATTACCCTTTTTTAGGGTAATTTACTGGTCTTAGGGTAATTTTTAGGGTAATGGAAAATTTAGGGTAATCTTAGGGTAAAATTACAAATGTTGAAAATAGTCAACATTGTTGAGAAACATGAAACATAAACAGCAAAAATCTAAAAAAATGAACAATTTTTTACTTTAAATACAAAAAAATTTTATATTTCCCACCAGTATAGACTATATTACAGTTACCGGTAAACTATTAAAAAAATTAATAATCAGTATTGGTATTTTGTAAGTTACTAGAAATTGCAACCAGGTAATTTTAACTTAATCAATAAAAGAAATAAAATGACGACACTCATACTACGTTTTAATAACACAATTAATTGTAAAATGATAACAGATAAGGACTACATAATAACGGTGTAAATCTTATTATTAGTAGGTAAAAATTAAAGAAGTAAAAAAATTAGGGAGAAACAAGAAATCTAGAATGTAGATATTCTAGATACTGTGGGGAGAGATAACCTTTAAGACATTCCAAAAACATATTGGGTAACCTTAGGTACTTAAAAATTGTTAGTTGTGTATGCATATAAGAATGGCGACTAGGTAAAGACATATAATAATGAAACTGGAAGAAAAAAACATAGTGTAGCCTTAATTACATTAAAGAGAAAAAAATATAGTCGCCTAGGAATTTTTAAGGTGAACAGGCCAGAAATACTGTGCCAAAGATAAAACTTAAAATTAATAAAAACAGAAAATGTTTGAATTTTAGTAGGCCTACATACCTACAAAAAATGCATTTATATTTGGCCTAATTAAAAAAAATATTATATTTATATCGATTTATTTAAACATTATTTAATTTATTTTAATGCCTTTCACTTTTTTAGTGTTTTATAATAGTATTACGGTATTTAAAAGCACCAAATAAGCTTTGGGGTAATTTTTAGGGTAATTTTAAAAAGATTTAGGGTAATTTTTCCTCTTGTTTAGGGTAAAACTATAGTTACGAGGTGGCAACACTGATTGTTGTTCAAATCAAACTCCAACCACTGCATGAATTGGATTTTAGGAGGAGGGTGGTTGTTGACCCAGGGAAAAAAGTAAGCATATTATTATAGATTTCTTTAAATATGCGTTTTGGCACGACAAAATTTTTGAAATCTCATACAAAATTAGGCAAGGCAATATTGTATTCAGTTTAGAAGAAGAAGAAGAAGAAGAAAAAGTGCTTTATTGATCCGAAAAAGTGCTTTATCGATCCATAAAGAAAATACACTTCTATTACAATTATATGATTATTTATATATTTAAATTAACATAGGCTAAATCCAGCTTAAGAATCAGAATTGCACGTAAAGCCATAGTCACTTTGACTGTCGGCTTGGTTGACACACTTACCTAGATATTTCGTAAATTGAAAAAAAAAACATTCAGCTTTTAATTACTAATAAAACACTTTTTAAATTAAAAACATGAACCAACAGCAGTACTAAACTACGGTTTTTCAGGAGCTAATGATAAGCTAAAAACTATTTACCAAACAGATCTGGCAGGTTTTTTTTGTTTTTTTTTAATTTGCTATAACTTATTTTAAATAAAATTTCGTATCAAAAATTTAATTCCTCAGTTAAAAGTTTCCTATATCTCCAAGCATCGCTTCTCGGCCTTTTGGCTAAGATCAAAGTGTAGGTGTAAGTCTCCGAGCACCTTAAGCGGACCTCAAACACTGCCCCCGGACCAGACGGGATCAAGTACGGGGAATGGCGCCGCCGCGACCACTCCGGACACGTCCTGGCCGCCGTGTACAACATCTGCCTGGCTGCCAGACGCTTCCCACCGGCATGGAAGATCTCCCAAACTGTACTAATACACAAGAAGGGTGACACTGGGGACATCACCAACTGGCGCCCCATTGCCCTGTCCATCCTAGCCGAACGTCTATCCTGAACGAGGCACAGAAGGGGGTTCACCCGGTCGGAGGGCTGCCTAGAGCATAACTTCGTACTTCAGGAACTTCTAGACGACACGAGGAGACGGGGCACTGAACTGTGTATTGCCTGGCGTGACCTAGCCAACGCCTTTGGCAGCGTCCCCCACTCCGCCCTGACCACCGCTCTCCGATCGGCCGGTCTGACGGAGACCCAGCTAGCGATCATCAGTGACCTGTACGGGGGCAGCTCCACCACCATCAGCATGCCTCTGGCACCACCGCACCCATCAACTTTGCGGCTGGAGTGCGACAGGGCTGCCCGCTATCTCCTGTGCTTTTCAACTTGGTCATGGAGTTCCTCGTCCGCCCTCTAACATCGCTGGTGGAAGAGCACGGTGCAAGCCTGCACGGCACCAAGATCTCCGTGCTGGCCTACGCAGACGACCTGGCCCTCGTGGCGAAGTCCCCCGACTCCCTCCAAGCCCTCGTTGACGCGGTCACACCAGCAGCCGAATGGGTCGGGCTCAAATTCAAGCCACCGAAATACGCAACGCTTCATTACTCTCGTCGGAATACCAGAGCCACCCAGTTCTCCATCTACGGGTCGCCACTCGGAGTCCTGCGAGAGGGTGATGCATACCAGCACCTTGGCGTTCCCACGGGCGTCCGAGTTGACCAGACTCCAGCTGCGACCATCGTCCGCCTTGAAGAGGAGATCGCGTGCATCTTCAGGAGCCTCCTGTCACCTTGGCAGAAGCTGCACGCGATCCGCACTTTCATCGTCCCGCAACTGGAGTTCCAGATGAAGACGGCCAGAATCCTGAAGACTGCCCTGGTAAAGCTTGACGCGGACCTGCGGGCCGGTGTGAAAAGAACCCTTGGACTGCCATCCCGAGCCAGTGCTGAACTTGTCGCCCTACCACCATCCATGGGAGGAGCTGGCCTGCTCCCCCTCAGCGACCAAGTTAACTTGGCTTCGGTGGGCCACGCCTTTCGCCTGCTGACCTCTCCAGACCAGAAGGTGCTCCAGCTCTCGCTTGACGGCCTTGCAGCCTCAACCGGGCGGAGACACGCCGCAGACGACATGGATTTCTTCATGACTTACTTGAATGGGGACATCACGGGAAACTCCAATGTCACCACCTCCTTCTCTGCGGCCAGGACTGCTCTCAACCGGCTGAGGAAGCACCTGCCGGATCAAGTGGGACTGGTGCCAAGAGAGAAACACCCTGCAGCTATCTATCCCGACTGACAGAGGCAACGTCACAGTGGACAAGCACCACCGAGCGGCGCTGACGGCGAGGCTCCGCACCGCCATGCAGCTACACTACAGGGCCACACTAGCGGCAAAACCCGATCAGGGCAGAGTCGCGAGGGTGACTACATCCTGCCCTGTAGCCAACCACATGCTGCACGAGGGACGCTTCACTCGCTTTGAGGACTGGAGGTTCCTCCACCGAGCCCGCCTCGACGTCCCCCCCCCTCAACGGTTGCAGGAGGTGGGAGGTGTGTTTACACGATAACTCTAAAATGGAACCTCCAATTTTGATAAAATTGGTTACAGTGGTGTAAGGCGGCATTTTTCAGGTTAAGTTAAAAAACCAGCATGATCGGACTATAGAAACTTGGTTATATAGGTTTCTAAAAGTAGGTCTCTAAAAAATGGGTTTTTGGTATTTTCACCTATTATTACAAAATTTAAAAAATTTAGCCAACACTATATTAAAGAAGTTAATAAACGTACAATTCAATTCAGTATTTTGAATCAATAACGTAATGGTAACGGATGAAACTAAAATCAAGTTTACCATGGTTTTCTAAAAGAAAAGAAAATAAAACCATATATTCTGTTTATTTTATAAAAAAATATTCAGTAAAATTTGGTAAAAACCTCTATTAGATGATGAGTAAATAATATTTGCTCAAACCCCCCATCGCAGCAATCCTGTATATTAAATCCCATGTCATGTTAATGGGAAATAATTGCAAATTAAGGGGAGCAATAGAAAGAGGTGTCTGAACATAATCAGCTAAATCAACTGTCTTTCTGCACGCGTCATATTAATGTTTACATTGGAGGATTTATAAAAGATCATTCATTGCGCATATCAGCTCTCACTATGCATCTTAATAGTATTTTTCATCACTAAATGCAAAAGGGACTCTTAGGGCCGGTTTCTCCAAACATGTTTAACTTAAAGTTAGTTTAACTCAATGTTAATCATATGGACGATTTTGGTTTAAACTTGATTTTGGGTTTAAACTTGCTTCAAGAAACCGGCCCTTAGAAGAAAAAATTAAAAAATAAATATAACGACGAAGCACCAAAAAGACATTTTTACGTCAAGTGATGAACATCGTTTTTTATCATGATTATGACTCCACTTTCCCGCACAAAATTTTGTTTCTAAATTATATGAGGAAGCGAAATTTGAATGAATTAAGGAAAATAATGCTTACCGTACATCAAATTCATATTTTTTAAACGGAACCTTCACAACTGCTTCCTTTTCTCAATGCCTATGATACAACATCGGGAATTAAATCTTTTTAGTGAACAATTTTATAAAACACTTCTTCATTATCTTTCTTTTTAAATTTTTTGGGGCTTTTGCAGACCAACATTTGTATTGGTGTTTTCATTTGCCTAAATTCAAAGTAGAATGGTTGCATCCATTTCATACATTTTTTATCATGTTTATACATTTAAGTTTCTTTGTATAACGCTCATCAAAGTTGGAAACGCAGTATCACACAAACACGAACAACTTCAAACGTCACAAAAGTCTCACACTCACGGATAATCAGTCTTCGTTCTCTTTTCGTCAGTTCGCCCCGGACAATTTGCTGCCGTCTTTCACACAGCTATTGTGTGAGCTTCAGCTCCCGTTACTAGCCCAAAGGTAAAGAAGACTCTTAAGTCACTGTTTTTAGTGAAAACCCTGAAAACATAAGTTAGCATTACCCTGTTTCTCAGGGTGGATTTGAATATTAATTGTTGAAAAATATGCTTCATTTTAGATTGAGTATGAATCTAGGCCCCTCATACCTTATGTATTAGTTAAAAAATCTTAAAAATATTGAGGGTTGAGCTTACTTTCGACGTCACTAAAATTTATATTTTCACATTTTTAAACTTTTAAGTTATGAGAGCACTAATGTGACTCTTCAATTTTTGAAGTTGAAGAAGTTTCAAGAAAATTGATTAAAAACAGCATCAGTATAGGGGAATAAAATAACATATTTTGTCGAAAATCGGGATGGTTTCCATGGCCGATAGCGCCACTAGCCCAAAGGAGAAGCTGACTTTGAATAACAAATGTCTTTTACAGACGCACACTTTATGAATTAACAACAATAAGCGTCCTCTACACCCCTCTAACCTAAATCACTTAAAGCACGTCTTCGTATTCCCATACTTTGGGCGGTATTTTTTAGAAAATTTCCCTATAGGGAATACGCTACTACGTTAGTATTCACGGTAAGGCGAAAGCTCGGGACCATGATACTTTTTTTGAGGTCCCTAGAAGTCAAAAACAACATTAGTTGTATAAGATGTCTGTTAACACGTTAACTCTCGAACGGAACCTCCGCTTTTGATGAAATTTGTTGCAGGGTTATAAGGCGCCATTCATCAGCACAATCGGACCACGGGAGCAGGATTTTATGGTGTTCAAAAAACGGTCAAAATGGGTATTTGGCATTATTGCACCTAAAATTTTTTATTTCAACAATTTTATCTCAAACTTAAAAAATAGCTAATTTTTTATTAAAGGAGCAAAAAAAAAAACGATTTATTATTTTGTGTTTTTAACCTGCCTACTAGTTTACGGAGAAATTTCAAAAATATGGTTTCCATATTATTCTTATGGGAAATAAACAAATTCCACTATAGTAATGTTAAATTAAAAATTCCAAAAATCCAATATAATTCTTGATTTTTTTATAATCCCTCTATATTCCTTAGTTACCACAAAATTATTAATAACTATACCACAATTTCCACGCTAAATTCAATATTGTTCTTGCTAGATACATGAATGCCATAAAGTAAAATTGATTATGATTATGTTTTTGTGTTACTTATCTTTGAGGATAAGAGTGCTCAGGGAATTATTAAAGCAAATTACAAACTAAGAGAGTCTTTGACACAGTAACTTCAAAGATAGCATCTGATTAGTCAACACTTGGTTTTCTTTCTTTGAATTGAGAGTAAAGTTGCACTGTTGACGTTATTCCTTAAATTAACTAACTTTATAGTTGGTATCTCCTTTAAATAAATAAATTATGACTTAATAAAAAGTTCTTCAATCTTTAACAACTCTACAAGCTAACTTTTGTTGAAACCTAACTGAAAAACGTCCATTTTTAATGACAATATGAAATAAATATTTGTGTTATTAGCGAATTTCCCACAGGGAGGAAGTTAATTTGGTTGATGATCAAATAACATTAGATGTATTTAGGACTCGGAATTCTTTTCAGGAGTTAACAGTAAATAATCATTTGTGTAACAAATCTTACTGATATTACTTTTTGAAGTATAGTGCTAACAATGATTTGCGTGTCTTAATACCTATTGTTGTTTGTGAGAAATATTTAAAAAAAAATTCTGACATCTCACACATAAATATCAGCCTAATTCAATTTATAAATTTACATCTTTTGAACAGTATAAATTGTCACAAATCTCAAAGATCTATAAATTTTCATTTCCATAGTAACTTTGACAAAATTTAAAATTTAAATGTAAATGTTTAATCAGTTTTTATGTGGACTTTTCGTTGTGTGGACATCAATTGTAAAGGACATGATCCGTATGGATATGATATGGAGTGGACGTTTGTAAAAAATTGAAATGTCGGTCGTAGACCTATCAGCCGTAAATGAGTGAGCAAAGTGACAAACTTTTCCTAATTTTCTATTTAATTTAAAATCTGTTATAGCGTTCCATAGTGGATCTGAATCACGGGTATTCATAAAAGAACAAGCTGCTATGGTGAAGTAGAAAGACCAGAAGAACTTCATTTATACAGCCAAATCCGTTCCATAACTCTTTAGCGCAAGTCTCCCGCTGAGTTGAGTGTTTGGTTCACCGAGGGCAGGCAACATGCTGGGAACATACAATATTACTTTCCCAACCGTGCTTTGTTACGTTTATGTGTTATAATGGCGTCTGCATGGTTATCAAATTTCCTTTTGGAAACCTTTAACTTTCACCCCGTATACCAGAGTATATGGAGAAATTATTGTTTTCGTATCATTTTCGAATTCGTTTGATGATGTATATATCCATTTTGGAGATCACTTTCTCGCTATATATGTGTATATGAACAGTATTTGTTTATAAAAAATTTAGAATTTGATTTGTTGGTAAATTTATCCGTTTTGGTGCCGCCTGAGTCCAGAAAAGTGGTTTTCAGAGTGATGTCTGTCTTTGTGTGTGTGTGTGTGTGTGTGTGTGTGTGTGTCTAAATATAAAAAGAGCATGAAAATGCTCCAATGGTCCGATTTTGGTGAAATTTGGTATATTGGTCCAAATCATGATAATTCCAGGCGTTTATTTCTTTTTTTGACTTTTGAAATTTTAAGAGTAGTTTACCCCTAAAACCCTCGGAAAACTTAAAATTTCTCAAAAACAACTCAAACTATTTTGATTACAATTTTGAGGGTTTATGAAGTTTAAAATGTTGAATAAAATTATACCACACGCATCTCTGAGAAAATGCGCAGTCAAACGTTAGAAAACAAAAGGTGTTTTAAAAATCAATTTTTGGATTTTTAAAATAGCTGTTACCTTAAAATAAATATTAATCATCATCATTAAATTGAGATAAAAAAAAAAACTAAACAATCCAGTACTATGAAATATAGCTCTACGTCAAGTGGTTGCGGAGAAAATTCTATTTTTCGCTACGCACTACTTTGTAAAACGTCAGAGAAGCGCGTAGAGTCAAACTCGCGCTGCTCAGCTGGTAGCTATCCGACTGAGCCATCAAGACATTAATGTTTTGAGGATTTTTTATATTCCTGGGAGAAAGTATGTGTCAGTTAACTGATACAGTTTATTTTATATGTTTTACGATTCTTGACGAAGGTATATGAAGTTGAATTACTAAGTTAACTTAAGAAGTTGTCTTGCACTAATGTATTTAACTGAATTAAGAAAACTTTCTATTGTGCTTCTACTGGATGTAAAATTCTCGCTGAAAATTGATTATTCCATGTAGAAAATAAATATTGGTGATAAAAAATCTTGTACTAGATCGTCTCATTTTACAGTTGTATTAATATATTTTGTGTAATAAAGTTTGATTTTTTCTAAGTTTCTCCAGTAATGTCACTTTGATAGGTCGTGACCGAAACATTTTTTTCAATGATCAAAACATTAAATTATTTGTAGAGAGTAAAAAAATATACAATATGGTACGTTAACCTCGTATTAAATATACGCCTTATATTTTATCATATTAATCATCAGTACCGAGATGTAAAAATTCTTTAATTATCATCAGTTAATTCAAAAATTTATCTCAATAGAATTGCGACCCATATAAATGTCCTGAGCATTTTGACAATACGGAAGCCACATTGTTTTAACATTGTGTATCAATTCTAGATTTAATCCGAATGTAAAACAGCCAAAATTCAAAATAACGATGTTAACACGGGTGATAATAATAGTGTTAACGTTGAACTTAAGGGGCCACTATCAGAACGTCATGAAGTGCTTCACATACTCCAATATTCCGAGTTTATTTTAAGTACGATAATCTTGGGAGGGATTTTAAATTAAAGATTAAAACATAGACCATCTGATCTATTTTTTTTTTAATTTTAATTGATATCAAAGTTGATCCATTAAAGCTTGATATGGATTAAAAAAATTAAAAACGGATTAAATAATCCAAGTCTTAATCTTTCATAAAAATCCCTCCCGCGTTTATCGGATTTAAAATAAACTAGGAAAATTTGAACAGGTAAAACACTGCACGATGAATTTTTAACCGGCGAGGCCCCCGATACAGTACTTACAGTCTCTGTCGGCAGCCACTGAAACTGCTGGGCGCGCAGGCTCTGAGCGTATCTAATGAATAGCATGTATTAATTAAAAGCCTACTTTCCGCGGCCAAATCTCCTCCCTCACCAACATCTACCAGGGTCTTGGATCTCACACATTCTGAAGTGCAGCAGCGCTTCTTTATCCACAGTGTTTTACACGGAATACTGTACTAGATATTGTTTCTCACCCTCAGTATGCTTGTAAACAATGTGAAACATATTCAGGTACGAGTTTTAGGAACGTCCATTAGGACTGACACTTTAGCCCCTTTTAAGTCACATTTAAAACATTTTAATTTTAGAAAGTTTTACTGGACTCTTACCGAGAATGATAGATAAGATAATTTTCATATATATGTATATATATATATATATATATAATGTATATATTTTGTATATTTACTATATGTATATTTTTTATTTCATATATATCTTTAGTGATTCAACACATGGAGAGTATCAGAAGACTCCAAGGGTAGTAGAGATAACAAATTTATCATGCAATCCAATAATAAACTGACGCAACAAATAATGACGAAGCTATGACTAACCTTCCCTGACATGGATAATTCATCTTCTAAACTATGACGTCGTTGTCCCTTTACTGTTAATAAACAATTCATGTTACATTTTAGACCAGAGAACATAATAACATACATTCATGTTATTATGTATGTTTAAAGAAAATCATTTTATGCGAAATAGTTTATTACTATCAAAAGGAAGAGCCATAGTGTTAAAAGTGTTTAGTCAAGAGCAATACATTATTATTATAATTTGCATACTTTTTTGTACTTTTGCGTTTAATTACTGATCCAAGTAATTTCCAATTAAAAAGATAGACTTCTGGTCAATTAACATTCAGTTATCCATAATATAAAACTGTTAACATAGGTTTGGTTATTTTTTATTCAACAAAAACAAATAATGTTGTTTTACAGTTTAAACTCACAGAAGTTACAAGTCTGAAAACTTTGAATTATATAATAGTCGCTGAACACTTTGTATTCAGAGATCTGAAACAACAAAGCCATAACAGTTTCTAGATCAAGTGAACTTTCAAAGGAAAACCTACTTTTGAGTCCGCCTTATCGAACATTCAATTTTGCACGATTAAAAAATAATAATGAAAAATCGTTATGAATTAATTTATTTAAATATTGCCTATAGTTTCAAGTTATTTTACGAATTTTGCTCTAAATATTGGATTAAATGTGTTAATATATATAGAAATAAATTTAGGAATCAAGGAAAAGGAATTTACCAACTGAACTATTGCCAAAATAAACAAAAACAAAAGACAGTAACTCGTTACTTTTTTTACAGGCCACAAATTTAGATATGGTGACTGAATAATAATAAATTTTTTGTTAGGTACTTTATAGAATACGATTAATAAAAATATACATTTTCACAAACGGAATCGTAGAACGATATGATCATTATTGAAAATACTGTCGCAACTCATGTTCAATTCTCCTTTCACAATGTGTGGTGATACAGTGTTTTCTAATTCATTGACTACATCATATCATATAATGGGATTTAAAATTAAATAGGAAAGGTACTGTAAACAAATTACAAGTTTATATTATCTTTGAAATTCTTTTAGCTTAACATTGCCTTAAGTTATTATACTTCGTAAATACTCTGTAACTGGATAATTACCACTGACAAGGTTTAATAAAAAATATCAAACTATATATTACTTTAAACTCTATATTTGAAGTAAAATATAAATCTAATTTCCGTTAATAAATAATTCGATGACAGCCGTGTACATTTTTTTAATAAAAACCAAACATTGTACAATCCTCGGCCAGGCTGTCACAATATGTGTAATGTTAACATCACCAGCCTCTCCGGGGACTTGTGTCACGTTTTTCTCGTTGGTTTGTGCAGTAATTGTAATTATTAAACATAAAAACCTGATTTAAACATTCCAGATCATGTCTATTTGTTGATTTCTACTTTCTTCGGAAATAAATAGTTTTTTATAATAAATTGTATACAAGGGTGTTTTTGGTGTTCGTAATTTTTTTTATTTGTGACTCAATTTATTAAAAAACTAAAATAAATATTGCTGTTCAGTTCGATGGAATTGTCCATTAACTTTGGGGGAGGAAAACTGAACGTGAAAATTTCAATACAATAATTAAGCCCCGTCTAGGCCCAAACCCCAACTCAAAAATTCCAGATACTAACTTCCAATTGTTTATATTATTTTTAGATGGTTTACGCAATTTAAAGACTATTTTATAATGTGAGATTTTTCTCTTAACTTATCGGTTAAGTAACTACAGGCAATTGAGCAATTTTTAGTCCCATGACAATAACATGGGGCACACTTTCATTGCCTATATCTTTGCCTATATCTCAAAAATCATTCAGTAAAAAAAAAAAACATAAATAAAAAAAAATACTAAAACATAAAGTGTCTTAAATTAATGTTTTAAAATACCTTCACTCATAAAAAAATGACCATTTATACATAGATGACATTTTTTCCAATTTGGCTGACAAATAATAAAATCTGTAAAAACTTGATGTTATTATAAAAAATATGACCTTAAAACTTAATTTTAAGACATTTTTATTCTTGAGTATTTTTTTTTTTTTTATTTTATAAAACGGTTTAATCGATGCAGGCAATTAAAGTTCTTATAATTCGCTTATGGGACAAACCATTCAGTCTAAAGAAAAATGTCGCATTATAAAAAGTTTTTAAACAGCGCATACAATCAAAAAATGATATAAATATTGGGGGTTTGTATTTAAAGTTTTTGACAAGAGTTTGGGGTGAGATGTGGGTTAATAAGGAGGTGTGAAATTTTCATGTTAAAATTCCCAACGTTGATAGATGTTTCCAGCGAACTGAACAGTGAACAGTATTTTTTAAATCTTATATATAAATTAAGGTGCAAATTAAAAAAAAAGATACACACACAAATATATATTTGCTAAGCATGTAAATAGTTTTGTTTGAGGTTTTGGAAGGGGATTACAGTTAACGTTCAAAGAGGAGGATGGTTGGGTAGGAATAATATTATTTATTATAATTTTTGTTTCAAGAATTAATATCTTTACCTTCTAATGGATTTCCCTGAATAGCAAGTCAAATTGAATCTTTCATAACAGATTTTAAGATTTAAACCCAGTAAATAGTCATCAGACTATTTTCAATGAGAAACTTCTCAGGTTAATTAGTCGAATGTTTTCTTTTTCTTAATAAGATTTTGATAAACAATAAAATTAAATACGATCAAGTTCAAATCGTGACGTTAATAGAAGTACATCTGTGGGGATTGTTCTTCATTCACAACGGAAGAAGATCAATTGTTCATTATACAGTATAATTCTTGGTGATTATATATGCGTTAGTTTATAAATGGTACAAGTTTTCAAGTTATGTGGATTTTCCACATGAACATAACATTGGTTTACCGAGAGTATGATTGTAGATTGTAACTTTAGAGTTGTGGTCAAATATTAATTTAAACCTCAAGTCCTTGAATTACAGTAATTGTTACTTTCAAAATTAAATATGAACAAATTTATTGTTGAATTTTACAACTGTACACTGATCAATTAAAATTGATGTATCAATTAAAATTTTTGTTTTAGTTCGTGTTTTATAAGCAAATTTATAATAAAAATATTTCTCTATATTAGTTTAAACAAATATTTTCTGTTTGTTATTTTTTATTAAAACTACTAAGACTAAATCATACATAGCCTATGATTATTTATTGTGTATTCATGGTTGGCATACACATGTTTTTTATTTGAAAATTTGCCTAAAATATATCGTGTTTTCTCTTATAAAATATAGGGTAATAATTCATTAATTGCAAACTAAAATGTCTAATTTAGTTATTGTCAGTAAACGCAGTGATTCAAAATATTATTTATAATATTTCATAAGTTAAAAATGTACACAGTTTTAATGTAGGCGCCTGGTTAAGTTGTATATTTATTAATATCCATCAATTTAGTATTAAATAAATGAAATAGAGGTTAAAGTACGTACATTAACTATAAAAGTATGTCTTAGTTACAAAGCAACATAAAATAAAGTCTCGAACAATCAAAACTAAAATAAAGGACACTTTTAAGTAGGCTTATAAAAAGTATTTTTTAAATACCTTTTTAGTGTTACTAAATTATATATTTATGAATAGTTTTTATATTCTTAATTTTTATTTCCTTCCCATAACACTACAAAACTATGTAGTTATGAGTTAATAACTGTGAATTTTTGTTTTAACACATTAAAAAATAAATTATATGTTTTCGTATACAGTTACTTAATAATGATAGTTTAAATTAATGTAAACAAACGTCCAATAAATAATGAAAGCTAATTACTAAACATGTAATCGAATTTCCATAGGGACAGAATCAATTAATTATTTACTCACCTTTTTACGTCAGTAATTACGTGTTTGGGACTCTAATGAAACAGAAACACTCCAATATTCATTATCAACTAGTTATTTAATAACCTTGGTCTATTTTAAACCGAACGTTGAATATTGGTAGTTTCCGCTAACAAAACGCTCACATGCGTAATCCAGGAATGGTTTAAAAAATACAATGTAATTTCAAAAAAAAAAACTAGAATTATTTTTTCTTTGTCAATTTGTTATCATTTAGCCTGAGGATGAATTACGAAGGTTTTAAATAAATTTGTGTTTTATTAAGTGATGAGTAGCCACAAATACAAAATATTTCATCTAACCATCAGGAATATTTCATACCGTCAGAATTTAACTAGAAATTTGTTAAAGTGGATGTTAATGAATTAGATTCGAACGTTTATTTCTGCTTTTTCAGTGAATTATGGATTTAATCGTATTTTTGTGAATAGACTAGTCAAAGTTGGATTTTACTCAAAGGTTTTAATTAATAAATCTATACTTATTTAATACGCTAAGGGCTTTTTTGTCTAGATAAATCCTCTTACAATTTTCAAACCGATTTTCAAGTTTTTAGTGTCGTTGGATAGGGCTTGAAAAATTGATGAGAATCGGACTGAAAATAAAGGCGCTATCCTACATTGAAATCTCAAAATTTCCCATTTAAATAACATTGGGGACTGAATAAAGCATTTGAAACATCTGTTAATAATCAGCTGTAAATACGTGTAGTTATTGGCGATTAAAGATATTCACATTATTGGATTGATCGGATGTCATTGATTTAGAGCTAAAGTAACATTTGTACTGTATTTAAATAAATTGCTCGATTTCGAGCAACACGTATACTAGTATAACTTAGATAGCTTTATAATGTGCATTTGCGGTATTAAGCCTTCAGGGAATTGAAAAGTACAATTTTTTAAATTATTTGTTTCCGAATTCACTTTAACGGATATATTGTAAAACATCCCTGATTCCGTTAAAAAACTTTCATATATTATTAGATAGATAATGCTTACAGCAATAGGGGGCTTCTAATAAACAATAGATAGCTGCTTGGTTTTCGAAAACACCATAAGGTAGTTTAGGTAGTATCAATGGCAATACACAATAAATTAGTGGCAGATCTGTAACTTCTTCAGTTCAAATATGATTTTTATTGATAATAAGGACGTACAAAAGAGAGAGTGAGAGAGGGGAGAGGGAAGGAGGAAGGGAGGGGAGGGGAGGGAGGAAGGGAGAGAGAGAGAGAGAGAGAGAGAGAGAGAGAGAGAGAGAGAGAGAGAGAGAGAGATGAGAGAGAGAGAGAGAGAGAGAGAGAGAGGGGGGGGGGGGGGGGGGGAGAGAGAGAGAGAGAAAGGGAGAAGAAGCGCAGGTCTAACAGTTTGACTAGGGTCGGCACCACAAAGCATAGGGTAAACACACCGAGCCTGTTCAAATCCCAATATTAAGTTTCAAAAGATAAAAAGCCCGTACAGTTATACAGTAAATTTACTATGGAACAAAACGTTTTATTTAAGTTTCCTGCCATAAGAATAATAATTAGCCAAATTTATTTATATCCATTTTGTAGAGGCACAATTTGAGTTGTTACTTGTCGATATGAATATCTCCTATTGTAAATGTGGTATAGTAAGGTTAGGTCAGGTTACCATTGACATGTAAAATCTTGATTTTTGGTCTTTTATCACTTGTTTAAAAATGCGTTTGATAGTAGACCGGGGTACTTTAGGTCACAAGGGGATTTTTTATAATTTACACTGCAAGAGAACGGGGAGGAGAAGGGAAGGAGTAGTGACACCTCTAGACTTCTTAGCTTAGCCACTACATCATGCAGACGGTGTGCAAAAAAGAAAAGATACAGGTTGGAGTGCCTGTGTGAGTTAAAAGACACATCTTTGCCAGTTGAACCACATAACATTGAAGAATTTAGATTTTGCAGGGTACCTTTTGGTATAATTTTTAGCCCATTTTTCTTAAGTGCTACTATAAAATACCATCTGTCCCAAAGTGATTTAACTAATGAGAGTACAAAGCTTAAATCTTCCTTTTATGTTGATAACTTGGTAACTGGAGCAAAAGATGACAATGTGGCTGTCAACCTTTTCAACTTCGCCACAGACTTATTTTTTCAAGCAGGTATGAAACTTCAAGGTTGGAGTGCTGTGTGAGGGAAGTGCCTGAGTCGTTGAGAGTCGTTTCATCCACCCTTCTTGCATAGAGTTCCAAGTATGTTGACTGTCGTGGTAAGTTTTTTCAGTTAAGCAGTTTCGTCCTCAAGAGATGTGTTGGCCTCATCAATTAAACCTCGTAGTCTTTTACTTGCTTCTGTGTAGTTTCTTCTAAGTCGTTGAGACATTTTCTTTTTTCTTAGAAGTATGTCCGTCAAATGTTAACCACAAATAAATGGTTAACCACGCTCTGCTACCATGTGCAAAAAAGAAAAGATACAGGTTGGAGTGCTGTGTGAGGGAAGTGCCTGAGTCGTTGAGAGAATGGCCCGCCGGGACGTCTTCATGTCGTTTTGATTGTCTGGTTGAAGGCTGAGGGATTTAGTTGTATTTTCACCTAGAATCAGTTGTGACTTTTCCCTAGCTTGTATGATATTTCCTTACAATGGTACATAAAGATTGGACTTCTAGCTTATTATTGACATTTTGTTCCTCAACTTTAATAACAATATCTAGAGGGAGCTTTCTCATGATAAGGGAAAAAAAGAAATTTGAGTTTGTGTCCTCACCAAAGTTTTTTTCAAACATCTCATGTGTTTTTCGATACAATCAAATAAGTACCTTAGCTTATGTGTTTCCATAGTTTTTACGGGATGCAGGTCCATCAAAGCCTTATAGTGAGTGTTTATAATAAGCTGGTTATTAGCAAACCTGTCCTGTAGAATTGAGATGGCAATATCATAATTATCAGAGGTGAGTGACAGCCCAGAGATGCAAAGTTTGGCTTCATTCGTGAGTTGAGCAATGAGATAGTTAAATTTATCAACTTTAGATAAAGATAGGTTAGTGTGGACTGCTGGTTCAAAAGAGTCTCAAAAGACGGTATGAGACTTTTCCAGCTACAGTGCTGATTAATAATTATTGTAGAGTGTTTTTTCTTTACCAAAATTGATTTTTTTACCAAAAGTAGTGTTTTTACAAAAGATTAGCGTGCCACCAAGGTATGCAAGTGTTGTATTCCTCAGTTCATTGGGAACACACCAACGTTACTATTAGAATATTACTTGGTGTAAACTTAAACATAACCTAAAACGGTCGCGCGGTGTACATTGTCACACACACAACCGGCAGAAGGCGGTTGTGCTCAAAGAGGCACTTTGTAACAATATTAAACTAGGCAATTTTGCAAATTTTACTAATACTCACGTACTTTTGCAGAGGGCGCGCAGCTAAAAAAAAAAAAAAAAAAAAAAAAAAAACCCAAAGGGTCCAATATAGAAGACATGATACGATCGGCCCAAGAATTAAACAGACAATAGAATAAACCTTCATTACGAGGTTCAGCTGTTCAGTTCAAAGTGATTACAAAGATCTGGAAAGATTATTCTAAAAAAACTTACACCTTAACAACTTAAAAAAGGATCATGCAACGTTACGTTTGGACATTCATCGTGTAATCGATTATTGAGTGATGACGAAGACAAAATGTTAGAAGATTACCTAAGGCAAGCCTCTGATATTATTATTGTTTATCGCCAAGTGAAGCCCAACAACAACCGGCTTAGAGTTATGGTAAGAGAAAACTAACATTGAAATGAACTGACTAAAAAATGACGTAAACACTTAATTACAAGCTTAGCCCGAGCTACGAGCTCCTATAAGACCAATATAGAATGTTTTGTCAAACCTTTTAGATGGTTACAAAAATATATTTATGTGATTACTAGTATTTATTCCTTAATTGGAAAAGCAATCAGAACTAGAATCTCTTATATTGTCATTTTATTGCAGATTAATGGTAAATATACGGAATTAACGTAATAATCATGTTTCATTGCTGAATATTACTTCGTTTGTGTCAATAGTTTATTTTCTTTTTTGCGTTTTGTGATATTTTACATTTTGCGATATACTTCTTTCCCTTTAATCTGACGGGAAGAATAGATTACTCGTGATGAAAACCAAGGAACGTTTTCTTTAAAACTAATGCAGCAAACTAAAACAATTACATTACTTACCTTATGCCTTTTAATAAATTTATTGTTTATAAACAAAGCAGCAATAAATAAAATAAATTAATCAAGATTAATTTACTTTATTTCACTACTTTTTTCATTACTTTTTTTTCTTTTTTCATTACTTTTTTCTATTCTAATTTTCATTTCTACTTTGGTTCACTACTTTTTTTATTTCTAAAATATAACAAAACTGTTAAATTTCCACTCATTCAAGATCCAAATATTGTGTATTCTGTCTTGGAATTTGCTAAAGCAATTAAACTTCTCAAAGATTTATTGCAATTAATTATAGTTCTAGCATAATGTTCATCGTGTCGGTTAACTGCTAATATCTACTAATTCATTATCTAATTTAATTATAAAACATAGTAGCAAATAGAGTCCAAGGATTGAAATTCTTGTCCTCCTCGTCTTTTAGTCCTCACAAATTCTTGAAATTCCTATTCTTGAAACATGTATGCTACACAATCCGTTACATTACGTCTTCAGTGGTGTGCTCACTCCTCCTAAAATATCCTAAAAACCGGCTGTAAGAAAAAATATACATCACTTTTTCTGGTTAAGGGATACTTTGATCACCATTAAAAAATTATTTGGGATTTCACGACAATTTTACTTATTATTCCTTACATATTTAAATTTTGACTAACTAAATGGCTACTAAATGTTCTAATGACTACGAAACTTGTACTAAATGTGTAAATTACTAATAAATAACTACTAAATGTGTCAATGACAACGTAATGTGCCAATGACTACTAAGCTGGTACTAAATGTGCCAATTGCTAACAAATCTATACTTATTTAATACGCTAAGGGTTTTTTTGTCCTAAGAACTCCTCCTACAATTTTCAACCGATTTTCAAGTTTTTGGTGTCGTTGGATAGGGCTTAGTCTGTAGTTGTTTCCGCCAAAAATTTATGAGAATCGGACTGAAAATAAAGGCGCTATCCAACATTGAAATCTCAAAATTTCCCATTTAAATAACATTGCGGACTGAATAAAGCATTTGAAACATCTGTTAATAAACAGCTGTAAATACGGTTAGTTATTGGCGATTAAAGATATTCACATTATTGGATTGGTCGGATGTCATTGATTTAGAGCTAAAGTAACATTTGTACTGTATTAAAATAAATTGCTCGATTTTTAGCAACACGTATACTAGTGGGTACTAAATATTGCTATGATTACTACTACTAAAATTAGCCAATGACTACTAAATGTGCTTCTAGTTGTAGGGCAAAACTGGCCACAATAATGTTCGTGGAGTAAAAATAATCGGGCACTCAATAATGGGCTACCTCTGCGTGACCCCCAGTTTTTGAAACGTTTGGATAAAATGTTCTTACAATTGTAATAACTAGCTACTTAAAGTTTTTAAATAATAACTAATAGTTTTTACTAAGAAATAATAGGTCCAATATATTGCAATCTAAGTTAAAACTATATTTTTATTATATATAGTGTAAATGTAGTACATAGTACGCCGTGCTTTTGAAAATTGATACTTCTATCTTTATTACGTTGCAGTTATTTTGCAAAAAAAGGAATTTTTAGTAACCGAGATTATTCATAAATATTGGTTGCCGTCTAATCACTTAATCTATCTAGACAAGAATGGTAGAAGTTTCACTTTACCCTTCATCACTACTTTGTTTCAGAGTTGATTAAAAGTCTCTTTTAACCCTAAGTTTAATTTATAAACTAAACAAATACACTTTAAGATAAAAATATCTTCCTTTAATTACTTTGGCCTCTTTCTAAGATCAAAGATGTCAGTGAAACAAATTACGTTGGGCGTTTTACTTGACATAGCCTCCATTGAGATAAGAATATTTTTAATACAACTAATGTAATGTGCATTTAAAGGTTCTGGTTAGTTTAGATTGAAAGTTATTTTAATTTAAATTTACGAGCTTAATTTTATGAAAACCAGTTTTTGTACTTTAGAATATAGATTCGGTAATTGAGGTCGCTCTAAAGATATTAATTATTTATTGCTATACAGGTTTGGTTCTGTAGCAACGAAAATGCAATCTATCACAATTATTGTAAGTCAAGCTTAGGTATGTATGAAGTACCCATGCGTGCAAATCAAAAGTCAATCATCAATTACACAATAAAGGGTAAAGTTTAAAAACCAAAGCGAGATATATTCAGAAAAATCAGTTTTAATGCTACAAAGGGTTCACAGAAGTATTTAAAGGTTTCATTCAACAATTTCAATTAAAACTCTGTAATATTGGTTTTCTTTGGCAATATGGAATGAAAGCCATTCCCGTTTCTACCACAGCATTACAAAATGTACGATTAATAATACTATCATTACCATCAAACTACTGTAATTTTAAACGATATTACAGGCAATTTAATTATGGCAAGGATGATGCAATGTAGTC
>CM061531.1:37564709-37605291 GCA_030545055.2 Neoaliturus tenellus | reverse complement strand
AAAAAATATTGCAATCTTTGAAGCTTGTGCAGTTTATTATTATTACTTTTATTTACTTAAAAAAATGGATTACATTTCTTCTTAAAATTTCATTTCTTTGAAATTATGGATTTGTAGACATTAAATATACGAATAGAATGAAAAGCAAATTGCTAACAACAGATTAAGGCTAAATATATATTTTAACCCATGGCTTGGCTTCTGAACTATGAATTTTTAAATATATATAGGTTGGTTATTTTATTTTCATGTTTTAATTTTTAAATCCATTTCGAGCGTTGTATGATTGCGTATGAAAGGCCTACATAAAATTTCAACTGTTATGCATTTTTAACATGTTTACATAATAAAAAATAAATAATAAAATAGATGCAACAATTCATGTACGTTCAGAAATAAGACAATATAATGAGAGAAAAGGAATACCTTGTTTTTTATACTTCTTGAATGTTACTTTGATAAAATATTAGTGAAATGAAACTAGAAAAATCCATATTAATCATGTTTTAACGAAAGTAATTACTGTCTCTGAGTTTTTTTGTTCCGCTTTGTGATTCCACATGTAAGATTGTGGGAAGAAAAAACAAAACAAGCAAAACAAAAAAAATTGTGAGCAGAAATAATCTTGAAATAAAATACATGATTTTTTTATTTGGTCGATATTTTATTTTGTATTGCCTTGGTCTTTATAAAGTTGTAAAAGAAGTTCACGATTAATAAATCGTGTTGGCTGATGTATTTGAGTCCAATATCACAATCACTGGTTTGTGGTCGACATCAACAATGTAGTAAATCACACAGTAGAACACAATATATTTTGTTGCAAATTCAACATTCTGGTAATTAGTAGGTTATCACAAGCTACTGACTTGTGTCTTCACAAGTTAAATGTAATTGTTTCTAAAAAAAAGAAAGAGGAATTGGTTTTTATTTGAAATTAAATTTTTACTGCAGAAAAGTGTACATTTGAGGGATTCAGCATCCTGAAACCGTTGATTATTATTGTTATCTTATGATTTGGCTTTTTGTTTGTACGCAACCAAATAAATATATTAAAGGCAAGTTCATGTGTTGTCAAAACCATGTAAGACAAATTGAAGTATCACAAACGAAGAAATTCTTTTCATAATATACAATATAAAGTTCAAACATGATTTATAAAAACCTTTAACAAATTAACCTTTTAATTCTGATAGATACAACATTAATTTTGCCAAAAATTAAAGAAATTTTAATTTGTAGAGTTAAAATGCAACTTCAGCTCATGTGTCCCCTCTGATTTATTCTTGCTTAATTCATCAAGCCATAAAAATTAGGTGATAACTTTTACACCAATAACAATTGTAAATGCAATCAGAATTCCGAATAGAGTTGGGGGAAGGATTTGACATTAAAAATAAAAGTAAGAGTATTCTTATAGATACCGACTTGAAGGATATTGAAAACCACAAACCGTATAAACGCCGTATTCATGTGTGAAATACCGTAACCTTTCCTTATTGCTTTCCCTTTCAATGGAGTAAGCCAAACAAATTTATAAAATGGATTTCGTACGTAATTTTTGTTATAAAAATTCAGTAATTGACATAACATTACTAACAACGTACTGGGCAAATGTTAAAAAATTAACATCTAATAATCAGAATCTCTGGTTAAATTGTTTACAAGTATATCATAAAACTACATTACAAAAAATAAGATATCTAATTTCCAAAACCAGGAAATCCTCACCCGTGTTTTATTGCTTTTTCTGCTAACATTTAAATTTCGTTTTTAGACTCGAATAAAATAGTTCATTTTGTTAAGTCAATAAATAAATGTTTACAACTTTAAGAATTTAAAAGACTAACTACTTGTGGCCTGTTCGTAGGATCCTGTCAGGTAATCTGACTTACAATTGAATATAATATTTAATATTATATTACTTACCATGAAGAAAAATTCATACCGTAGGGAATTAATTAAAAAACTCTAACGAGAATTCACTGTCAGTGGTAAATTAATATTTTACAGATATATCAGGATGATAATTAATAGGGTACTTAAAGATTGAAAAGAAATTTTTAATTATCTCTTCAGCTTAGAAAATTGAATAAAAACAGACTTTATAAGAAAGGCATTTGGACAAAAAACTTTCGACAATTCCAAGTACATAACCCCACTGTTTCCTGCTTCAAGAAAAAAAATGAGTGCTTGGATACAGACAAATATATTGTTTGATATATTTCATCTTATTAATTTTTATTCCCTAAATGGTTATTACAACAAGGACAAAAAGGAAAAACTATTTAATACCCTCCCTTTAAAAATTCGTCTATATTGAGATTAAGAATAGTCAAATATTTTGTCGATTCTCTTTAAAACTTAATTTATTTTGAATTAAAAGTATCCCGGTTCTTTGACTGGTTTCTTCATTACAATTTAACACTAAAATACCCCCGTCGCAGCAGACCTGCGTACTCAGCGAATTTCCAAAGGAATTTGAGATTTTGTATTTTCCCTATAAACACCATAAGAATGAGTATGTAGGTTTGCTGCCTAAGTAGAACAAGTAAAAACAATATTTTATAAAAAACTATTTTGAGGGGATATTTCCATTGACTACGAATAATAACGGACCGTAATGAATAACTACTGGTCATGAAATGACATAATAACATATATGAATAATTAATGAAAGAAATTCTTTACTCACGTGAATAAAACCAAATTAAACTCATCAAGTTGAGGCCGGCTAAATATCAGGATAAAAGTTCATTTCAAACAAATAAAATTTGTAAATTGACGAATCGTGTTTTTAATTAGGATTGTTATTTCAGTTTGGATTAATTGGTATAGTTTCATACTAAGGGGAAAATAATTATAGCAAAAATATCATTAGAAGTTCTAACATATTTTGATAATTAAGTCTACATTTTGCAATTGATTTCGATTCCACTGTAAAACGACCAAAGAAGTTTTGATCCTCGAAAACATTTTCTTGTCAGACAACTCTTGGATCCTTAAACAAATACACAAAGTTCATCGTCTGGACAAGTTGAAAAGTTGGATTTAAAGTAACCCCCCTTAATGACTCATACTTTATCGATCATATTAAGATCCTTATTAAAAGACAATCTATAATATTTTGTCTTAAGGTTTTAAGACAAAATGATGTCCACAGTATCATTAACAAAACTTAAAAGTACATAGCTATTGTAAGTTACTTAATACTAGGAACAATCTCTACATTCAAGATTCCTCACTATTAGTATTATTTACTTTTATGTTAGATTATATGATTCAAATCCAATTAAGTTTGTGAACTCTGTCCATCTTTTTTTGCTACAATCTCTCTTTTTACATTATCACCATCCATTTTTTATGTTGATTTAAACGAAGAAATCCTTATAAACTTCTAAACATTTAATTGATTTTCTTCAAAATTAATATTATATTTATTATTATACCTTATTTTTATTTGTTTGTTTTGATCTTGTAATAATAACGTCACAAAATATATATTTTTTATGATCGCATATATAATAGCTTAAAACTTTCCTTAAAGAAGTAATGAGATTTTTCAATTTTAATTCAAACACTTTTTATCAAATAAGAATTTTCTTGTGGTTAACTTTTGGCTTTACTGAAACGTTATTACACATAATTAATAACATATATTAATAAATAAAAAATCATGTATTTTTTGTTTTAAAATTTTAGGTTAACATGAATACCACATTATCATTAATTATGCTTTTAAAAAGTACATAACTATTGTATGTTAGTTAATACTGTATTTATTTCAGTGGTAACTTTAATAAAACTGTAGAAGACGTACAACCTGCCAGTCAAAGTTTGCATGGCATTGCTTAAAACGTCGCATCGTTTGAAGTAGTAAAGGCAATCGTAAGACATAATTTATTCGGTTGTAAAGCCTTTAGACTATAATTTTTTCTACAGTAATAATATCCCTTTTAGTCCTCTTGTAAAGGACGTGGCATATATTGATTTGATAAAATTGATATAAATGAAAGTAAAAACAATTTTATTGGGATCTTGGAGTAAAAATATCGTTTTCTCTCATATTTAAAAGGCGTAGATACACACAAAGTAATGCAAGTAAAAAGTAGCAAAATCAGTGTTGATCAAGATACAACTCTCAAAGAATCACCTGATCCCGTCAACTTCCACGTAAGCCTACCAACGCTTATTTAAAGTGGGCCCTCCCACCAATGTTGACACAGATCGACAAACCTTTTTAAGAGTTGCCCCACCAGGTCAGGTTTGGTCACGAGCGTTAATCGCACCCGCGCCGTCGTAGACATCCTGGCCAAGGAGCCTACGACTTAACCATCTCGTCCGACTTAGCTATCGGGGTGTCAACCCCGGGATTCGGGATCCCGAGATTCCGCGATCCCGAGCACATTGGGGTACCTAAAATTCCGGGGAATTGCGGGATTGTTTTTTGTATAGTTTTTTTAAGTTTTATTGTGTTTAAAAACTTAAAAATAATTGTCTCACAAACTTACAGTACTCAACTCAACACACCAATCTATTCTTTAAGTTTCAAATTGCTCTATCGCTACAAATAATTGATTATTGCTTCGTGTATCTGATAAGCATTCTTCCCATGGTTGACTATATTTTCATGGGTTTATTTTACTCTGGGTCACAATATTTTCAGTTGCTTTCAGGCTCCTGTGAAGAAAATTAGGCTCCTGTCGGATATGATAAATTATCTCATTATTTTTAGAAGTTTGCAAATTTATGAATTGTAAAATACATTTCGTTACAAAAGTTTTGATATTTTTGAATAGTTTTATGTTAGCTGAAATAGTTTCTATTTTTATTTAGATTAGGCCTATTTGTGTAATTTATTAGTTGAATAGTTGAAGGCAGGCCTAGCAGTTTAGGTGAGAACGTAATATGAATTATGAATATATCAATGCAGTGTCACAAAGCAAACTGGATATAGTAATGTGGATTTGTTAATTTGTAGTTAGAGTAAATATTGTTTAAGTATAGGACTTTCTAACGATAGAGGTAGCTAATAATTTCAACGACAAAATTATAGCCGAATTCAAATTAGAGGCGAATATTAGGCCTACGAACAAAAGATGTCAGTTGAACAAATTCAAATCACTTTTATTGCCATTTGGTACATTAAACAATACAATAGGCTAGGTCATATACATAGTTCATTACAACTCGTCAAATACCTTAAATACAACAAAATAATAACATAAAAAAATGTCCACAATAAAACACCATGTAACAAGTGAAATCCACACAGACAGTTCAATATAGATAATAGACTTTTTACAGCAGAATACAATATTAGTATGGTAAAATGCAGCTAAAGCGGGCCTGGTTAAAAGAGATTCTAAAAATCTATGTTAGTACATGAAAAAAATTCATTCACTGAATAAAAAGGATTCATTAACAACCAACTGTAAAATTTCTTCTTAAAAACATTACCGCTATACTTAGAAATGTTATCAATAAGTTTATTGTAAACTTTAAGTGACAAAACAACATGACTATCAAGGGATTTGCTGAGTCTAAAATATTCTATTGAGGCTTTATCTTTTTTCCTCGTGGCATATTTATGTTCCTTGATCTTTATTAAATGCTTATTATTTAAGATATAAACAATTAAATCGAATATATAAAGATTTATGATGGTTTGGATATTTGTGTGAATAAATAAAGGTCTGCAGTGGTCAAGTACTCCTGATTTGGAAATTATTCTGACTGCCTTTTTTTGAAGTATTAAAATCTCTTCTATTCTACTACAGTTCCCCCAGAGTATGAGGCCATATCTAATAATGGATTGAAAATACGCAAAATAAGCTGTTCTTATATAACTGTATTCAACACAATGAGTGAGACGTCTCAAAAGAAAAATGACTCTTGATAATTTTGGGGTTAAATAATCAATGTGAGCCCCCCAAGTAAGGCCATTGTCAATTTGTATACCCAAGAATTTTACGAAATCAACAGAATCATCTATTGCATTTACTGGAAAAGGTCTTAAGCTAAAAAGAATGTTTTGTGTTTTACTTTCATTTAATAGAAACCCGTTTGATTTGAACCAAGAAGATGCTGAGGAAATTGTACTCTTTGTTAACTCAAGAAGTTGATTCAGATCCCTATTAGTATTTAAAAAAGTTGTATCGTCTGCATAAAGCAATGTGGTGGATGGAACTGAGTTTGGAAGATCATTAATGCAGATCAAAAAGAGCATAGGACCAAGTACCGAGCCCTGAGGAACCCCAAAGTTAACTGTAACCTCCTGAGACCATGACCCATTAACGAGAACTCTTTGTTTCCTATTTGAAAGATATGATTTTAAAAAATTAAGGGGAATACCAGATACCCCATAGTATTGTAATTTTTGTGCAAGGTCCTCAGGATTCACACAATCAAAAGCTTTACTCAGGTCACAGAGTGTGGCTTGAGCATACAATTTGTTTTCAAAGCTAGAAAGAACTTCCCGAATCAGTTTATCAATAGCATCTATTGTTGTTTTTCCCTTACGAAAGCCGAACTGATTGAAATTTAGGAAATCATTTTTCTCAAAGAAATTACATAGTTGTTCTTGTATTATTATTTCAAATAATTTTGAAAGTACTGGCACAATTGCGACTGGTCGATAACTGTCAGGTTTGTTTATTGAGCCCTTTTTAAAAATTGGACATATTCTTGAGACCTTTAATTTATCTGGAAAAACCCCCTCAATTAGACAAAAGTTAAGGCAGAAAGCCAGAGGTGAAGCAATACTATGTATGATACTCTTGAGTAGGTTGTTAGACATGTTGAAAACATCACAACTGTTTGAGTTACTCAACCTTGTACTCGCCTCAACAATTGAATCAGGATTTACCAGTTTCCACTGAAAAGGAACAGAGGTAATTTTGGTTCTTTTGATAAGGTCGTTGCAGCTTGTATTAGAGTTACCTATTTGATTTTTAATACTTAACACACTCTCAACAAAAAAATTATTGAATGTATCTGGAGAAATTTCATGACTATTGCACTTAGGGGGATTGTGACAGTTTTTCTTAATTATATTCCAGGCCGCTTTGCATTTATTCTGACTATTTTCTATATAATTAGCATTATGTGCCTTTTTAGCACTAATTATGGATTGCTCATACTCTCTTTTGAGATTCTTATAATAGTATTTCAAATTTTCACTAGGTCTACTATGTTTGACTATATTACTTAAAAATACAAGTCTTTCTTTCATTACTTTTAGCTCTTTTGTAAACCATTTTGCATTCAGTTTCTTTTTGTGAAAGTTAGGCAACTTATTCTTTTTTACAACTGAGAAATGAAAAATATTATTCTGAATCACATCAAACAATTTATTAAAAGCTTGTTCCGAACTTGTAAAAATACATCCATAAAAACAACTATCCCAATCATAAGAAATCAAGTTATTATTTATTTTATCAAAAGCTGTCTTAGGAACTAAAAATTGGACATAATCTTCTCCATTGGACTTTCTCTTACATACAGGATTCAGTGTTGGTGAATTTTTCTTACTAATTTCCATGTTAAGCACAAGGCCATCATGGTCAGAAAATGGAAAATTGAAAACGTTACAGGACTTAACAAGATTCTGAGAGCAATTTGTAAAAAAATTATCAAGACAATTTTTACCTCGGGTGGGTTTCTGATTATGATAAGTGAAATTAAACTGCCGTAAGAGATTAACAAAAGTTTTTACTGTTTTCTTTTTCTTAGTGACATCAAAGTTTTCATTTAAATCTCCTGTAACGACTGTAACATAATTGGTCCATTGAGACAAGTAATAAAAAAATTTTTCTAATGTTTCAAGGAATATTTTAGGGTTTCCAGCAGTGGAATGGTACAAGACAACTATGATTAGCTTTAACTCGTCTATAAAAACAGCGGCTACTTCAAAATTAAACTCATCAAAAAAGTCTTTGACATCCATAACTCGACATTGAAAATTCTTATCTACATAAATTAAAGAGCCTCCCCTTATATGACCAGTTCGGCACCCAAAACTGGCACAATAAAAACCATCTGGTGGGGAAATATTCACTTCATTCTCACTGAGCCAATGTTCTGTTATACATATGAAAAATAAGTTTTGGTATTGATTGATAAAACTCTCTAAAATTGACATTTTATTGCTGATACCCTGAATATTCAATGAAAGAAAATTACAAGAAAAATAATTACCCAACCTAACTAAACCTAAACTTTTCCTGACTTGAGATTCTTGCTCCTTAAAAAATACTTAGGTTTATGCACATTTGAAGATACATTAGTATCTTGAACGACTGACCAACTTGCTGGATAAGTTTAGAGATTTCAAAATACAGAGTGTCTAGATATTCAAGATTGTGAGCACTTGGTGTATGATTTATTGTGAATTACTGCAAAAATGTCTTCAATTTTGATGTTAAATGGCTGAATAATATATTTCTATGATATACCAATCCCAGGATTGATCCCGGGATGGACATCAATGAATCCCGCAATCCCGAGATAGTCATTTCAGTCCGGGATTGACACCCCTACAGTAGCTATCACGTCCGGGAGCATTAAGTTTTTGAACGGTGCGCGCTACTAGCGGGAAAACTGTAAGCCGTTAGTGAATGAGTTTGCTAGGAGAGTGCAACACTTAACCGCTGCACTCCATTTAAAGTCAATAATTTTTTACTGAAAGGGCTAAGATACACAATTTTTCTTCATGAGTAATTAACTTCATTGATTCAAATTATCTGCATCCATGATTGTAAGAACATACGAATCGTAAGCTACTACAATCAATATAAAATAAAAAGTGTCATCAATATTTATATATAGAATGCACGTTTCCATCCCTATATTAATGTTTTCAAGAACACAATGGATGTAATAAAGAAAAATATAAATCTTCAAAACTCTTAATACCAATGCTGAAGTTGAAACAATGGAAGAACAAACAGTGGCTTACGATAAGGCGTTATTAAAGTTGAGAACAAGAACATATTCAAGAGTCACGCACCGTGTAATAGAAGAATAAGTTCTTGTGCAAACTCTCAGATGTTTCCAGGAGTTCTCAGCTTCGTTTGTTAGTCTTTCAAACATCTCGAAAATGTAAAGGGACATATATACTTGCACATTTGGAAAAGTTCATTATGTTTTGAGAAAAAAAAGGGTATTTAAGTTTTAAGCTACCCTAATTAATAAAGACTAATACATATCGTACCTTAAACTATGAACAAATACAATTGTTTAAAGGAAAAACTCTGCAAATAATCATGCTTGGAAGGGGAGATCTAATGCATAACACCAAAATTCTTGTAGAGTTGACTATGGGAGAGGTTCTAATTTTTTATTGAATGAAAAGCTTTTATGCGCAGGTGTCCATTATCAAAGGAGTTAGTAAGATATGTTTTAAAAGTTTATTTAAATACTTTAAATAAACAAAATAAATAAGTAAAAATATATATAACAAGTAAGTAAGTAAATATAACAAAAGTAAATAAATAAAAAAAAAAACAAAAGTAAATATTTAAGTAAGTAAGTATATATAACAAAATATATTTAAGTCAAATTAAATTCACAAAAGTAAGGATTGAAAAACTAATAGCTTGTTATGGTCAATAACATATACTGAAAAATGAAAAAAAAAAAACATTATTTATAAAAGCGAAATAAAGGCTCTATACCCTTTACTCGCCTACGGCTCGATTGGGGCTCCACCCTCATGAACTAAGAGGTCGTCCTAAATTTGTAAATTAATAAAAAGTAAAGTATTAAAGAGGTTAGTTCCACCTAAAATCTGGTCCGCCAAGACAGTACGAAATTGGCAAATGTACAATACACACAATCAACAATAATAAAGGGCTTTAAAAACCACCTATAGCTCGTTTTTAAAGTAACTCCCTAGTTCAGCTTAGTTCGTAAATTGTGAGAATTGTAAAATCATAATCAACCATGCAAATATTCTAGGTATTATGCTGGGTGGAGGCTCCACCCCCTTGCCCACTAATTAGTTGACCTTATTCGTTAATTGTTAAAAGAATCTCAATCACTGTCTACACTTTATTATCTGATAACATGAGTAGAATACTTTCTAATAAGAGAGGTTTCTTTTATTTCCAAAAACCTCAAATCCAGATAGGTGGAAGTTAGTATGTTAAGTACAGCTCACAGATTTTCTTTTCAAGAAAGAAACATAAAAGTTCGGTTGGAGTTGGCAGTGCCGTTAGTCAGCGTTAAGCCAAGCCGTTTCCATGCCCGAGACCATTCGTAGTGATTTGACTATTTTTCTACTTCAGCAACTTTTACATGGGCGCTGGTTGAAGTTCTCACTAGTTTTTATAAGGTTAAAAAATATTGCCATTCAACCCATCCTTACAAAGGCTTTCGATCTATAATGACTATCACAATTAGTATTACAAATTTGAAGAAAATCAAGTCATTTTCATCAGTCAACGGGTATTTTAGGAAATTTAATTCACAACGAACCGGGAAAGAATACAAAACTATATCGTCGTTATATATTTATATAGTAGCACTAAAAGGTAAGAATTATTGAAATAACAAAAATTTAGTTAACATTTTCCATTTAATTAAAATTTGAGCCATCAGCACGTCAAAACTCATTGTAAGAGCGATGTGATTTACGAAAACCAATCAAAACTGACAAACAACTCTCCAGGCTAACATTTATTGGAGTCCTTATCTGAAGATTGTACAACAACGACCTGCTGACAAATCGACATTGTTGTTTAAAAAATATTTGACTTATTTTCTTTTTTTAAATTGTTTAAGGCACCTAAAAGAAAACAGAACTAAAATAATTGGAATATTCTAATCATACTTTTTCATTCAAAACATTACTTCTTTAAGAAAGAATACAACAAACATTTAACCATATGCTTTAAGAATATTGTTAATTATATTAATTACCGACAGTTAACTACTGTATAAAACTCCGAAACTAAGGCTATTAAATCGAAAGTGTTCTACATATTCTTTAGTGAGCTTAAAGCAAAATTGTTTAAAGAAAACATCGTCTGTCCTTGCATAACAGCTTTCATCGTAAATTACCATAGAATTTCACACTGGCAGCTTTGCAAAGTGACTGTCTACACAGTAATGATAAAAGGATGCAACTACAGTTACAACAGTAACAGTATAACTGTTTATGCAAATTTCTTAACCGTATAAAATAATGAAAGAGGATTTGAAATTCTTTTACATATTCTAACGTATATAATAAACTGCATGCTATTATTGTTGTGTAAAATATGCATACTACTCGTATTTTGAGGCATTGACTGTTATATTACATAATTGTTTGTTAGCAAAAAAATACAATAAAACGTTGTATAAAACAATTTAAGTCCCAACATTTTTTTAGGATCACTCAATATTATTACTTATTTTCAATGTACAAATATTTTTATATATAAAAAAACACAGTAATAGTAAACTAAACAAATAAAAAGGAAGGCCCTCACTGACTAGCTCGCTCATTCATCACTAATTCTCCAACTTCTCGACTAGCTAGAGTGCTGAAATTTGTATACTCATTCTTTAAGCTAATAATAGGAAAGTCTTACTATTTTCATATCAGTATTCAGACTCAGAAATGGCTACGCCCTAGACGTCCTCAAACTTCCGATAATATCCTATGGGAATTAGTTTTGTTTATATCTGCCACATGATGACTCATTCAAGCAAATAATTACTTATAACCATAAAAGTAACCTGCTGTGAGATATAATTTTTATTTATGTTTGTCTTTGTCAAGATTTATTATTGTATTTTGATAGAGTGATGTACAATTATTTTTAGTGCAGTATACTTTTGTATTAAGTGCAGTTTACTTGCTTTCGCATTTAATTTCTATATACTTTTTTACTGGTCACAGATACTAACAAACGATTTCACAAATATAGTTTTTTAAGTTTTTATAGTTTTAAGAGCTCCACCCCACTGGAGTTTAAAATTACTTTAGGGCCTTTGTGGGGTTTTGTTTAAACTTAGTTTTACGGAATGTAGGGCGTATGTTTTTTAATGAATAGATATAAATAAACTTCTGATAAAATCCTTTAAGGTCATACACGTACAAAAAGTTGAAGTACTATTCGGTATTTCATTATTTAGCGACACGCGATTATTTGGACAGTAATAGTTGAAGCCTAGTTGTTATATTACAGAAGAAATTTTGAATTCCCAGTGTTCCCAACACCCTGAACCCATTTAAAACAAACATAACACGTGTCACCAATGATGCTCTTGGAGTGTCAACTTAAGCTTTTGAATGTCACACTGAAGTAGTAGGGAGCTTACACAACGGTACAGTAACGCTAAGTGCTTTCGTAAAGAGTACTACTACCTTAAAGTAAGTTCTACAAAACAATAACCATAAAATGTCTACATCAGTTTTATTATCTATACAGTATATTAATACGCAAGCATGTTTCATTTCCTCCTTTTTTCTCAGCTCGTGTACATCGTAGGAGAAATCCGAGCATACCGTTAGAAAGGTATAGTCCTGTAGATGAGCAGAATCACATTCTAATTCACATCGGACTCCAGGGCTACGCCCCACAGGCTTTCAAAGTTCCAATGGTAATCTTATGGAGAGAGGAGAATTGAATGAATCATTAGACAACTGTTGTAAAAACAACTGCTAGAAAATTAGGAAGAACATATGTTTTAGTTCTAAACTGTTTTTAAGCTTCTTGAGTCCAGATCAACTGAAATTTTGATCGAATTTCGATCAGGAGGCGGTCTCTAGTTTTATTTATTTATTGTGTATGCTAATAAGCCAATTTTTATATTTATCTATCAAACATGTCATAATATTATTATATGACATACGTACGTAATAATCTGATAGAGGATCTTATTTTAGGTCTTAATATACTTTTTTCAGCTTTCTAAACAGAGTTTTTCGTGAAGGCTAAGAATTAAAAATATTATTTTATTCAAAACATTCACCATAACATATTGAAATTAAGAGTTATCATTAAAATGTTTAACTTTTATATTAATTTTTGTATTTTTTTACTGTGTACCTTTATGCATAAAATATGTGTATTTCAAAAAAATCATGACTACCTGGTGAAAATTCACATTCTTAAATACGAAAGTATTAACATTATCGTGATTCTCTTTTATAAACGACTTTGCATTCTAGCCCGTGCAACCCTTCCCACATAAAAACTCAATATGTATAATTTATTGGGTTAGTTAAGAAGTTGTAACAAGGCTCGGCCGGTTGTTTGGTTTACAACACAAAACAACTTCGAAAGGCTACACTTTGCGTTAAAATTATAACATTACTTGATTTAATTTATAACGGACGCTGTAATCAAGATTATGATGCTAATAAATTAGGAACTTGTAAAAATATTTTAAAGTTGTAAATGTGACTAGAGTTCAAGATATAAATTATGGTAAAATGTTGGCTCATTATTCTTCTTTACAGAAATATTATGCATTCTTTAAAATATTGTGAAAAAAACTTACACAATTTTGTAGAATAGAAAAAGAATTTAACAGTTTCAATCATTGATAAGTTTTTTGTTTTGTTTTTAATTATCTGAGTTCAAGATATAATATGCAAATTTAATACAAATTGCACTCATATGTAAATCATGAAACACATCCTTTGAAATTCCAAGAAGAAATTCCAAATTAGCTTAAGACAGTTCGCCTTAAACAGGTAAGGACGACTATATGATTTGTTTCTCTACAGTTGATAAATGATAAATATAAAAAAATAAACGACGTTTGCTTTGCTTTTTTATGAAAAGAATCATGATCAAGTTGTACATTAGTTTTGTATAAGTTTAGAATTATAATGAATATAAACTTTTTAAAATATACCAAATAAACAAGTATTTCTGTATTGAATAGTTTTACCGATTACAGTGAATATGTTAAGACGGAAAATACGACAGTAAAATTGGAAGAAAAATGAAAATAGACCTACGTAAAGTTTTACCAACCAAACACACATTTAAACGTAGACTTTGTTATCAACGTGAAGTTCTCCATCTTGGTTGGCCCGTTCCCGCCCCCGCTGGGATGCGTGTTTAGTTCGCCAAAGCCATGCTACATGCTGAGCTGGCAGCATACATTATTAATGTACTGCCCTATGTGTTGGTGCATTACACTAACTTCTTCTTTATGGATGACACTTCACTGTAATAGCAAAAGGTATTATTTTCTGGAAAATATATTGAAAAGTTATATGAATATTTGTGTTATTGATCATATTAGGGGTGCAACATTTCACTTTTAAGTGCGTATCCCTCCATTTAAACCAATGTAATTTATTCAATCTCGAGTGATAATATATATATGAAAATGAACAAACAGTATTTTTAGCCTCTGGGGACCTCAAAATTAAAAAGTAACATGGTCCCGGGCTTAGGTCTTACCACGAGACCTACGGTAATAGCTTATACGGTAATAGCCTTATGGGAAGTTCTCTAAAACTGGTGAGTTTTGTTCAAATGATTAAAAATTACACTACTTGTCAGTTGCAAAACCATAAGCATAAGATTAAGAAATAGTCAGTCTGGCGGTGTGCTTTCTTCTTTAAAAAAAATCCCTATTCTATTAGTCATATTTTATGACTTTTTTCAGAACATAGCGCCCAAAACCCATTATTTTTACAAACAGAAACGTTAAATACTTATTTTTGATTTTTTGCTTTAAATAAAACGAAGTTTTATTCTTTGTTGTTATGGAAGAGAAATGTTATGAAGACAAATGAAGTGCATGTGAAACGAGTTTCCTAACAAGTGTGTAGTGGCTCTCTCATGTTGGGTCATAACATTCGCAGCTTAGTACAGCACAACGTTTATTTTTGTACTCTGCACATGATACCCCTAAAGTAGGATTTTTGTAGTAGTATTTGTATAACTTTACAAATATATTTATTTATTTTGCCCAACAATAATTGAACACTTGAAGGTTTATTTTAGTCCTTTATAAGTTTAAGATAGTTAAAGATAATTAAGACGTTACAAGGTTAACGAAACTACAATTTTCCATGAATATATTTAGTATTAATGTGTAACTATATAAAATATACATAATTAAAAATACTTGTTAAACTGAACAAACAAGGTTACAATTAATTGCCGAAGTTTTTCAATTTAACTGCTCCTAAGAGACTAAATGTAATTCCTGCTTATTACCTACTTGTCCCCTTTTCCTACTTCATCCAAGATTAATGGTATTCTTTATATTTAACATCCACTCCTTGTAATCTTTATTTTATCAAAATGAAAAAAATATAATGAGCTTTATTTTGTATTTGTAATATATAATTCACTTTAAATTGAAAAATATATCGTTTACACTGTACTCGGACTCCCTTGCAATTCCGGGCAGAATGACAAATAGCCTATTTAACAAGTGTTTTTCTGTAAAACTATATTTTGAAATCAACGGCTTTTTTAGTTTAGAATCCTATAAAAAATATTGCAACGGACGAGAAATAAAATTTGATTCCGGATGTGCTTAAAATTCAATGTCTTAAATGTAAGACGTTGTAAGAAAACGACGAACTACATTACTCCTGTACCACCCTGTAAGACACTGCTCTGATACCTAAAACATAAAATGTATAAAACAGGAGGAATTGCATTCACCTAATACAGCTCTACACATTATATTTAAAGATGTCATATGACCTGATCTTCAACAATATATTCCAAGCAACATCATCAACAGCACCTGCCCGAGGTCTAATCGACCGTCACTTCGACACTCAGTTTGCAGTAATGAGTCAAGTTTTAGCTGCTACTGCGAACAGAAATTGTCTTAACTTGCGTCATTAGGCTACTCGAGATTGCTTAGAATTTCCGTAGTTTAAAGATGTTTACCTTAATAACGACGTGCATTCCTGGATTAGGCGTATTTTAGCTCTGTAATAGTGGAAATAGCCGATGTTGAAAATATTATTTTACACTTTTTTATTAGCATGATACTTGTTGTTTGTGATCAGAAATTTAAAAAAAGTCTACAGCACTGAAAAATAGAAGGTTTTTTTGGGGTATTCTCTCTTTGGGCCTGATGATGTCCGGTGTGTCCAGTCGAAATCGATCTCCATTACCCATAATTTCATATATTTAGCGTCTGTATTCTTTGCAGAATAAGTGTAAATATATTTCTGAGTGTTGTAGACGTTTGTTTTCATTTCTGAATATCATTTTGATAAATAATTTATGTACTTTTTGTTATTTTTTGGTTATTGTGTCTATCTACGCCAGTGGCATTTTTAGCAAATAAGACTCCATTAAAAATCAGCTTGTCTCCACACTCCATGTATACAAATGAGGAAAATAAAACACAGTTTTGTGACATTGATCCATTTTGTATTTAAGATAAAAAAGTAACTAACAAGAGTTCAATAAAGAGGCATTCCTAAAAAATAAAAATGTTTATAAAATGCTTAAAAGGTTAAGAAAATACTTGAATTGGATGACAGCAAAGACGTTGACAACGAAAGACTTCAAAGATACCAGACCTAATTAGTTAATTAGTTGGTGGCGGATCTAAGTTCTATAAATAACTGTAACAAAGCAAAATTTCTTAATTTTGCTAAGCTATTTTATAATTACACAAGAGTTTAGATTAATTTAACCTTGATTAAAATAAATAAGAGTTAACCTAACAATGCAATTTCTTTGATATTAAACCGCGCATAATAATCATAACTTTGAAATATTTATTTTAAAAACATACTTGGAAATTTATACTATAATAACAGTTACCCGGCGCGCGCTGCTGCGCTCAAATTAAGTTGTTACATAAATAAAACTATTTTAATAAAACAAAAAAGTTAAGTTAAGTTTTAAGTTTTTTAATATAACAAAAAAAGTCAATGGCATAGAAAGTAAGTATATTAATATTACTGTAAGGCCAAAGGATAAACAGGCATTTTGCAAATTTAAACCCAGAATAGTCAAAGTTTGCCTTGTATCTTATTGATCGTAATTGTAAATGCAAGTGCAACTATGAGCAAAGAGGCACTTCCATGTCAAATTTCAACGGAGGCCCTAAATTAATTTTAAAGTCCAGTGGAGCACAGCCCTACTAAAAAATATTGCAAAACCATTCTTGGTGAGTACGTATGAGCAAAGAGGCATGTCCAAGTAAAATTTCAACCATGGTGGCCCTAAAGTAATTTAAAGTCCAGTGGGGCAGAGCCCTAAAGTGCTTAAAAACGATATGTGCAAAATCGTTTCTTAGTGAGCACATATGAACAAAAAGAATCATCCATATAATTTCAACTCCGATGGCCCGAAAGTGATTTTAAAGTCCAGTAGGGCGGAGCTCTAAAGATCTTAAAATATATTTACAAAACTGTTTCTTAATAAGCACCTAAGAGTAAAGAGAATCGTCTGTCAAATTTCAACCCCGGTGGCCCTAAAGTAATTTCGAAGCCCAGTGGGGCGGACCCCTAAGAACTTCAAAAACTATATTTGCAAAAGCGTTTCTTGGTGAATACCTATGAGCAAAGAGGCACGTCCATGTTAAATTTCAACCCTGGTGGCCCTGAAGTAATTTTGAAGTCCAATGGGGCAGAACCCTAAAAGCTTCAAAAACTATATCTGCAAAATTGTTCTTAGTGAGTACCTACGGGTAAAGAGCATCGTCTATCAAATTTCAACCCCGGTGGCCCTAAAGTAATTTTGAAGTCCAGTGGGGTGGAGCCCTAAAGAGCTTAAAAAACTATATTTGCAAAACCGTTTCCTAGTGATTACCTATAAGCAAAGAAAATCGTCCATGTCAAATTTCAGCTCCGGAGGTCCTAAAGTAATTTCAATGTCCAGTGAGGTGGAGCCCTAAAGTGCTTTAAAAACTATATTTGCAAAATCGTTTCTTAGTGAGTACCTATGGGTAAAGAGCATCGTCCATCAAATTTCAACCCCGGTGGCCCTAAAGTAATTTTGAAGTCCAGTGGGGTGGAGCACTAAAGAGCTTAAAAAACTATATTTGCAAAACCGTTTCATATGAGTACCTATGAGCAAAGAGAATCGTCTATGTCAAATTTCAGCTCCGGAGGTACTAAAGTAATTTCAGTGTCCAGTGAGGCGGAGCCCTAAAGTGCTTAAAAAACTATATTTGCAAAATCGTTTCTTAGTATGTACCTATGGGTAAAGAGAATCGTCCTTCAAATTGCAACCCCGGTGACCCTAAAGTAATATTGAAGTCCAGTGGGGTGGAGCCCTAAAGAGCTAAAAAAAACTATCTTTGCAAAACCTATGGACCTATGGTGCACCTATGGACAAAGAGAATCGTCCATGTCAAATTTCACCACATGTTGGCTTTTAAGTGTAATTGTGAGCTTCCGTTGGGCGGAGCCATAAAGACAACACAAACATCAAAATTATACCTCACACCTGGTTACTTCTATGGTTATAAGCATCTGCTTGAATGAAACTTTCAAATTGTTTAATTACATCCATTCATTTTGTAAACACTAAATTTCTAAAACCTGACACTGCACCATTGTATGCCCTCTGGGTCAGATCCCTTTGGACAGATTTGCACTAAACTTCACACAAACCATCCTTGAATAATGCTTAATAATGCCTGAAAGTTTCGTTGCAATCTATTGAGCGGTTTCGGAGTCTACAGGCAACATACATATAAATAAATATACATACTTTCTCTTTTATAGATATAGACTAGCAGTTACCCGGCGCGCGTTGCTGCGCTGAAATTAAGTTGTTTACACAAATAAAGCTATTTTAATATAACAAAAAAAGATAAGTTAAGTTTTAAGTTTTGTAATATAACAAAAAAAGTCAATGGCATAGAAAGTAAGTATATTAATATTGCTGTAAGGCCAAAGGATAAACAGGCAATTTGCAAATTTAAGCCCAGAATAGTCAAAGTTTGCCTTGTATGTTATTGATCGTAATTGCAAATGCAAGAGCACCTATGAGCAAAGAGGCACGTCTATGTCAAATTTCGACCCCGGAGGCCCTAAATTAATTTTAAAGTCCAGTGGGACGGAGCCCTAAAGTGCTTAAAAACTATATGTTCAAAACCATTTCTTAGTGAGCACCTATGAACAAAAAGAATCATTAAAATAATTTCAACCCCGTTGGCCCTTAAGTGATTTTGAAGTCCAATGGGGCAGAGCCCTAAAAAGCTTCAAAAACTATATTTGCAAAATTGTTTCTTAGTGAGTACCTATGGGTAAAGAGCATCGTCCATCAAATTTCAACCCCGGTGGCCCTAAAGTAATTTTGAAGTCCAGTGGGGTGGAGCACTAAAGAGCTTAAAAAACTATATCTCCAAAACAGTTTCCTAGTGAGTACCTTAGCAAAGAGAATCGTCCATGTCAAATTTCAGCTCCGGAGGTCCTAAAGTAATTTCAATGTCCAGTGAGGCGGAGCCCTAAAGTGCTTAAAAAACTATATTTGCTAAATCGTTTCTTAGTGAGTACCTAAGGGTAAAGAGCATCGTCCATCAAAATTCAAACCCGGTTTCCCTAAATTACAGTAATTTTGTAGTCCAGTGGGGTGGAGCCCTAAAGAGCTTAAAAAACTATATTTGCAAAACCGTTTCCTAGTGAGTACCTATTAGCAAAGAGAATCGTCCATGTCAAATTTCAGCTCCGGAGGTCCTAAAGTAATTTCAATGTCCAGTGAGGCGGAGCCCTAAAGTGCTTAAAAAACTATATTTGCAAATTCGTTTCTTAGTGTGTACCTATGGGTAAAGAGAATCGTCCATCAAATTTCAACCGCGGTGGCCCTAAAATAATTTTGAAGTCCAGAGGGGTGGAGCCCTAAAGAACTTAAAAAACTATTTTTGCAAAACCTATGGACCTATGGTGCACATATGGACAAAGAGAATCGACTATGTCAAATTTCACCACCTTTTAAGTGTTATTGTGAGCTTCCGTAGGGCGGAGCCATAAAGACAACACAAACATCAACATTATACCTCACACCTGCTTATTTCTATGATTATAAGCATCTGCTTGAATAAAACTTTCAAATTTTTTAATTGCAGCAGTTCATTTTGTAAACACTAAATTTCTGAAACCTGACACTGCACCATTGTATGCCCTCTGGGTCAGAGCCCTCTGGGCAGATTTGCACCAAACTTCACACAAACCATCCTCGAATAATGCTTACTAATGCCTGAAAGTTTCATTGCAATCTGTTGAGCGTTTCCGGAGTCTATAGGCAACAAACATATATATTTATATATATATATATATATACATATACAAATATATATATACATACGTCCTCTTTTATAGATATAGATTAATTAGTGCTTAGTGTTGTCGTTTTTTAGCGAATTTCCCATAGGGAATAAGCTGTTACCGTAGGTCTTATGGTAAGACCTAAGCCCGGGACCATGTTACTTTTTCGTTTTGAGGTGCCCAGAGACCAAAAATAATAGTCATTAAAATGTTTATATATATATATATATATATATATATATATATATGTATGTATAAATGATATGCAGTATATATGAGTCCCTAGACACTATAACTCTCGTACAAACGGTCCGATCGACACCAAATTTGGTAGAGATATGTAATCCCACATTTATTCGGATGAGTTCGTAAACCAGACATATCGACCTACCGGAAGGAGTAGTTTTGGGGGGGTTTTGTACCCCAAAAATGGTTTAATTTTTTTATTTTTCCTATTTAAACTTTAAAAATTTTAAATGTTTATTTTGACCATTGGATTTAGCTTAAAAAAACACATAATTTAGTATTTTAAAGCTTTGCTCTATCTCCATTGGTTACCGAGATATTAAAAAGTCTAAAGACAGTACATTCTATTTAGGGGCTCCAATGTTAATCTTGTATGGAGAATAAGGATGTGTAAATATTTCACTTATTAACCAATATTTTTTGATGAAATTTGGTATTTAGCTTTATTTGGTTGAGATTCATCCATTTATGGAAAAAAATTGGTTTTTGTGCTTATCATGGCAGCAAACCTGCATACTCTTTACCCATGTTAACCATATGGAAAATAGGCAAACTCCTTTAGAAATGGACAGATATTGATGAAACTTAGTATATGGCTTCATATGGTGAAATAATTTTTTTATGCTAAAAACCTACTTATAGTGTTCCCCATGGCAGCATACCTACATACTCTTTTGCTATATTTATCACTTGGTGAATAGACATTTATTTCCCTATTTATGAGCATAGGATGATATTTGGGTTACATGTTTATCTGGTCAAAATTAATATGACTACTTTGGAAATTCACTGAGTACGCAGGTCTACTGCAACGGGGGGTATTTAACGTTTTGACGTGGAACATCTACTTTGGCTTACATGCTGTCATGTAAAAAAAATTTCAACATCAATTTTACGTGGCTTTTTTACTTTGACCCTTAAGCAGCTTTTGATACCTTTACTCTCTTTCAAAAATAATTTAACTTTCCTTATCAACTTATTTGTTTAAAACGAGTAAAGTTGACAGTTGCTGCAATTCCCTCCTTCTGTCAGGTGCGAAACAAATTGAAACGGATTGGTTTCTTCGTGATGTTCACAGCCTCAGAACACAAACTGATATTCTGCTACTTTCTTTATTTAAAATTATATGTCAATAAAACAATGTTTTAAAGTCTTTTTAGTACAACATTTACGCAGTGATCTAAAGTGGCTTTTGCCTACATTTTGTTTAGCGCAAATTTAAAATAAAATATTCAAAAAATTTTAATTAAAACTTCCAGATATGAAACTTTGATGTGCAAGTTTTCGTAGAAAATGGATTAGTTGCAAATACACTACAACGTTTCTGTCGGATGTCGTACCTGTTAAACATTTTCAATAGTGTACTTGTTATTCTATTACTGGTCTCCAACATTATCTGAAAGGTCCTGTATGACTGGCTAGTGAGGCCAACATTATCTGAAAGGTCCTGTATGACTGACTAGTGAGGCCAACATTATCTGAAAGGTCCTGTATGACTGACTAGTGAGGCCAACATTATCTGAAAGATCCTGTATGACTGGCTAGTGAGGCCAACATTATCTGAAAGGTCCTGTATGACTGACTAGTGAGGCCAACATTATCTGAAAGGTCCTGTATGACTGACTAGTGAGGCCAACATTATCTGAAAGGTCCTGTATGACTGACTAGTGAGGCCAACATTATCTGAAAGGTCCTGTATGACTGGCTAGTGAGGCCAACATTATCTGAAAGGTCCTGTATGACTGACTAGTGAGGCCAACATTATCTGAAAGGTCCTGTATGACTGACTAGTGAGGCCAACATTATCTGAAAGGTCCTGTATGACTGACTAGTGAGGCCAACATTATCTGAAAGGTCCTGTATGACTGACTAGTGAGGCCAACATTATCTGAAAGGTCCTGTATGACTGACTAGTGAGGCCAACATTATCTGAAAGGTCCTGTATGACTGGCTAGTGAGGCCAACATTATCTGAAAGGTCCTGTATGACTGACTAGTGAGGCCAACATTATCTGAAAGGTCCTGTATGACTGACTAGTGAGGCCAACATTATCTGAAAGGTCCTGTATGACTGACTAGTGAGGCCAACATTATCTGAAAGGTCCTGTATGACTGACTAGTGAGGCCAACATTATCTGAAAGGTCCTGTATGACTGGCTAGTGAGGCCAACATTCATTCTGGGTCTCGCGTTCCCTTTGATTTGGTGAAACTAATTCATAATGCAAACATATCTTCCTTAGAGGGCGGGATTAATTGATCTTATACAAATACACAGAGGGCAAAATAAACATTCGTATTTAACTATTTTAAATTTATTTAAGTGTTAGAGGGTTAGATGTTTGGTTTCCATAATTTCTTTTGGAAACACAAGTATTGAAGTACATTAAGTACAGAATAACGATTCTGTACGTCTAGTGTTGCCTAATTTTGTAAAATTTCCAATTATTTCAAAATCCCACGTAAGGATATGATAGCTCAATGATTAATAATTTTAATGACATTTTAGATGAGTTAACTGCATATAGAGCCAGGCAGTTTTCTTAATATTTAAATGTAGACAACTAATAACATAATAATCCAATAATACCTCTACTTGGTACTAATTTAATATTTTTTACTGTTTTATTTCTCTCAGTGATGGTGAAATCCTCATACATATTAGACAGTCAAAAACTACTACAGCTCGATACAGATTATATTGGGTTTAAGTTGATTATATGATTCCTCTTCGACAATATGAAATTATAAGAAGAAAGCTTTCATTTATTTTTGTTTGTAGAGGTACCAATCGTCATGAACATCATGACTTAGGAATGAAGAGTTAACTACCGTTACCCCGGTGTTCGTGGAATAACGAATGCCACCACCTACTTATTACTTCTTCGGATAAAATTATAGCTTCACTGTCCTACTTGATTGCATGCAGTTACAAAAAAAATTAATAATGTAATTGTGGATGCCTAATTAAAACAAGGTTAGATATTAATAACTTATATGAAATACAGTAACTGGAAGGTTCAGTTCAAGGAAATTGAAATAAACAATTATTTCTTTAATGTTTGTGTCTTTGCAATTTATTACAGTCATTTCGAGTAAAATTTTTCATTTCATTGTATTTTTCTTTTTGTGAGACGTAATTCCTCAACGGCTTTTGTCATATAAAGGACGACATAAAAATTCTTGGATTCATATTTTATTTGAACAGCAGGAAATCATTTAATCACAGACATAATACATCTTGTATTTTGGAAACAATTTACATTTATAATAATTCTTTGTAGAACATAATAGTTATTGACCACATACAATTCATGTTATAGTTTATTTTTTAATTTTTTTTATTAATAACCTTAATCCTCTACGTAATCATAAGAGCAGGCTACATTAAAACTGTTATAATGGCGAAATACCAAAACTAATTTATCCATAATGCCATTAAGTCAATTCGTCCACTGATTCAACATTGTTAAATTATGATTTATTCGGAGTTCATCTAAAAATATTTAAGATGAGTCTTAGTGAAAGGTACTTAGACTAAACATCAATCTAAATCAATGGGGTGTTAAGAATTATTGCTCTCGTATTCACTGCTAAAACATAAACCAAGAATACCTTCTTCCAAACTGTAATAACTTTCTCAAGAAACCATTGACTAAGCCGATTTGGGTTTTACTTTCAGTTGTTTAGAAAATGCTAAACAAGCCATGCGGTAACCACAAAAAATGGAAAACCTTTAGCTAAACGAAGGGGCTCCCTTACAAAGTCATGTGATAAACATTTCCGGGTGGACAAAGCCAGGAGAGATGTGGGTTTAGTGGGTGTAGCTCAGGGGAGTCCCACACAACATCCGTAAAAATAATTCCCACCTCCCTCTTAAAAAAATATTGCACTTTGTCGTTTAAAAATTACACTTTAAAATTACATCAACTAAGAATGTTTCCTGTCAAATTTTAAATTACCAACTGAATTTTATGATGTAGGGGGACGATTTGTACATGGTATGAACATTTCTCAGTCATCAACTAACGTAGAATTTTGACCAGAAAGTATGCGTATTCTTATACATAAATATTTTACAACACGTTATGAGGGGGTAATTAATCTGCATTAACGCATCACAAAGAAATATTACTAACCAATAAAATAATATTAAGCTACGTTGAGCTGGCTTAACTCATTAATATTCAAACTCATGGACCACGGATATCATATTCTAGCCCGTAAACCCCAGCTCTCATCGATCCAATAATGAAACTGATTCTGTTTAAACCCGCAGTTTGTGGTTGTAAATTAAACCGTGTGAGAGTGTTCGACGTTGTATCCTGAGTTAATAACTAGAATCCACAGTTTATAGAGGGGAGACATACATCGCATGGTTTGGTTAACCAGCCACTAACTTATAAATTGCAATTATTAAGTTTATATGTAGCTAAGTAAGGAGAAGAAATAAGCTTGCCTGTTTATATCCTGAAAATCAATGTTTCACACATACGAGTAAATTAGAAAACAGCCTAATTGTTTTGCCGTTTGCTTATTAATAAACTTTAGAAGTAATCAAAGCGGGAATTCCTTTATTATTTGGGGTTTTCTTATAAAAAAATAAAAGCACTGCATTGGTATAATGCAATTTTTCCATGCAAACTTTCTTTTTTTCATACAAAATAAAACATTTTACGTTGTACAAAGCCTGTAACTGTCGACACTCCAAGCTGGCCATTCATGTTCTTTTTGCAAGCGAAATGTACATGCTTTGTCACTCCATGTGAAAAGATTTAAAACCATCGAAGTGCTACACAAAAGATACATCTACCGAATAGAGTTTTTGTCACCGTCGCGTCGTCCAGTGAAAAAGTTTAACTGAAAAACATTTTGTTTTATGACAAAATGGCTAGGTAATATAGATTTTGATTCTGTTTATTTAAGTTGCTTAGTCTGGCAAACATGTTCTTAAAAAAAAAAAAAAACTTTTGTAGAATTTAATAAATAATAAAATAATAATAATCATTCATTAAATAAACAAAGAAAATTTACAGGTTACAATTTTTTTTTGTGTGTCTTGGTTTTGATGTTCTAAATTTAATAGTAAAGAGAGAAACACATTTTATTTACTTAATTGTACATATAGATTATTCACTATGGGAAATTCTCTAAAAATCTTATTTTAGTTTTACTTCAATATTTTCACGGATTTATGAGCCATCCGTAATATCGTACAGACAACTAAAGCTGTAATGATTCTTATCGCCACTCTAGGAAATGGCGGGAATAAATTTAGAACATGAGTCGTTGTCCCACGAAAAGCTCACAAAATATGAGTGACTCCAGCAACATACGGAAGGTATTAAGGTACGGAAAACTAAACAATCGGACAGAAATTGAGATTAGACGCATATCGGCTTCCTTAGGTCATAAAACATGAATGCAAAACATGCTGAGAAAATCTGTAATCTTATTTGTATAGAATTTAACGAAGTTTCATAATTTCACGTTGCACTACGTCATAGATGGAACATTGTTCAAACCAATCATTTGCTAAACTAAAGCATCTACTCATAGCTTATATTAACTTGACAAACTCTTGAAAGCTGTTAAAACTTACAGTTAATATTACCTGCAATCTCGGATGGAATGGAGTAAAATGTTAAATTGAATTTTTGAAGTTTTTCAATTTAACAGGTCTTGAGCAAGTGTATTTAATCCCAACTTATTATCCAAGATTTATTTTCTTGTTTAGAAACCTACTATCCGCGTTGTGAAGTAAAATATTGTTTTAGAGTTCTATTATCAATGTAATTTTTCTAAGTGAAATTTTTATGAGAAAAAGTCAAAGTTTGGAGCATAAAAGGATCTTCCAATTAATGGTTAGTGAATAAAATACTATGAGTATTGAAAATGATTAAAGTCCAAACTAGAATTTCTAAAAAAAAAAAAAAACAATGGTACATGAGTAAGCCGTGGTAGAATTCTTTACCTGTAATTGCATAACTTTTTTAACGAAGTGTCATTTTTTAAGCTTGAGATTAAATAAACTGTATTGAAAGGAAATTAACGATTACTTCTACATTAACCCTTTTCAATTTTTTTTTTGTTTTTTTAACTATTTCTCAACAAAATATTTTATGGTGGTATTCCTATAAAGACAATGGCTTGCGTTATTTCTGTCAGCTGTTTTTAAAAGAGTTGTTTTGAGCAATATTCTTATGGTAATTATGTTTAAAATGTTTTTATGTAAAAATAGGTATATTTCTGGTAGGCTAAATAATGTCGCTAACTTGCAAGTAATACAATTATTTGAAATTTTCAATTTTGTTTTCGTCTTTTAAATAAACGTAGTTCAACAATTTTGGGGGATTCTGCTACGATATATCACCTTGAACAACATGTTACACCGCGCGTATAACATACATGCAATATGTTCTAATATCTTCTTGTAAGGTGTTCTTCAGGTAATATTTTCTTCCCCTTAAGAAAAGAAAAAGAAAAAGAAACAACTGGTAGTACTAAATTGTTATAGATCAATTTTAGTAATATAATAAATATTACCTCATCAAATTAGAATTCTAATTATTACTATAAAAATAAATGTTAAAATTAATTAATTAATGTGTTATTTTCTATCAATCCACTTAAACCATCAATAGTTTGTATTTCTACAAATACAGCAAACTTATAACTTTAATGGATATATTTTCAATGCCTCAATTACATCACTTAATGCACCATCTGGAAGGAATCACGTCAATTCTTAATATTTTATAACAGTTATCGAACTTTCTAGATACTGATAAGTTAAGTGAAAACTGAATTTATGGCATGATTTTATTTTCGGTTTTTTTTTGTTGTTACTTATAAAGTTTTTCTCAACAATCTGTCAGTCAGAACAAACTAACAAACTCCACTCGCTCAAAGCTTATTTTTATAATAATAATTTATAGTAAGTTAAGAAAAATCTTAAACAAGGATAAGATTGTGTTGTTTGAGAAAACTTACAAATCTAAGACCTCTGGGGCTGCTGTCGATGCCACAAGTATTGCAGTGTTCCGAGAAATGCTTTGAAGCTACTTGTCACCTTGCCACGGCCTCGAATCTGTGGTTGATATTATCAGTCAACCAATATATCAACGGGAATTACAAACCTAAAATGATTGTGCTTATAATTTACCTCAAACATACGAAACAAATAATAATAATAATAATAATATTTATTTGTCTTGACAATATAAATTGCATCGACATTACAAAAATATTCAATAATCCTTATAATAAACTGTGTTTTTAGAATTATAATTTTTCTTATAAAATTCTTCAATTGAGTATATTGGAACTTCAGTTAATAGTAATTTTAATTCTCTCTTGAAGTCTTTATTTTCTAAATTTTTAATATAGTTTGGCAAATGATTGTAAAGTTTTCTTCCATTGTAAACTAAATGTTTTTCAAAAAAAGTTGTCCTGTGAAAACTTGAAGATAATTTGTTTTCTCTTCTTAAATTATAATTCATGAATTTTCTTTGTTCATTTATGTCGAATTTATCCAGGTTATTTTTTACAAAATTTAATGTTTCATATATATATAAAGAATAATATGTCATCAGATCATAATTTTTAAATATCTCTTTGCATGATTCTTTTTTTCTTAATTTAAATATGGTTCTTAATGCTGATTTCTGTAATTTAAATACTTGCTTAAAACTTACTTACTTACTTGCTTAATACTTGCTGTTCTTGATGAGGCCATACCCCAAATAGGAATGGCATATCTCATATTATATACAAATAATGAATAATATGCCGTGAAAAGTACTTCTCTATCACAGAATGTTGATAATCTTCTTAAAAGGAAAATAATTTGAGAGAGTTTTTTACACATATTGTCAATATGGATGTTGAAATTCAAATTTTCATCTAGTACAAGTCCCAAAAATTTTGTTGATTTTACATTTGTTATATTTTGATTTTCAATGATAACATTTAAGTTGAAATCATGTTCTGATTTTTCTCTTATGTAAAATTCCATAAATTTTGTTTTTGAGAGATTTATTTCAAAATAATTGTCTGAGAAACATTGTGCTAAAATATTTGATTCATGAAAAGCTTGAACTTCTAATTGGTTTCGATTTTGACTTGAGACTAATAATGTTGTGTCATCAGCAAATAAAGTAATTTTGGAAAGATTTTTAGTTGATGCAATGTCGTTTACATATATGATGAATAAAATTGGGCCAAGGACAGAACCTTGAGGAACGCCTGACCTTATCTGCAGTTTTTTTTTACTCAGAATAATTTATACAATTGTTACTATCTATGTATGGGATTTGCACTGATTGCTGTCTGTTACAAAGGTAAGATGAAAACCAATCAAGAGCAATTCCTCTTATTCCAATATTATACAATTTACTTAACAGATGCTCATGACAAACATTATCAAAGGCTTTTTTTTTAATCTAAAAATAGAGCCATCACATTTTCCTTATTATCTAGATGATACGTAATGTAGTTGATGACATCAAACATAGCATTTATAGTAGAGATATTTTATTGGAACCCAAATTGATTTTTTTATAAGATTTCATTTTGTTCCGAAAATGATAATAGTCTTTGAAGAATTATTTTTTCAAATACTTTACTAAACGTCGAAAGTATAGATATCGGCCTAAAATTACTTGGATTTTGTGGATCTTCATTTTTGAAAATTGGGATGACTTTTGACATTTTTAAAATTTGGGGAAATTCTCCAGCGGTAATTGATGAATTTATTAAATATGTCAGTGGTGAAGACAGTTCAGTGCAGCAAGCTTTAAGGAGTGTAGAAGATATCTCATCGAATCCAAAAGAATTAGATGACTTTAATGAAGTAATGGTACTTATAACTTCTTTTTCAGTTGTTTCATGTAAAAATATAGAATTTAAAATTGTATTAGAAGGTATCAAGTCATTTGAGGTATTTGCTTTGGTAGAGTATTTTTTTCCAACACTTATAAAAAACTTATTGAATTCCTCAGCAATTAAATTAGGATCTTCTAGGACTCCATTTGATGTTTTAAGTTTGAAGTCAGTTTGAATAAATAATTTAAATTTATTTTTATTTCTATTTTTATTTACTACTTTCCATACTTCTCTTGAGGGGTATTTGGAATAATTTAGCTTATTATGGATATTTGATGACTTTAATTTTCTAATAGAGATTCTATATTCCTTTTTCTTTTTCAAATATATTCTTCTCAGTTCATGTGTAGAATCAAAATTTTTTGTCAATGTATACAGTTTTTTCATTTCATTCCTGAGAGTTACTGTTTCAGGAGGCAGATTAATTCGATGATAATGATGAGAAACTTTACATTTCTTTAACGGGAATACTGTTTTGAAATAATTTACTAAAATAGAGTTAAATGATTCATACTTGTCATTTATCGAATTACCAGTTGTGTAGATTGATAGCCAATTTTCGTTTTTCAATAATTTTTAAACTGCAAAATATTATCTTCAGAAAAAAATCTACGATATTTATAAATGACCGGATGTTGAACAGGGTTTAAACATGAATCCTTAATCAAAGCTATTTGTCCGTGATGATCTGATATTGCTGTAATGATGACATGACTATCAATATTGTCTATATTTGTAAATATATTGTCTATTCTTGATTTAGAATTTTTGAATTCACAAGTAAATGTTGATATAGTGTCTTTCATCCCAAAACTAGACATAATATAAGATAACTCTTTCTTTTCAATTTTCTCTGAGCAATAGTTGATGTTTAAAATCCCCAACAATAATTGTGTCTTGTTTAGAGCTTATTATTTCATTAAAACACTCTTTTATTTGTGAAAAAAAGATGTTATAGTTTTTTGTTGGTGGTCTATATATACCCATTATTAGTAAAGTTCCTTCTGCAGTAGTCAACTTAATTGCTGCTAATTCGCATTCAGTATCTACACAATAGCGAGATACATTTAGTTCAATGCATTTCAGGCCTTCTTTTATAAATATACACACTCCACCTTTGTTTTTTGACTCTCTACAGTGTGAAGAAGCATAAATGTATCCATTTAAAGATAAAATGGTTATTTGATGCTTTTTTAAGTGGTTTTCTGAAAGAACAAGCACATCAGGATGTTCTTCTTGCAATACAATTTCAAGAATATCAATTTTCGATAATAGACCATCAACATTTTGATGCATAACTTTAAGACTTTTTGGCTTTATATTTTTAGATAAATGAGGAATAGTTATATGGATCATGTTACACTTTTTTGCCTTCGAATTTTGTCTAAAAATTACTTCTTTCGGTTATTCTAACCGGTATAGCATTTATATATTCTTTTTTTGTCCCATTTAGGAGTATTATATCGGTTATCATTTCAGTAATCTTGAATTTACCCATCCTATTAAAATGAAGCCCATGGGATGTGTAACATGCACGTGAAAGATATGAACAATTTACAAATGTGATATGACTGTACTTCATTGATAGCCTTTGAAGTTTGTCATTTACAACTGAAATTTTCTTATTTAGGAATGGCATATCATATCGGAATGGTAGACTAAAAATCTTAACATTCGTGTATGATAACTTTTTTAACCTTACTTCAAATTCTTCAACAAACTGTTCAGTATCCAGTTCCAAACTAATATCATTTGTTCCACATATGATAAATACTAAATCGTTTTTATTCAAAGTTTTTTCACTTACATCAAAATTATTTTTACTGTCCAAAATTTGGCACATTTTTCCGTTTGGAGTTACAGTACTGTATATTTCGTATTTTGAGTCATGTTTAAGTTTTCTGTTAATTAAGGTTCTGATATGTCTGCCATGACTGTCTGCTAGGATTCTTATTCTATGCCTTTTCAATGTAGAATTCATTTTCTCATAGCATACATTTCCCGAAGCTGTAATATTGGATAGATTTTGAGTAACATCACAAATAGGTTTACTGGTATCATGTTTACTTGCATTATTTTTAAGTTTTTCATCAATCATGTCTATGCACCTGTGGAAGAAATAAATCACCAGAAGTCAGAGAAAGGATGTTTTAATTAGTATTTTATAATACCAAACCCAGAACACTAAAAGTAAACAAACATTTTCAATTTAACATGTGTTGATAAAAACATATGACATAAAACAATTCACTAAAGGTGAATGGTCGCCACATCAGCCCCCCGCGGAGAAACAGAGTCCGGTAGTCGAAATCTGACTTTTCGGCCGTAACGTGTAGTGTAAGCTGGATTTGGATTTGTCTTAGAAGATGGGGGCAATGCCGGAGCGTTAGGGACCGATGGTAAGGCGTTGGTGGAAGGGGTGTCATCTGAAAGGATGAACGCTGGTTTGACACGGTCGATCGTGACACGCACGTTCTGACCACGAAGCAGGAGCGTGATGGTCTTGTCGTCTCTGCTGATCACGGGGTGAGGTCCCGAGTATGGAGGTTGCAAGGCGCCTCGGACAGTGTCATCTCGGAGGAAGACGTGGGAACATGAAGCGAGGTCCTTATAAACGAATGTTCCTGGTCGAGCGTGGCGTGAGGCTGGTGTTGGACGGAGACGTGACATAAGCTGTCGGAGTTGTGAGACGTAATCCGTCGCGTCAGGGATGTGTCCTGGAGAAGGTGTGACAAGGAGTTCACCGGGCAGACGGAGTGGTTCACCGTAGAGAAGTTCAGCTGGAGATGCATTTAATTCTTCCTTGATTGAAGAGCGAATCCCAAGCAGGACGATGGGCAAAGATTGCAACCATGACATTCCTGATGACACATAATAGCTGCCTTAAGCTGTCGATGAAAGCGCTCGACCATTCCATTAGAGCAGGGGTGCCAGCTACAGGTGCGAGTGCGCATGGTCCCAAGAGCATTGCCAAGAGATTTGAAGAGCTCAGACTCAAATTGTCGTCCCTGGTCGGTTGTTATACAGGAAATAGAGCCAAATCGAGAAATCCAACATTGAAGAAGGGCATTAGCTGTTTCTTCTGCCGTAATGCGTTCAAGAGGCCAAACCTCAGGCCAACGTGTGTACCGGTCGACAGCAGTAAGACAGTAGCGGTAAGGACCGGCAGGTGGCAGAGGGCCGATTATATCCACATGCACATGCGAAAATCGCGCAGATGGAAGCTGGAAGTTGCCGAGTGGTGAGTGAACGTGTCGTGTGATTTTTGAACGTTGGCATGAGAGACAAGCTCGGGCCCCATGCGCGACAATCCTTCTGGATATGAGGCCAAACGAAGCGTTCGGAGACTAGGCGTGACGTAGCCCGCGTGCCGGGATGACTCAGATTGTGTAGGGCGTCAAACACTTGACGACGAAATGGTGCTGGAACGTAAGGACGAGGTTTTGGAGTAGCCGTGTCAGCATAGAGTTCCATATCAATGCCGGGAACTTTAATCCGCTCGAGTTTTAGTGACGTATTACCATCCAATATAGTTTAAAGTTCAGTGTCACCAGTCTGGGCGTGTGCAAGGTCCCGAAGGTCGACAGCGTGCGGAACTTTGACTGCACCGACTCGAGACAGGGCATCAGCAACTACGTTGGAAGCTCCATCGACATGGCGGACATCAGTCGTGAATTGACTGATGAATGAGAGCTGATTAAGTTGAATCGGCGGAAGCCTATCACGGCGTTGTTGGAAGGCGTAGGTGATAGGTTTGTGATCAGTGTAAACAGTGAAGTTTTGGGCCTCCAGCATGTGTCGAAAATGTTGAATAGCGGTGTAGATGGCGTGCAGCTCACGGTAGTAAGCAGGCCATTCGACTTGTCGCACAGTTAGCTTACGTGAAAAGAAAGCAAGAGGTTGCCAGCTGCCGTTAACCAGTTGCTGGAGACAAGCGGCAACTGAATTGTTAGAAGCGTCAGTGAACAACCCAAGTGGTGCTGTGGAGTCAGGATGGGCTAGGAGAGTTGCATGCGCGAGGCTCTCTTTACAGTTGTGGAAAGCTTGCTTTAGTTCTGGTGTCCAAGTAATTGGTTGATTCCCACGGAGATTAGCAATGGCGGCATGGAGAGGAGCCTGGTGCACAGCGGCATTAGGCAGGAAACGACGATAGAAGTTTACCATACCTAAAAACCGGCGAAAGTCACAAGATTTTGATGGTAGGGGGTACTCCTGGAGGGCGGCAATGCGGTCTGGCAGTGGGCGTGTGCCCTCAGCGGAAACCTCGTAACCCAGAAACCTGACAGCAGGTAAGCTAAAGACACTCTTCTTTATATTGATAAGAATCCCGTGGGTCGAAAGTCGCTGGAAAACGGCACGAAGGTGACAGTCGTGTTCCTCTGGTGTGCAGGATGAGATGAGGATGTCGTCCACATATGAGAAACAGAAGTCCAGTCCGGATAATATCCCATCAATGAAGCGCTGGAAAGTTTGTCCGGCATTACGAAGGCCGAAAGTCATGAAAGGGAATTCAAAAAGTCCGAATGGTGTGGTAATTGCTGTTTTGGGGATGTCGTCTGGATGGACAGGAATTTGGTTGTATGCACGGACCAGGTCAATAATAGAGAAAACTGTACAACCACTAAGATTACTAGCAAAGTCGTGGATGTGGCGGACAGGATACGTATCAGGGATCGTCCGGGCATTTAAGGCGCGATAATCGCCACAAGGGCGCCAGCCATCTGTCTTTTTGGGGACTATATGAAGTGGCGACGACCATGGGCTATCTGATGGGCGAGCAGTTCCATCAAGTAGCATGGTTTCGAATTCCTGTTTTGCAATTTGAGACGGTCAGGAGCGAGTCGGCGCGGACGAGATGAAACAGGAGGTCCTGGGGTCGTTCTTATATAATGAAGAGTAGAATGGCGTACTTCCCGCGGGACTCCAGTAGGTCTGGTAAGCTCTGGAAACTCTGCCAAAATTTTGTTAATAGGTAGTTCCGGAGAAACCGCTTTGATACTAGGCTGTTCCGAACATTTCGTGCGGCACATCGTAGACAAGCCGGTCAACCCGTCTACAAGACGACGTTGTTTGCAATCAGGTAGGAGGTTATAGTGGCTGAGAAAGTCCGCTCCTAGTATAGGCTCAGAGACGTCAGCAACTAGAAAGCGCCAAGGGAATGAGCGTCGGAGTCCAAGGTCGAGCTCGGAAGTTATGGTTCCATAGGTCGAAATAGCGCTATTATTTGCTGCAGATAGAGATAATGAGGATTTCGGGGGCCTGACTCGAAGCATGAAAGTTGGAATGATCGAGACATCCGAACCAGTATCAAGGAGGAAGCTCCGTAGTGTCGTTTTGTCAACAATGAAAAGCATCAGCATGGCAACCAGTAGACGCCCCAACTACTGGTTGTTGTTGAAGTTTGGGGAAAACTTACATGGTAAAATGCACCGTCGAGCATCTCTACCAAAACGGCGATGATACCAACAGGTTTGCGAGATGACATCAGACTCTTTATTAGAGGGCGATAGTGCCCGAGAGCGACTACGTCTGTGGAAGTCGGATGAACGGCGGCCCCCTTGGTCATCAAGACGAGTTGACAGAGCCGATATTTTACTCGTAAGCTGATCGAGTTTGTCGCAGATGTCGACTCTATCAATGGGAATTGGCGAATTAGCGGTAGAGTTGACCTGTGGGGAAAAAATGGTGGGGGAATTAGTTGGTAAAATAACCTCAAATACCTTATCCGCTAGCTCAGCAACCACATCAAGAGAAAGATCCTGTTGTGTCGCAATGATGGATCGAACTGAAGATGGAAGACGTCCGCTCCACAAGGTCCGCAGTAGTTGGTCAGGAACGGTCTCGGTGCTAGGTACTAAACTACGTAAGTACCGTAAGAATTGAGAAGGTTTCCTATCACCAATCTCAGCCCGTGTCAGTAGCTGGCGGATCCTTTCGTCCTGTGTGGCTCCGATGCGTCGAATCAGTTCTGCCTTCAGTTTTTTGAACTTTCCCGTGGCCGGAGGATTCGTTATTAAATCCTGGACTTCGGCGGCGTACCTCTGGTCGAGTTGAGAGATGACGTAGTTGAACTTGCTGTTGTCTGAGGTGATGCGATGAATTGCAAATTGAGCTTCAACTTGGGCCAACCAAACAACAGGATTTTCGGGCCAAAAGGGTGGTAGTCGGAGGGAAACCCGGTTGACTTGAGCCATTTCATCTTGCTGTGGTGGAGGTGTTTGGCGAAGTTGCGTAATTTGCTGCTCTAGCGCCCCAATGTAACCCTGCAGCTCTGCAATTTGCGATCTTAGTGCCTCTTCTGACATGGCAAAGATTGATCACGTCGGGGTCACCAATGTGGAAGAAATAAATCACCAGAAGTCAGAGAAAGGATGTGTTAATTAGTATTTTATAATACCAAACCCAGAACACTAAAAGTAAACAAACATTTTCAAATTAACATGTGTTGATAAAAACATATGACATAAAACAATTCACTAAAGGTGAATTGTCGCCACACACCCATTTTCAGTAGGTAAAATAAGGGAATTATGGGGTTTGTTTGGATGGCGCGGTGATGAGATTTGTCTAACGACAGAAGAATACTTTACTGCTTTACTTTTAACCATTGCATTTGGAGGTTTCTTATATTTTAATGATTGAACATTTTTAGCCTTTGAATTTTCTACTGGCAAGTTTTCATTTAGTGTTTCTCTATCTTTTATATTGGATTCACTTTTAGTAAAAGATTCTAATGGAGAAAACCTATTGTTACAGACAATATAACCAAGCTTATCTTCTTTGACAGTTTCTTGAGGTTTTGTTTTCGAGAATTCTTTTTTACTTTTCTTTTTACTTTTAACTGTGTTTAAAGAATTTGAGATTATTTTTGTTTCTTTCAGGTTTGTTAACATTAAATCATTTCCTGACAAGACATCTTCTTTTGTTTTTGTATGTTCCAGATCTTCAAAGCATTCTGGTGCTGTATTAAAACCATTTATACTAATTTTATTTTTGAAAACTGTAGACAGGTTTGCATAAACATCCTCATGCAAAACACAATCAATAATATATTTCATATTGATTAGTGTGTGCAACCCACATTCAAAATAGGATGTCTGTTCAAGGCAGGCTAGTTCTATAAAATCATTGCTATTTGATTTGTCTAGATTCATTTTTAATTTTTTGGCATGATCTATATTTAACCCAGGTTTACTGTCTAGGTGATAGTATGTTCCATCGAATTTATTAAATACTAGTAAGCTCCAGTGACTTCCAGTGGATTCTATTTTTGAACAATTGTTCACACAAAAAAAAACTAGTTTCATTTTGTTAAATTCTAGTGCATCCAACGTTTCATCAATAGTTTGTTTATTTTCATACTTTAAAATTGTTGTTGTTAGTGGACCTACAAGTAGAATGTCTTCTTTTAGTGTTGATAAGTGTTCAGTAAAACAGTTAAAATAGGCTTGAATGTGGTAATCCTCTAACCATAGATCATTCATGGGAACGTTGACATGTTCATCATTTTTACATTTTATTAGGGATACATAGTTTTTTCGTAGTGTCTTAATATTAATTTCAAGCTGTTCTTTTTCTCTTTTTAGATCATTTATTTCTTTTATGATTTCATTATTTTCTTTATATACTTTAGTAACATAGTCAAGTTCAGTCCCTAATAAGTAGCTTGTACGCTTCAATACCCCAGATTGAGTCCTTGTGTTCATAATTTCGTTTGTGTTAAAATTTAAATTTGTATGTATTTGTTTAGTTAGGAATGTTTGTGATAAACAAACAAAAACCAATGTAAGTGAGGTTAGGCTTTCAGACTTTACCTTTTCTCAATCAATAATGAAATAAGTTTATTGATCTAAAGATGTTTTAAATGTAGAATGATATTTGAATAGTGAAGTATATGAAATAGTTATTACTTACTAGATTAAACAAATTTTAAATTAATGATCACTTAAATAAATAGGAGTTGAAAATCTTGTTGTTAACACAGTTTCAGTCAGCTGTAAATTTAGTAACTTATGTGATTCATATGGTATTAAATAAAAGAATGCTTTTGAATGTGTAAAAAGAAAACTAATGGACAAATAATGGTAATACTGTATTAGTCCTTTGACGTTGGTAACAATATTTAACATAAAAAAAAATTCTGAGCCAGCTCATTTAACCAGTGTTTAACTCCTAAACGGTTGAAATCACTGTCTATAAGTGAGTTCCTACTCTTTAATGGAGCAGTAAATTAATAAAATAAGGAACTCAATGAATTAATTTACAAATTAAGAATAAATATCAAAGTAAGGGACAGGTCGCTGACCGGCGGGCACACGAAACAACAGTCCCTTAACGGTTCATCTGACAGGCCGGTCTCGCTGTTGGTCGTGTCCACCGGTTAGACAATAAATAAATATGGACACAATCGTAACCGGTAAACGCGAATTTCGACAGTGCCCGACGGTTGGATTTGAGTGTTATGGAGGTTATAAATACCAGATGCCATCAGGACACCTCGAAATCAAGAAGTCAGTTCACTTCGAGCTCTCGATTAAGCTAATCTATCTAAAATATATAAAGCCGCAGTTGTAACTCACTCACTCACTTAGGTACACAAAATCCTAAAGCAGTCGTTAAGGCTAGGGACTTGAAGTTAGACATACACTTAGTTTAAATTGTTCATACCCATGTAAAATTATGAAATTGCCAATGTAAGCAAAAATGCCCTATTCTCACTCATTTAAGTACTTTGACTGAGTGTATGTATATCCACTATGCACGCCACGTGAGATCGGTGATGCAATACAAAACGTTCGATTGACGCCCACCAGGGGAGTTAGTTAGTTCTCGTACCTGTTTAACGGTACAAATTTAACTACACCCTGGTACTCAACATCTAAGTAACTCTATCAGATTTTACGGTCCACCTCAACACTTTATTAAACATACCATATACCATACTACTATAATTTCGGAGTTAAGACAACATTTCACTAGCGTCTGCCGAAGCAACCTCCACAATGTGGTATGTAACGAATCGTCGGCGATGTGGCGTGGTAATTTAAAACAACTTTAAATTACCACCTACAGTGAGTTATTGAAGAAGATAGTAGGCCAATTCAAATCATTGGTTACCAAATCATTGGTTAACATTTACTTTAAAAACAATGGTGTATTTCCATTATTTATTCCCTGTTTTCTTTTTCGATGTTAATAAACGAGACAACTTTTTAAAATTGTGTTAAAATATATTAATTAGCATAATTATGCAAGACATCAAAGTCATAACGAATTGAATGCCTGTACAGCATTAAAAATCCTTGCAAAAATTACATGCTCTTAAAAAAAAGTTTGAAGTACGTCTAACCTTTTAATTGAAGGTTTTCGTGATTTTCTTTAGGTAGAAAAATAGTTCAACCTAACGTGCAAAATAGTAGTCTACTTAAGTTGTAGTTTATACAAATAACTTATTACGTTAGCGCTAATATGAAAGTTAGCTTTCATATAGTTTTAAAAACCACAATGAAGTACTTGTCGATTTGAATTATATTTCTTAAAAATAATCGTATGACTAAAATTGTAATTGTTTCTGAATAAAATTAAATTTCACGCAAATAATTAAAATGTGTAATTGCTTTAATTTAAGCCACAAGTAAAAAAATCCATATTACTATCATGCCTGCCCTAACCGCTATAGATTTAGGTTTGTTTTTCATTAAAAATATTTAAAGCAAATAAATAAAATGTAAAAAAAATTTATAAATATGCGATATGTTTCAGAATACTACATATTGGACCTTGCCGACAAGTTATGCATAACTTGGCGAGGCCATGACTATGTAAAAACTTGAAATAAATTAATTTGAATTTGAATTTAATGTAAAGAAATTTAATTTATATTTTTTATAATTTCAGATATTATAAAAAATCATAGTTATCAATAATCAAACAATAAAATGAAATTATTTAAATAGCCTAAATAAAAGAAGCGGCACAATTATAAGCCAATTTTGATCACTTAAAAAGCTACTAAAATATCCATTAACCTTGAGACCAGCTACAATATTTTTCTCTCAACAAAAACACCATTAAAAAAAAAATAATTCTAGGACGAACAGTGCGTATACAATAACAATTTCGGATATAAACCACTGAGTTAGCGACTTTTCTATTGTTGTTATCGTTATCGACACCGTTATTATTATTCGTGTGAGTTCGGGCGTTGTCGTCGTCGCTCGGTACCCCCACCACGCCACATCGCCGACGATTCGTTACATACCACATTGTGGAGGTTGCTTCGGCAGACGCTAGTCAACATTTCGTCTCATTTCGACACACCACTTAAAATATAATATTGCCTTAGTGAAGTAGATAAACCTTTGTCATGTATATGTATAGTTCTATAATTAATTATAACCAATTTTCGGATAAAATTTCATTGAAACCTTGCATATGTATTTACAGCAACTATGTTTAATCTTATTAGTTAGTTATTCAATATATTAATCTATGAAAATCATATTGAAAGTGAACAGGCGTCTATTTCCCTCCGTTGTCATTTTGTGGGAGGACAAATTCGGAGGAGGAGTGGGGGTAGCACCAACAGTGTTACCAACGCCACAAATACCACGCACGGCCATCACGGACAATGCTGAACATCTGAGGACCGTGTTTACTGTTAATTAAGAGAGACGCAGATAAAAGAATGATACCAAAGGTCGTTATTATTAATAAATTTAAATATATTTTTAATTAGAACAGTTAGTGGATTTTTTTATGTTTCAAAATTAAAATTTAAAACTTATCCTTTATGTGCTTCCCCACAACCCATGATGTAATAGGAATATAGAATTTAGAGGAGGAATATTTTCAGAGCAACCCTAAAACAAATACGTTTTAAATTAATTCTTCAGATTTCTAATAATATTAACTTTTGTTGTGTTAACACAATAAAATTATTAATATTAGAAATTAGTAAAATAAATACGTTTTAAATTAATTGTTCAAATTTATAACAATAATAATTTTTGTTGTGTTAACACAATAAAATTATTAATATTATAAATCTTAAGAATTAATTTAAAAAGTATTTGTTTTACGATTGTTCTGAAAAGATTCCTCCCCTAAATTCTATTGGCCCACATCATGGGTTGTCGTGGAAGCACATAAACGGATAATTTTTAAATTGTAATTTAAAAACATAAAAAATCCACTAACTGTTCTAATTAAAATAATTAAATAATAGTAGAGAGAAAT
>CM061531.1:37483306-37564609 GCA_030545055.2 Neoaliturus tenellus | reverse complement strand
AATCGACCGTCACTTCGACACTCAGTTTGCAGTAATGAGTCAAGTTTCAGCTTCTACTGCGAACAGAAATTGTCTTAACTTGCGTCATTAGGCTACTAGAGATTGCTTAGAATTTCCGTAGTTTTAAGATGTTTACCTTAATAACGACATGCATTCCTGGATTAGGCGTATTTTACTTCTGTGATTTTGCTTTTATTTACATATACTAGCTGAAAATGGCTGATGTTAAAAATATTATTTTACACTTTTTTTACTAGCATGATACGTGTTGTTTGTGATCAGAAAAAACGTTTACAACACTCAAAAATATATTTACACTCATACTGCAAAGAATACATATTGCAAATTTATGAAAAGGTGGATTATGGCAATCGATTCCGACCGGACACACCGATCATCATCAGGCCCAAAGAGAGAACACCCCTAAAAAAAATTATTCTTTTGGATCTGATGATGATCGGTGAGTTCGGTCGAAATCGATTGTCATTACCCATCATTTCATATATTTACCGTCCGAGTTCTTTGCAGTATAAGTGTAAATATATTTTTGAGTGTTGTAGACGTTTGTTTTCATTTCAAAATATTATTTATAGAAAATAATTTATGTACTTTGGCTTACATGCTGCCATATGAACCAATTTTCAACAGCAATTTTCATGTGGCTTTTTTACTTTCGAACCTAAGCAGCTTATGATTCTTAAACTTGCTTTCAAAAATAATTTAACTTTTCTCATCAACTTATTTGTTTAAAACAAGCACAGTTGAATGCTTCTCCAATTCCCTCCTCCTGTCAGGTGCGAAAAAAAAATTGAAACGGATTGGTTTCTTCGTGATGTTCACAACCTCAGAACACAAACTGATATCCTGGTACTTTCTTTGTTTAAAAGTATATGTAAATAAAAAAAAAATGTTTTAAAGTCTTTTTAATATTAAAGTACCAACATGTACTATAATAAACAATAGTGTTTTGGAATTTAATTTTTTTGCAGATAAGCAGGCAGTTTTAATTCCTGCTACGTTTATGTAGATCGTCTCCAGGCGACTGTAGTTATGTGTAGTCCGCAGTAGGGTTTTGCCTACATTTTGTTTAGCGCAAATTTAAAACAAAATCTTCACAAAATTTTAAATAAAACTCCTAAATATGAAACTTGGATGTGCAAGTTTTCGTGGAAAATGGATTAGTTGCAAACACACTACAACGGTTCTGTCGGATATCGTACCTGTTTTACATTTTCAATAGTGTACTTGTTATTCTATTACTGGTCTCCAACATTATCTGAAAGGTCCTGTATAACTGACTAGTGAGGCCAACATTATCTGAAAGGTCCTGTATGACAAGGCGTAACTGACTGACTAGTGAGGCCAACATTATCTGAAAGGTCCTGTATGACTGACTAGTGAGGCCAACATTATCTGAAAGGTCCTGTATGACAAGGCGTAACTGACTGACTAGTGAGGCCAACATTATCTGAAAGGTCCTGTATGACTGACTAGTGAGGTCAACATTATCTGAAAGGTCCTGTATGACAAGGCGTAACTGACTGACTAGTGAGGCCAACATTATCTGAAAGGTCCTGTATGACTGACTAGTGAGGCCAACATTATCTGAAAGGTCCTGTATGACAAGGCGTAACTGACTGACTAGTGAGGCCAACATTATCTGAAAGGTCCTGTATGACTGACTAGTGAGGCCAACATTATCTGAAAGGTCCTGTATGACTGACTAGTGAGGCCAACATTATCTGAAAGGTCCTGTATGACTGACTAGTGAGGCCAACATTATCTGAAAGGTCCTGTATGACAAGGCGTAACTGACTGACTAGTGAGGCCAACATTATCTGAAAGGTCCTGTATGACTGACTAGTGAGGCCAACATTATCTGAAAGGTCCTGCATGACTGACTAGTGAGGCCAACATTATCTGAAAGGTCCTGTATGACTGACTAGTGAGGCCAACATTATCTGAAAGGTCCTGTATGACTGACTAGTGAGGCCAACATTATCTGAAAGGTCCTGTATGACTGACTAGTGAGGCCAACATTATCTGAAAGGTCCTGTGTGACTGACTAGTGAGGCCAACATTATCTGAAAGGTCCTGTATGACTGACTAGTGAGGCCAACATTCATCCTGGGTCTCGCGTTCCCTTTGATTTGGTCAAACTAATTCATAATGCAAACATATCTTCCTTAGAGGGCGGGATTAATTGATCTTATACAAATACACAGAGGGCAAAATAAACATTCGTATTTAACTATTTTAAATTTATTTAAGTGTTAGAGGGTTAGATGTTTGGTTTCCATAATTTCTTTTGGAAACACAAGTATTGAAGTACATTAAGTACAGAATAACGATTCTGTACGTCTAGTGTTGCCTAATTTTGTAAAATTTCCAATTATTTCAAAATCCCACGTAAGGATATGATAGCTCAATGATTAATAATTTTAATGACATTTTAGATGAGTTAACTGCATATAGAGCCAGGCAGTTTTCTTAATATTTAAATGTAGACAACTAATAACATAATAATCCAATAATACCTCTACTTGGTACTAATTTAATATTTTTTACTGTTTTATTTCTCTCAGTGATGGTGAAATCCTCATACATATTAGACAGTCAAAAACTACTACAGCTCGATCCAGATTATATTGGGTTTAAGTTGATTATATGATTCCTCTTCGACAATATGAAATTATAAGAAGAAAGCTTTCATTTATTTTTGTTTGTAGAGGTACCAATCGTCATAAACATCATGACTTAGGAATGAAGAGTTAACTACCGTTACCCCGTGTTCGTGGAATAACGAATGCCACCACCTACCTATTACTTCTTCGGATAAAATTATAGCTTCACTGTCCTACTTGATTGCATGCAGTTACAAAAAAAATTAATAATGTAATTGTGGATGCCTAATTAAAACAAGGTTAAATATTAATAACTTATATGAAATACAGTAACTGGAAGGTTCAGTTCAAGGAAATTGAAATAAACAATTATTTATTTAATGTTTGTGTCTTTGCAATTTATTACAGTCATTTCGAGTAAAATTTTTCATTTCATTGTATTTTTCTTTGAGAGAGACGTAATTTCTCAACGGCTTTTGTCATATAAAGGACGACATAAAAATTCTTGGATTCATATTTTATTTGAACAGCAGGAAATCATTTAATCAGAGACATAATACATCTTGTATTTTGGAAACAATTTACATTTATAATCATTCTTTGTAGAACATAATAGTTATTGACCACATACAATTCATGTTATAGTTTATTTTTTAATTTTTTTTTTATTAATAACCTTAATCCTCTACGTAATCATAAGAGCAGGCTACATTAAAACTGTTATACTGGCGAAATACCAAAACTAATATACCCATAATGCCATTAAGTCAATTCGTCCACTGATTCAGCATTGTTAAATTATGATTTTTCGGAGTTCATCTTAAAATATTTAAGATGAGTCTTAGTGAAAGGTACTTAGACTAAACATCAATCTAAATCAATGGGGTGTTAAGAATTATTGCTCTCGTATTCACTGCTAAAACATAAACCAAAAATACCTTCTTCCAAACTGTAATAACTTTCTCAAGAAACCATTGACTAAGCCGATTTGGGTTTTACTTTCAGTTGTTTAGAAAATGCTAAACAAGCCATGCGGTAACCACAAAAAATGGAAAACCTTTAGCTAAACGAAGGGGCTCCCTTCAAAAGTCATGTGATAAACATTTCCGGGTGGACAAAGCCAGAAGAAATGTGGGTTTAGTGGGTGTAGCTCAGGGGAGTCCCACACAACATCCGTAAAAAAAATTCCCACCTCCCTCTTAAAAAAATATTGCACTTTGTCGTTTAAAAATTACACTTTAAAATTACATCAACTAAGAATGTTTCCTGTCAAATTTTAAATTACCAACTGAATTTTATGATGTAGGGGGACGATTTGTACATGGTATGGACATTTCTCAGTCATCAACTAACGTAGAATTTTGACCAGAAAGTATGCGTATTCTTATACATAAATATTTTACAACACGTTATGAGAGGGGGTAATTAATCTGCATTAACGCAAACACAAAGAAATATTACTAACCAATAAAATAATATTAAGCTACGTTGAGCTGGCTTAACTCATTAATATTCAAACTCGTGGACCACGGATATCATATTCTAGCCCGTAAACCCCAGCTCTCATCGATCCAATAATGAAACTGATTCTGTTTAAACCCGCAGTTTGTGGTTGTAAATTAAACCGTGTGAGAGTGTTCGACGTTGTATCCTGAGTTAATAACTAGAATCCACAGTTTATAGAGGGGAGACATACATCGCATGGTTTGGTTAACCAGCCACTAACTTATAAATTGCAATTATTAAGTTTGTGTAATTATCAACCTCCAGTGAATGGCGTGACAGCATTAAAATGATTGGCAATGTTGCAGCAGTGCGCGCGATACCTGGCAGATCCCAAGACAACAACCACTGTCGGCATTGCCACAGTGAGATTGAAACACTTGGCCACGTCTTGGGTTTCTGTCAGTACAGCGAAACCCTGCGCAACACACGTCACCATCGAGTCCGGTCCATCATTGCCAATGCATTAAAAGAAAGTGGTTTTAATACCTATGAAGAAGTCCATGGCATTGCTGATGGAGGAAGCCACAGGAGGATTGATATAATAGCCATCAAAGGTAATAAGGGGTACATCTTTGATCCTACCATACGATTTGAGAATAATGAAAATCAACCAAATGAAGTTAATGAAGAAAAACAGAAAATATATCAACCAACCATCAATTATTATAAAGAAAAATATAAATTGAATAGTATTGAAATTTTTGGATTATTAATTGGCGCAAGAGGAACCATTCCAAAATTCTCCGCAGATGTATTCAACAAATTTAAAATATCAAAATCCACCGTACAAGAAATTGTGATAACAACTTTAAAATATTCAGTTTATATTTTAAGAAACCATTTATTTGGCATAAAAAGCCCACAAAATTAGTCCATATGATGTAAAATTTTTGTAATTTGATTTGTTTTCTTTGTCTATGGAGGCAACCCCAGAAATTGGGGAAGTGTTATTCTTTTGAATAAATTTTATTATTATTATAGCTAAGTAAGGAGAAGAAATAAGTTTGCCTGTTTATATCCTGGAAATCAATGTTTCACACATACGAGTAAATTAGAAAACAGCCTAATTGTTTTGCCGTTTGCTTATTAATAAACTTTAGAAGTAGGCTAATCAAAGCGGGAATTCCTTTATTATTTGGGGCTTTCTTATAAAAAAATAAAAGTACTGCATTGGTATCATGTAATTTTTCCATGCAAACTTTCTTTTTTTCATACAAAATCAAACATTTTACGTCGTACAAAGCCTGTAACTGTCGACACTCCAAGCTGGCCATTCAAGTTCTTTTTGCAAGCGAAATGTACATGCTTTGTCACTCCATGTGAAAAGATTTAAAACCATCGAAGCGCTACACAAAAGATACATCTACCGAATAGAGTTTTTGTCACCGTCGCGTCGTCCAGTGAAAAAGTTTAACTGAAAAACATTTTGTTTTATGACAAAATGGCTAGGTAATATAGATTTTGATTCTGTTTATTTAAGTTGCTTAGTCTGGCAAACATGTTCTTAAAAAAAAAAACTTTTGTAGAATTTAATAAATAATAAAATAATAATAATCATTCATTAAATAAACAAAGAAAATTTACAGGTTACAATTTTTTTTTGTGTGTCTTGGTTTTGATGTTCTAAATTTAATAGTAAAGAGAGAAACACATTTTATTTACTTAATTGTACATATAGATTATTCACTATGGGAAATTCTCTAAAAATCTTATTTTAGTTTTACTTCAATATTTTCACGGATTTATGAGCCATCCGTAATATCGTACAGACAACTAAAGCTGTAATGATTCTTATCGCCACTCTAGGAAATGGCGGGAATAAATTTAGAACATGAGTCGTTGTCCCACGAAAAGCTCACAAAATATGAGTGACTCCAGCAACATACGGAAGGTATTAAGGTACGGAAAACTAAACAATCGGACAGAAATTGAGATTAGACGCATATCGGCTTCCTTAGGTCATAAAACATGAATGCAAAACATGCTGAGAAAATCTGTAATCTTATTTGTATAGAATTTAACGAAGTTTCATAATTTCACGTTGCACTACGTCATAGATGGAACATTGTTCAAACCAATCATTTGCTAAACTAAAGCATCTACTCATAGCTTATATTAACTTGACAAACTCTTGAAAGCGGTTAAAACTTACAGTTAATATTACCTGCAATCTCGGATGGAATGGAGTAAAATGTTAAATTGAATTTTCGAAGTTTTTCAATTTAACAGGTCTTGAGCAAGTGTATTTAATCCCAGCTTATTATCCAAGATTTATTTTCTTGTTTAGAAACCTACTATCCGCGTGGTGAAGTAAAATATTGTTTTAGAGTTCTATTATCAATGTAATTTTTCTATGAAATTTTTATGAGAAAAAGTCAAAGTTTGGAGCATAAAAGGATCTTCCAATTAATGGTTAGTGAATAAAATACTATGAGTATTGAAAATTATTAAAGTCCAAAGTAGAATTTCTAAAAAAAAAAAAAAAAAAAAAAAATGGTACATGAGTAAGCCGTGGTAGAATTCTTTACCTGTAATTGCATAACTTTTTTAATGAAGTGACATTTTTTAAGCTTGAGATTAAATAAACTGTCTTGAAAGGAAATTAACGATTACTTCTACATTAACCCTTTTCAATTTTTTTTTTTTTTTTTTAACTATTTCTCAACAAAAGAAGTTTCGATTGGTTTCGATTTTGACTTGAGACTAATAATGTTGTGTCATCAGCAAATAAAGTAATTTTGGAAAGATTTTTAGTTGATGCAATGTCGTTTACATATATGATGAATAAAATTGGGCCAAGGACAGAACCTTGAGGAACGCCTGACCTTATCTGCAGTTTTTTTGACTCAGAATAATTTATACAATTGTTACTATCTATGTATGGGATTTGCACTGATTGCTGTCTGTTACAAAGGTAAGATGAAAACCAATCAAGAGCAATTCCTCTTATTCCAATATTATACAATTTACTTAACAGATGCTCATGACAAACATTATCAAAGGCTTTTTTTAAATCTAAAAATAGAGCCATCACATTTTCCTTATTATCTAGATGATACGTAATGTAGTTGATGACATCAAACATAGCATTTATAGTAGAGATATTTTTTTGGAACCCAAATTGATTTTTTGATAAGATTTCATTTTGTTCCAAAAATGATAATAGTCTTTGAAGAATTATTTTTTCAAATACTTTACTAAACGTCGAAAGTATAGATATCGGCCTAAAATTACTTGGATTTTGTGGATCTTCATTTTTGAAAATTGGGATGACTTTTGACATTTTTAAAATTTGGGGAAATTCTCCAGCGGTAATTGATGAATTTATTAAATATGTCAGTGGTGAAGACAGTTCAGTGCAGCAAGCTTTAAGGAGTGTAGAAGATATCTCATCGAATCCAAAAGAATTAGATGACTTTAATGAAGTAATGGTACTTATAACTTCTTTTTCAGTTGTTTCATGTAAAAATATAGAATTTAAAATTGTATTAGAAGGTATCAAGTCATTTGAGGTATTTGCTTTGGTAGAGTATTTTTTTCCAACACTTATAAAAAACTTATTGAATTCCTCAGCAATTAAATTAGGATCTTCTAGGACTCCATTTGATGTTTTAAGTTTGAAGTCAGTTTGAATAAATGATTTAAATTTATTTTTATTTCTATTTTTATTTACTACTTTCCATACTTCTCTTGAGGGGTATTTGGAATCATTTAGCTTATTATGGATATTTGATGACTTTAATTTTCTAATAGAGATTCTATATTCCTTTTTCTTTTTCAAATATATTCTTCTCAGTTCATGTGTAGAATCAAAATTTTTTGTCAATGTATACAGTTTTTTCATTTCATTCCTGAGAGTTACTGTTTCAGGAGGCAGATTAATTCGATGATAATGATGAGAAACTTTACATTTCTTTAACGGGAATACTGTTTTGAAATAATTTACTAAAATAGAGTTAAATGATTCATACTTGTCATTTATCGAATTACCAGTTGTGTAGATTGATAGCCAATTTTCGTTTTTCAATAATTTTTTAAACTGCAAAATATTATCTTCAGAAAAAAATCTACGATATTTATAAATGACCGGATGTTGAACAGGGTTTAAACATGAATCCTTAATCAAAGCTATTTGTCCGTGATGATCTGATATTGCTGTAATGATGACATGACTATCAATATTGTCTATATTTGTAAATATATTGTCTATTCTTGATTTAGAATTTTTGAATTCACGAGTAAATGTTGATATAGTGTCTTTCATCCCAAAACTAGACATAATATAAGATAACTCTTTCTTTTCAATTTTCTCTGAGCAATAGTTGATGTTTAAAATCCCCAACAATAATTGTGTCTTGTTTAGAGCTTATTATTTCATTAAAACACTCTTTTATTTGTGAAAAAAAGATGTTATAGTTTTTTGTTGGTGGTCTATATATACCCATTATTAGTAAAGTTCCTTCTGCAGTAGTCAACTTAATTGCTGCTAATTCGCATTCAGTATCTACACAATAGCGAGATACATTTAGTTCAATGCATTTCAGGCCTTCTTTTATAAATATACACACTCCACCTTTGTTTTTTGACTCTCTACAGTGTGAAGAAGCATAAATGTATCCAATTAAAAATAAAATGGTTATTTGATGCTTTTTTTAAGTGGTTTTCTGAAAGAACAAGCACATCAGGATGTTCTTCTTGCAATACAATTTCAAGAATATCAATTTTCGATAATAGACCATCAACATTTTGATGCATAACTTTAAGACTTTTTGGCTTTATATTTTTAGATAAATGAGGAATAGTTATATGGATCATGTTACACTTTTTTGCCTTCGAATTTTGTCTAAAAATTACTTCTTTCGGTTATTCTAACCGGTATAGCATTTATATATTCTTTTTTTGTCCCATTTAGGAGTATTATATCGGTTATCATTTCAGTAATCTTGAATTTACCCATCCTATTAAAATGAAGCCCATGGGATGTGTAACATGCACGTGAAAGATATGAACAATTTACAAATGTGATATGACTGTACTTCATTGATAGTCTTTGAAGTTTGTCATTTACAACTGAAATTTTCTTATTTAGGAATGGCATATCATATCGGAATGGTAGACTAAAAATCTTAACATTCGTGTATGATAACTTTTTTAACCTTACTTCAAATTCTTCAACAAACTGTTCAGTATCCAGTTCCAAACTAATATCATGTGTTCCACATATGATAAATACTAAATCGTTTTTATTCAAAGTTTTTTCACTTACATCAAAATTATTTTTACTGTCCAAAATTTGGCACATTTTTCCGTTTGGAGTTACAGTACTGTATATTTCGTATTTTGAGTCATGTTTAAGTTTTCTGTTAATTAAGGTTCTGATATGTCTGCCATGACTGTCTGCTAGGATTCTTATTCTATGCCTTTTCAATGTAGAATTCATTTTCTCATAGCATACATTTCCCGAAGCTGTAATATTGGATAGATTTTGAGTAACATCACAAATAGGTTTACTGGTATCATGTTTACTTGCATTATTTTTAAGTTTTTCATCAATCATGTCTATGCACCCATTTTCAGTAGGTAAAATAAGGGAATTATGGGGTTTGTTTGGATGGCGCGGTGATGAGATTTGTCTAACGACAGAAGAATACTACTTTACTTTTAACCATTGCATTTGGAGGTTTCTTATATTTTAATGATTGAACATTTTTAGCCTTTGAATTTTCTACTGGCAAGTTTTCATTTAGTGTTTCTCTATCTTTTATATTGGATTCACTTTTAGTAAAAGATTCTAATGGAGAAAACCTATTGTTACAGACAATATAACCAAGCTTATCTTCTTTGACAGTTTCTTGAGGTTTTGTTTTCGAGAATTCTTTTTTACTTTTCTTTTTACTTTTAACTGTGTTTAAAGAATTTGAGATTATTTTTGTTTCTTTCAGGTTTGTTAACATTAAATCATTTCCTGACAAGACATCTTCTTTTGTTTTTGTATGTTCCAGATCTTCAAAGCATTCTGGTGCTGTATTAAAACCATTTATACTAATTTTATTTTTGAAAACTGTAGACAGGTTTGCATAAACATCCTCATGCAAAACACAATCAATAATATATTTCATATTGATTAGTGTGTGCAACCCACATTCAAAATAGGATGTCTGTTCAAGGCAGGCTAGTTCTATAAAATCATTGCTATTTGATTTGTCTAGATTCATTTTTAATTTTTTGGCATAATCTATGTTTAACCCAGGTTTACTGTCTAGGTGATAGTATGTTCCATCGAATTTATTAAATACTAGTAAGCTCCAGTGACTTCCAGTGGATTCTATTTTTGAACAATTGTTCACACAAAAAAAAAACTTGTTTCTTTTTGTTAAATTCTAGTGCATCCAACGTTTCATCAATAGTTTGTTTATTTTCATACTTTAAAATTGTTGTTGTTAGTGGACCTACAAGTAGAATGTCTTCTTTTAGTGTTGATAAGTGTTCAGTAAAACAGTTAAAATAGGCTTGAATGTGGTAATCCTCTAACCATAGATCATTCATGGGAACGTTGACATGTTCATCATTTTTACATTTTATTAGGGATACATAGTGTTTTCGTAGTGTCTTAATATTAATTTCAAGCTGTTCTTTTTCTCTTTTTAGATCATTTATTTCTTTTATGATTTCATTATTTTCTTTATTTACTTTAGTAACATAGTCAAGTTCAGTCCCTAATAAGTAGCTTGTACGCTTCAATACCCCAGATTGAGTCCTTGTGTTCATAATTTCGTTTGTGTTAAAATTTAAATTTTGTATGTATTTGTTTAGTTAGGAATGTTTGTGATAAACAAACAAAAACCAATGTAAGTGAGGTTAGGCTTTCAGACTTTACCTTTTCTCAATCAATCATGAAATAAGTTTATTGATCTAAAGATGTTTTAAATGTAGAATGATATTTGAATAGTGAAGTATATGAAATAGTTATTACTTACTAGATTAAACAAATTTTAAATTAATGATCACTTAAATAAATAGGAGTTGAAAATCTTGTTGTTAACACAGTTTCAGTCAGCTGTAAATTTAGTAACTTATGTGATTCATATGGTATTAAATAAAAGAATGCTTTTGAATGTGTAAAAAGAAAACTAATGGACACATAATGGTAATACTGTATTAGTCCTTTGACGTTGGTAACAATATTTAACATAAAAAAAAATTCTGAGCCAGCTCATTTAACCAGTGTTTAACTCCTAAACGGTTGAAATCACTGTCTATAAGTGAGTTCCTACTCTTTAATGGAGAAGTAAATTAATAAAATAAGGAACTCAATGAATTAATTTACAAATTAAGAATAAATATCAAAGTAAGGGACAGGTCGCTGACCGGCGGGCACACGAAACAACAGTCCCTTAACGGTTCATCTGACAGGCCGGTCTCGCTGTTGGTCGTGTCCACCGGTTAGACAATAAATAAATATGGACACAATCGTAACCGGTAAACGCGAATTTCGACAGTGCCCGACGGTTGGATTTGAGTGTTATGGAGGTTATAAATACCAGATGCCATCAGGACACCTCGAAATCAATAAGTCAGTTCACTTCGAGCTCTCGATTAAGCTAATCTATCTAAAATATATAAAGCCGCAGTTGTAACTCACTCACTCACTTAGGTACACAAAATCCTAAAGCAGTCGTTAAGGCTAGGGACTTGAAGTTAGACATACACTTAGTTTAAATTGTTCATACCCATGTAAAATTATGAAATTGCCAATGTAAGCAAAAATGCCCTATTCTCACTCATTTAAGTACTTTGACTGAGTGTATGTATATCCACTATGCACGCCACGTGAGATCGGTGATGCAATACAAAACGTTCGATTGACGCCCACCAGGGGAGTTAGTTAGTTCTCGTACCTGTTTAACGGTACAAATTTAACTACACCCTGGTACTCAACATCTAAGTAACTATATCAGATTTTACGGTCTCACCTCAACACTTTATTAAACATACCATATACCATACTACTATAATTTCGGAGTTAAGACAACATTTCGTCTCATTTCGACACACCACTTAAAATATAATATTGCCTTAGTGAAGTAGATAAACCTTTGTCATGTATATGTATAGTTCTATAATTAATTATAACCAATTTTCGAGTAAAATTTCATTGAAACCTTGCATATGTGTTTACAGCAACTATGTTTAATCTTATTAGTTAGTTATTTAATATATTAATCTATGAAAATCATATTGAAAGATATCTAAGTTAAATAAATTATAAGTTTGGCCCTTTTCATTCTATGCCTGCCGTACCTATTGAAGTTCCAGATCAAGTGTGGGGGCGGAGGCATAGAGGAGGCTTTAGTAACTGTGTTTAAAACAGACCGGTGTGTATTTTTATGTACATATACTGGGTTACTGCGTTTCGCGGCCGCCCCGTGGGGGAACTGGATACGCCAGATTGCAACTCTTAAGTGCAGGCCAACTAACAGACACCTTAGTTTCTTTAACTACTACTCATTACTATAACTACAACTATAATTCTGTTAATTGAAACTTCTTTTAATACAACACTACAGTTTAAGTACAATAATCTTGACCGTAAAGTATATATTTTTTCACTACAAATATCATTCTTTTGCCTTCCTGTTTTGTGGTACAGCCTACTTCACTCAAAACTGATATTTGTTCCACATCCATTTTTCTGGATTACACCAATTACTTCAATCATAAGTTATCACAATCGTATGTCCAAAGTTTTAACACAACCAGTATTGAGCTTAATACCTAGAATAATACATAATTAAGGATTATTTCACGACTCCCAATTTTTTTCACGAATTTAGGGGAAGTAAGAGGGGAATTTTAATAAAGAGCCGTAGGCGAATTTAAAAGATTTTCATTATCAATGATTGTGAGAAATGTGTATAAGTCGGGTTTGTTTCTGTCTTGGTTGTCCAGTTCTTCAATAAAACTTACCTGTTTAATTGAAGACAATTCTATTTATGAACTAATTCAGCAAACTCAACGAGGGATATGGGAGTTCAGCCCTCAACAAACCTGTTCATTGAATGAGGTTTTTACAGCAATTATGGTGGTGGGGCAACAAATCAGGGGTGGACCCTAGCACCCTAGCAGCTTCCTCCTCGCCGGTGTCTCACTCACCCAACTCGTAGATAACTCACCCTTGGGTAGATAACTAACTCACTGATGTAGACATGGGTGTCTACGCTGAGGCCTACATGTCTGGTACTAAGGGGCCCCTTCTCCCGTCTCTTCTGCAGCGTCTTCTCCTTATCCATCCTTCTTACATATTTGACAATGATGAGGTAAGGACCACGCCCTTCGTTCTGTCTCCCCAGTCTGTGACAGCCATCAATTATCGTTTCTGTCACCTCCATGCCAATTGTAGTGCCAACCTGGACGACGGTCTGCACTACATTTTCATTTTGGAATAGAGGTACTTCTTGTATTTCTAGTCAGTTGCTCCTCGCATGTTGTTCCCGTTCTGCAGTCCAGTCAAACCCGACCTTTCGTCAATTCTACATTCTTTTGCGATAGCTGCTCAATAACAGTGATATACTTTTTCAAGTCCTGACATTTCGAGGTTCCTCTGTTCCGTCTGTTTTGGCGTTGCCTTATCTCGTATAGGAAGTCTCGGTCGGTATGATTTGTATGCTGCATCTCTTCAGCCCGACCATCAGATGACTCCAGTTTTTCCTACCGATGATCCCTAATTTATGTCTGATGTATAATTTATGTTGTCTTGATATACCATATCAAGAATGTGAAAAAGGACCATATTTGTTCTTAAAGATGCTTAAAAACTACTCTCATATTATTCACATTGGTCATTTAATCTTCTTCCGCACTGGATTTGGTAACTACCATAAACTATTTTGGTAGATAAACTTGGGATTTTTAATTGTTGTGTATATTTTGAGTTTAGTACATTCCCGTCGGGTGGGTTTTTTCCCTTCGTGGTATATAATGTGATTTATATTCACCCATTGTGGGTATTTTCAAATAAAAGACGAGTTTTAACTTGAAATTGTTTATTGTTTAATTTCTTTGTGTTTATTAATTACGGATGCCTCGGCCGTTGTCGGGAACAAGATCGCCTTGGTCTTCCTCTCCCTTGCCTTCTAACTGCTCTCGAGAGGGTGTAGTCGCGCAGGTCGTTAAATTTTCTAATGAATTCTTGTAGTCGTTCCACTGGGAGGGTTGTCCCAGCCCCTCGTAATCTCCTGTGGCGCATCATGCCTTGGAGATTAGCGCTTAGCCGATCTAACCTGTTCACCACTGTGATTGGCACTTCTATTCTACCGGTAGGACGCCGTGTCCCGGACATGTGTGGCGAAGCGACTGATGCAGTTATAGATCTGTTAATGCTCATTAGCATTTCTCTTGTTAATCCCGGAGTAAACCTGTGGAGTAGAGTAACCCGATGGGCTGGTCCATGGGGTGCTCTTGAGATATCGCTGGCAAATGTTCGTACTAGGGTAGTAGGTCTTGCAGTGTTACCAGAATTGGTTGGCGTGGACCAGTTGCCAGGGGTAGCCATAGGGGTAGGTTCCTCTGATTCGTCTGTTTTGGCGTTTCCTTATCAAGTCTCGCGATTTTCTTATAGGAAGTCTCGGTCGGTATGATTTGTATGCTGCACCTCTTCAGCCCGACCATCAGACGACTCCAGTTTTTCCTATCGGTGAACCTTAATTACTGTTTGATGTATAATTAAGTGTATCTTGATATACCACATCTGCTGAAATGTATTGTTTAGCATCGTTGGATTTCCACATCGTGGCTTCCGTTCTTTATTTCAATCTTAGGGGTGGAATGCGAGTGCTTCTTGATTTGGTTTCTAAGCCTTATCCCGTATTATGGGCAGGGTTTCATGGCGCTTCATTGCTGTCGCTTTCCCTCAAAATATAAGTTGTATTAACTCTACCACGGCTGAGCCCTGACGCCTTCTGTTCAATCCGTACCTTGTGGTTTCCTTTACAATTTTTACTTAGTATGTTCAGGAATTTTTTAATACTTTTACTATTGTTGATTTTTTCCGACGAATGTAGTTCTTCTTTTGTAAAGTTTCATCTTAGTCCATATAATTAATACCGAATTCATCGGACTCAATTTTAAGACGGTTTGTTGGTTTTGCTTTGAGAGGCGTCGACAACTTTCTGTTAAGTACAGATATGTTCCGAAGTTTTCACTTTCTGAGGTCTAGAAAAACCTCCGAATGAACCGCCGAACCTCTAATGGACATTCGATGATTAACACCGATCGTTTAGGACTGCGAATGACACCCACCTTGTGAATCAATCAATTTGTTGGAATTCCTCCTTTTGCATGACTACAAGAACAAACTATGCCCTAAAATCACATCCAAATTCTGTTAATATTACAATGTCAGGGTATCTTTCCAATGATTTAATTTCTGCCACAAACTTGTCGACATTTGCTCTGAGACTTGTTATATTTTGTTGCACAAAAACAAATTTTTTAAATACTGTAGTTATTTAAAAAAGTTATTTTCTTGGTTACAATTAATTTTAAAATACTAAATATTCGAAATCAGAAGAAATAATCCAACATACAGGGAACATGAATTGTCAATCATGAATTGTCCCATTATTCATGATTCAGTTAGGTCTACTAATAAATAAAACTCCAAATGAATAACACAATATGATAAAAGACATATACAACTAATCCTAAAAATAACTTACTACAGTTTTTCAATATCCTCAGCATTAGTAATCTAAATTACAGGGTCATTGTCTTTTTTTCTCAAGAAGATTTTACCATTCCTTTACCAGAGATACGTTTAGCCTTTCTCCCTCTTGGCATAACTGGCCATCCCTAGCAGCTTCATCCTCGCCGGTGTCAGGGATTCGCTGATGTAGACAGGGGTTGTGTCTACGCTGAGGCCCAGGTGTCTGGTACTGAAGGGCCCTTTCTCCCGTCTCATCTGCAGCTTCTTCTCCTTATCCATACTTCTTACATATTTGACAATGATGAGGTAACGACCGCGCCCTTCGTTCTGTCTCCCCAGTCTGTGACAGCCATCAATCATCGTTTCTGTCACCTCCATGCCAATTGTAGTGCCAACCTGGACGACGGTCTGCACTACATTTTCATTTTGGCATAGAGGTACTTCTTGTATTTCTAGTCAGTTGCTCCTCGCATGTTGTTCCCGTTCTGCAGTCCAGTCAATCCCGACCTTTCGTCAATTCTACATTCTTTTGCGATAGCTGCTCAATAACAGTGATATACTTTTTCAAGTCCTGACATTTCGAGGTTCCTCTGTTCCGTCTGTTTTGGCGTTGCCTTATCTCGTATAGGAAGTCTCGGTCGGTATGATTTGTATGCTGCACCTCTCCACCCTGACCATCAGATGACTCCAGTTTTCTCTACCGATGATCCCTAATTTATGTCTGATGTATAGTTTAGGTTATCTTGATATATACCATATCAAAAATATGAAAAATGACCATATTTTTTCTCCAAGATGCCAATAAAATTGTTTCTATTTTCAATTTATATTCATTTTATCGAGTTATGCGCACTGGAATTGGTAACTACCATCAACTATTTGGGTAGATAAACTTGGAATTTTTAATTGTTGAGTATATTTTGGGTTTAGTACATCCCCGTTAGGTGTTTTTTTTTCCTTTATGGTAGATAATGTGATATATATTCACCCATTGTGGGTATTTTCAAGTAAAAGACGAATTTTAACTTGAAATTGTTGAAATTGGCTTGGACCAGTTGCCAGGGGTAGCCATAGTCGTTAATACGACTTGTATTCTGAGGGCAAGTGACAGCAGTGATTCGCCATGAAACCTTGCCCATAATACGGGATACGGTTTAGAAACCAAATCAAGAACCACTTGCATTCTATCCATAAGAATAAAATAAAGAACTAAAGCCACGCTGTGGAAATGCAGCGATTCTTAACAATACATTTCAGCAGATATGGTATATCAAGATACCCTAAATTATACATCAGACAGAAATTAGTTATCATCTGTAGGAAAAACTGGATTCATCTGATGGTCGATCTGAAGAGGTGCAGCATACAAATCATACCGCCCGAGACTTCCTGTAAGACAAACTTGAGACTCGATAAAGAACCGCCAAAACAGACGGGTCAGAGGAACCTACACTGTAAAAAAGTTTTTGTAGGTTTACAAAAAAAAAATTTTGGAGTCCATTTTGCCAAAAAATTTTTAAATAACAGTACAGCATTGAACCTTGTAAAATCACAAACTCAATTTTTGTAAAATAATTACAAAAACGTCTTGCAATAAAACAAATGATGTATTTGTAAAATTACAAAAATCATTGTTGTAAAATGACCAAATGTTTATTTGTAAAAATACAAACAATTTTTTGAGAAACTGTCCAAACATTATTTTGCAAAAATACAAAAAAATGTTGTAAATTGTTAATGTTTGGTTGTAAAACTACCAAAAAATCTCTTGTAAAATAGCCAACTGTTCATTAGTAAATTTACCAAAATTTTGTTTGTGGAATGGACAGTAAATTTATTGTTTAACTACAATAAATTTTATTGTAAAAAGGGCAAATATTTATTGTTAATACTACAATAAATGTACTTGTAAAAAAGGCAAACATTTGTCAGTAAAAAAAACCAGAAAATGTATTGTGTAATGGGAAAACATTTATTTGTGAAATAACAACAAAAAAAAATAGTTGTATTATTGGGAAACATTTATTTGTCAAACTACAAAACCTTTTTTAGTGGAACTCGCTGAAATATATTTGTACAACTTAAAAAAATGTAGTTGAAAGTGAGCAAAAATTTTGAAAAATAACAAAAAGTGTATTTGTGCAAAAAGTAAATTGCAGCTTCAAATGAGAAAAGGAAATTAAAACATACTAAACAAAATTTCAAACTATTACATGAACAATATTTTGTTACTGTAAAAGTACAATAATTTCTTTAACATTTAAACTTTCCACTATACAACTTCCAAATCTAGAACTTTTAAAGTATGTTTACAAAGTTCATTTGTTCAATTACAATGTGTTTGGCTAACTATGGACCCCAAAATTTTTTACTAAGGAATTGTATAGTTCTTAATTTGAACTATACAGTATAATTCTGGTCTTTCACCTAAATATAAATCAATGTAGGGAAAAAATCAAATTGGGCAGCATCACTCATATGAAACAAATCACTGAAACAGCTAATTACCTTGCTTGCACAAGGCCATTAAAACACTCACATGATAGAGAAACTGATACTTATAATGGTACAATTAATGCATGTGTCAAAGTTAGGTTTAGTTCAGGAAATTATGCTCCTGTCACTTTAAGAATTGTAAGAATGTTAGCTATGGGATTATTAATATAAAATGGAATAAATTTATTATTATCACGCTTTTGATGTGTGTTTTTTTTTTTTTTTTTTAGTTTGATTAAATGAAGATGGAATCAACAACAATTAACTAGATAATGGAATTTGATGCTTATTAAACTAAGATACCCATATCACCAGTGTTATAAATCATTACTTGCCTTAATATGAGGTTCAATTTCTGTTATATAAAATTTACAATCATTTGCAAGTTGAAAAATGTTTTCAATAGATAACATTTATTAGATTTTTTAATATACCGAATTTTAAAATCTGATTCACAGCTTATTGAAGTTAATAAAGTTTATAATTCCTGACTTTTGCAGTAATCATGTATCAAACTAGAGTAATTCATAAATTAGTAGTTACCTGATTACATATACCTTAAAACGAAAAACTAGCTACGTCAAAAGGCAAGTCTATGGTCTCTTTCTGTAGTGTTGTTTCTTTGTTCCTGCTTTTGGGCAATAAGAACAAAAAAATGAACCAAACATGAAACTATTAACAGTAATAGACTAGGGTAATTAATAATTTACCCAATGCAATTGTATACATATTTTTATTATGAATATAAAAGTAGAAACACATAAGATTGTGAAACAATGGGACAAAAGTATACATTTACGAGTTCAATAAAAATATTATAAAAATATCTTTATAGTAATTGCTAATGAAACATAAATTTGTACCCTAGAACCCTGTTAATGTGAATAACACATAACTGATTCTTAATCAATTTAGAAATATTGCAATTTGACAAATAGTTTTTAGGATGAAAAATTACCAAAGAAAATTTTATTCCCTTTGTTACTATGCCAGACAAATAATATGCTGTTCATAAGAAATAAGCTTAAAACTTTAAACCTTTTTTTAAGTGGGCCTACTATTAACTTGTGTAATGTAAGAAAATAAAAAATAGGCCTACACTTCAAACCACTTCTGAGGGACTGGCATCAGAAAGTGCAGGAAAATTGATACAGTCAGTGCAAGAGCTGGGTTGCCATGACTGCCGTGAAAGTTATGATTTGGAAAGATGTTATCATAGAAAAACTAACCAGGTACAGAAGTGTCACGGAACACTAATTTCTTTCGGTAACGCGAAATTTTGTAGTTGAGCTGGGCAGATCATAGGAGGCGCTGCGATCAAAACCGGCCAAGCTACGTTGCCGATCTGACGGTTGCTGCTCGGCCGGCTCCACGGATCGTTAACGAAGCTTGGCCGGCTTTGCTCGCAGCGCATCCTATAATCTGGCCGGCTCAACAACAAAATTTCGCATTACAGAAATTAGCATTGCGTGAGACTTCTGTATCTGGTTAGTTTTTCTATGATGTTATCGCAAAATTTGCCATCGTTGCTAGTTATACATGTTGTACTGCCCTATAATAAAAATCATCCAGTCACTTAAGAGTCATCTTCACCTATGATCCACTAGCCAATTGTTGCGCAGTCGGCAATGTTAACGATACGGCTTTTAATGCAAAACATGGTATTGCATTCCCCTGTTTCGGAAGCCGTTTTTCAACCGATTTTCTTTAAACTTGGTAAGTGTTAAGTTGAATAGTTATACTATGTCGCTCATACCTCGGAATTTTGAAAATTTAACAAATATTACTCTTTGAGACGTCGCAAAGTAACTCAATTTTCTTTAGTAATATTTGTTAAATTTTCTAAATTAAATTTATTTTAAAATTTTTTTTGGTGCATCATACAATTTTCCGCTTGCTTCAAATTCTTTCATACCCTTTAACAATAGAGTCCTGGCAGTAATAGAAAAATCTTCAATTTGGATTTTGATATTTGATGGGTTCCATGAGATTGTCTTTAATGTTACATTAGTCTTAGTACTTTGATTTGTTGGTGATTCGATTGAAATAGGCCTACAATTAACATTCTCAATGATTTCAATTCTTAATTTACAAAATGGTTTGATTTCACTACTATTTTCGACATCACAGTAATCATTAAAATCACTATCGAAAATTTTCAGGACCAAACGTGCCCTTTCATCTATTCCAAATTCAGTCCTGCATTTCATCTGGACATCTTCTATTGGTGGGTTCTCTTGAATTTTAACCCTTCTAGAATTTTCTTTATAACTCACTAAAACCTTCATTTCTGTAAAAGAAAAATAAAAAACAAATAACAAATAGGTATGTATGGGTTTGTGGTAGGCTACTTTATAATTCATTATACACAGTTTTTGTTATTCTTTGTAACACCCTCAACTATAGTGGACCTTAAGTCAATCCCTAGTTTCATTTGCCCACATTCATACGCCCCAGTTTGGATTTTAAAGTAGGCCTACCGAAGTTACTCTTAACGTCAACGTAACCGAAACATAATTGGGGATATTGTGTGATAATGAGGAAAATAATATTGAATATTATTGTGTGAGGAACTACTGTAATGTAAATGTGAGTTAGTACAACAAACAAGTTCAACCTAAGAAAGAAAAAAAAATTTGCATACCAACAAATGGCAATCCCACATTTTCCTAATAGCTCTTTTCTAACAAATTAGTCATCCATTAAATTCTCATATTTATCATAAGACCATAAAACCTTAGTTTTACCACAGCAGCGAGAGTGTTAGGTTAATTTTTTTTTAAACCTAACCAAATATGGATTCTATACTATAATAAGAATATAGCCTATTAGGCTTATAGGTAGTGTGAGTCATACACTTTGTTTCGCACGGTTAATTTTACACGCTATAGTTAGTTAATAGTTAACCAGTTAATTAACCATAATTATCAACCTTAATAACTGCCATTACCTATAGTGGCATATACTTCTACCACACTGTAATAAATATTTACCCTTAGGCTTATAGGTGATCAGACATATACTTTGTTCCGCATACTTAATTTAGTAGGCTATAGTTAATAGTTATTTAATTATGGTTAATTAGGCCCGGACAATAAATGCAGTCCGGTGAACCAGTATTGCCCATCCGGTTCAGTTACGACCGAAAATAGCCGTGACCTGTCAGGAATTGGGTCAGGTAGTAGTCAACCACCCCATGCCGCCATCCCATCCACAGTTAGACCTGCTTGATAACTTGCACAGTCCATCGTCCTCGGCTGTCGTGCTCCCAGCTGTGTTGCCCGACATTTGTTTGCATATTGTTGCTTACACTTATTGTACCAACTATGAGATAGAAATTTAAACCAAGATAATTTATCATCTATAAATAAAAAATTATGGACCTGAATTTAGGTATTACGGTGAAAAATATCATCAAGGGAAATATTGTCTTCTTCTTCTGTGAAATGAAAAATGTTAGTAAAAATAGTTCCAAGCTTGTAATAAGCAGTTGTCTGACATAACTTACATTAATAAATTACAAAATAATTAGTACTGTTTTACCTGAAGCAATTTCATTCCGTAGGTGGTTGTCCATTGGAAATTTGGTTTTGAACAGTGTGTTTCACTTAAAGTCCATTAGTGAATATACTCCATGTTTAAGCACGACACACTGCCTTCCTTGAATATGGTAAGCTGGCAACGGCTGAGGGTCTTCCAATTTTTTGATAGGGATAATTTTCCTTTCATCAATGCAATTAAGTTCATAACATCTTTTATGGTCATTATAAAGTGATTCTTGAAGTGCAAATTCCAAAAAAATAGCATTGTTAATCAGCCATATGTCCATAATCAATCCGAAGCAAAATGGATGTATTACCTTCGGTAATATCACTGCTAATCCCTTTTCATATTTAATGCCATTTGTTGTTACAGCACTACAACTTTGATATATCGTACAGCTTCTCGTAACATATTTAGGGTATTAGCCTCAATATCAGAAGAGTGGTTAATTGTTTATAAGGAACAAAACTGTTAGTTTCAAAATAATCTGGATTAACGAGATGATAATACATGAACTTACAATGTTTGTCTGCAACAAACTTCAAGGGGTTTTTGAAGTTCTTTGATTTACATACTTTTTGTTTCATAAAAGTATGCTTTGCTTCGAATCTCATGCACCAAAACTGAACTAGGGGCCCAAACTTCATTATTAATTCGGGGTAATGGGTTATATAGTGGTGTTTAACTTTCATCCTTACATCTGGAAAACTTCAATGAACAATTTGTGGTGTGTTTCAATTTGCATTTTCAAATAGCATACCATATCTACTGAAATTACTGGAGCAAATGATATAGGCCAGTCAAATTTTACATAAAAAGCGGCTAAAATTGCAAAGCATGATGTATTGCTGTATTTTTGATATGTTGTTGGGGCCAGTTAGGGTAATTCAAAAACAAGTTTGCAGCTTCGAAAACCCTGTGCTCCCTGCGTAGTAAGTAAAAAACTACCCAATTTATGTAATTTTACTAGTTTTCCCCTATAACTTATCATAGTACATTTTTCTTAACACTACTCCTACAATAATTAAAGAACGTAAAATTTCAAACAATATAAGCAAAATTTCATATATATATGAGTAAAATAGTTTTTGAATTTTTTAAATATTACAAACATTTGTAATTAATAGCCAAAATTTGCATTTTTTTCTTTTTCGACCACCAAAAATGGCTGTTTCGACCACCTTAATATCCATATTAAGGTAGAATTCTTAAAAACTGCGTTTTTAGTAAATTTTATTGGTTTCCATTTGATCACAAAGCTAAGTCTGCACCTTCTACATTTTTCTGAAAACTATAAAATAATCATTTATGAATATACAGATGATTTTATCATTTAATTAGTTTATATCTACAACATTGGCTCTAAACATTACAGGCGTCTATTTCGGCATTTTTCACTTGGTGGGAGAGCAAATTCTGACGAGGAGTGGGGGTAACGCCGACAGTGTTACCAACACCGCAAATACCACGCACGGTCATCACGGACAATGCTGAAGACCGTATTTACGAATAAGAGAGACGGAGACAAAAGAAATTATACCGAAGGTTGTTATTATTGATAATGACTATTTAAGACTTAATTAGATAAATAGTACACCAATATAACTACGATATATTAATGTGATAAACGTGTAAAAATGTAAGCTTGTTAGATGTCTGATTTGTACAAATTAGTCTACTTCCTTGAAATATTTTAGGGCAGCAAATTATTGTAACTTATTATGTAATTTACCTACATGAATAAATGTAATAGTAAGCTGTAATTGGTATTGCGTTTTTAATATGATGTTAAATATTAAAAATATAAGCCTTTTCAAAAATGTATATTACAGTAATTAATTTCAATTAAAACAGTCAGTTGATTTTTTTACACGTTTTAATATGAAAATTTAAAACTTAGTAGCCTATTTACCAGGTGGCTTATCCGTTATGTACTTCGGCGATAACCCGTTTAGCCAAAACGTGTAGAAAAATCCACAGACTGTTATATTTTAAATACTTAACATCATATTAAAAACGTAATACCAATTACAGCTTACTATTACATTGGTTTACGTAGGTAAATTACATAATAAGTAACAATACTTACGTAGTTGTATATATAACAATATATACAACTGTATTGTATATGTAACAATAGCTGTACCGTAGTTGTATTGGTGTATTATTTATCAAATTAAGTCTTTTAAATAGTCATTATTAATAATAACAACCTTCGTATCATTTCTTTTGTCTCCGTCTCTCTTATTCGTAAATACGGTCTTCAGCATTGTCCGTGATGACCGTGCGTGGTATTTGCGGTGTTGGCAACACTGTCGGCGTTACCCCCACTCCTCGTCAGAATTTGCTCTCCCACCAAGTGAAAAATGCCGAAATAGACGCCTGTCTAAACATTGGGTGATGAATACGAAATAAAAAACATATTTAAGGTTACAAGTTGTATTTACAAATAAATTATGAGAACACAAACCAATAATTTGTATTTTGGCCAGAATTAAAAACGCAGTTTTTAAGAATTCTACCTTAATATGGATATTACACCGTTTTTGGGACTCGAAACCAGAAAAATTGCAAATTTTGGCTATTAATTACAAAAGTTTGTAATATTTAAAAAATCAAAATTCAAAAACTATTTGACTCACATATATGAAATTTTGCTTAAATTGTTTGGAATTTTACTTTCTTTAATTACTGTAGGGGTAGTGTTAAGAAAATGCACTATATAATAAGTTATAGGCCAAAACCTAGTAAAAATACATAAATTGTGTAGTTTTTTACTTACTACGCAGGGAGCACAGGGTTTTCGAAGCTTGTAATGTTTCATTCGCCACATCCATTATTTTAGTATAAGTTATGTGTTATTTGTTTAATATCGTTATTAGATTTAATTCAATGAGTAGCTAATGGAGACCAGATGGTAATTTAGTATTAAACCAAAATGATTTTATGCGTTATCACTTTGTTTGCTAATATTAGTATACAAGAATATCCCACCTTATCACCCCTTAGGACATAATTATCATAATACCAATAATTTATTATTTTATCCGAAATACATTTAAAATATAATCAAATAATTTTAAATTAAAGAAATATCCCAATAAAATGCCCACTAGCCTAAGTAGTTATTTATTGTGTAAAAGAGTTGCAATACAAATTAAAACATTTTATATAATATATATATATATTCAAAACCAAATTTACCAATTAATCAAAATCACATTACCCAGTGTTGTGCTAAGTGTTTGTGCTTCAAGATGTGTGAACCCCTAACAGTCAACAATGAAGAACATGTGTGAACCCCAGAGAGACACCACTGACCTTTCTTCTTGATCCAGCTTCCCTAGTGTTAGCATCTAAATTTTATAAGGACACAGTTCCTCCATTTTAATAAATTCCCCAGTCTGGACTAGAGCTTTATCCTAGTTCCAAATAATAGGGACATTGCCCAAACAGTACCAATTTAAATTCAATCCCATTTTAAATTTATTTATTCCCAAATATATAGTACTGGGCGAAGAATCATTGGAGCAGATTTGGTAAGATCCACCCATACATCCATCAATACCCAAGATAGTGACAAGAAGACAATAGACTTGAACTGTATTTATCCCTAACATTTGTGAACAATTAACATTCTTTTAAAGATTCAAAATTTATCCATGATATTAATTTCTATTTCTAAATTGAATATAAAAATTGAGTTTGCTTGTCAGCACGAGTTCCCCTCCCTGAGAAAGAGTCTGAATGTATTCCATTGTTAAACCCAGCTGATAGACATTTAACTATAATTGTGAAGCAAGAGATATAAGGACTGAAATTACCCACATCATTTTGTATCCATTATAATTTATAAATAATCAAGCATAAATTTAAATTAGAATTGTATTTCAGATAGGTAATAAATTTAAATTGTTGTAACAAAATAGTCTTATTATTTCATAGGCCTAGATAGCATATTAGCCTAGATTAGCTTACCCATCAAGTTGACCTGGAAATAGCACGATACAGATAAAAACAGATAGATATATATAAACACCACTACTAATCAAGAGACAGAATAATATTTATCAAATCTTTTATTAAGTATATCCATTATTCTAATATATTTTTCATTATAAACAAACACTTTTCTAACGTTAAGAGCAGCCAACATGGCGATCCCCTTCAAGTAAGAAACGATACGAACTATCGCATCGCAACAACATAGACCGGCAGTGTGTGTACAATTGCAAAATGGCGCCCAACGTACTGGCAAGCAACCTCAATTAAAATAGATATTGCAACTCTTAAATAAGTAGGTTAGCTTAAGTAATCTAAGTAAGAATATTAGTCATTAAGAAATCCACATTCCACAACAATTTTTATTCCCCAAATTCGTAAATAATTAATGCAAAACTCTTATAATTTACGTAAGCCTAAACGTTATCCGATTACGATGAGTTCGATAGATCGACCGGATGATCACCGTTGCCTAGCGACAGAAACTAGCCGTGCCGTCACTCCTACCAGCCAATCAACGACGACCGTTCCTTCAGACTCCTGTGTCGACAATCAGCTGTCGATCGACACGCTGCAAGTGTGCCAACCCAACAAAAATGGATTTCCCGCGGACGCAAATCAGTCTGAGAAACCGAGCGGACCCGACGAGAACGTCGAATTCAACATGACACCGGCACGCACAGCAAACACACACGCCACATCGAGCGACACAAGCGACCATAATATTTCATCTCCCTCACAAAACAGTAAAACACAGACAGAACAAATAAATCATGACACTAATACACAACCTGATTTCAACACCATCCTCACCTACCTACAACAATTGAATTTAAAAATGGACGAAACTAAATCAGAATTAAATAATAAAATGGAAGAAACTAAATCCAAAATGGACGAAACTAAACTTGAACTAAATCACCAGATTACCGAGACTAAAGCAGAGTTAAATAACAAAATGGACGAAACTAGATTTGAACTAAATGCAAAGTTCGAAGAGACTAATGCAAAATTGGATGAGACGGATGCCAAACTAAGTAACGAAATTAAAACTTGCTACAACATGCTCCAAAACCAAATCCAAGATATTAGAACCACTCAAAATGAATTTCGCCACGAATTAGACGAATTAAAATCTACCCAATTGGAACAAACCAACAGCATTGTACAATTTCAAACAAATGTCATTGACCAGATCGATAATTCACGACGGGAAATCGAAAATTTCGTGGACACCAACCTAACCAAACATAAAATGTCAATTGAAAGCGAGGTCGCCAAACAACAAAAGAATATTTTGGATAATGTAAATAAAAAATTAGAACAGCATGAGTTTACGGTAGGACAAGATATAAAATCACTATCCGACACCATCAACAAATGTGAGAGCGATGTAAAGAACCTTAAATCAGCCACACAGAATCAGACCCACTTGAGCGGACCTATTCACATAGTCTGTAACGGGAGCGAATGGACAGAACGCCATATACCAAAATTTAGTGGACGAGCAGGAAACCCTAACGAGTTTCTCAAGAGATTAAAAAGGTATTATGAGAAGAGTTTACAAAGACAACCGAACAATGACCCGATCGAGCATCTAAAGGACACTTTGGAGATTAGTTTTGAAGGACCAGCATCACGATGGCTACAATTAATCAAAGATAACATCAAAAGTTGGGGACAATTTGCAGAAGAATTTACTAATAAATACTGGAGTCGTGAAGTACAGCGAGGCATTCGGACAAAGATCGAAGCAGAGAAATACCGAAGCAACGGGACACTAAGTAGAGCAGAATACTTTACCGAGCGTGTATTATTATTGCAATCAATCACACCGCCATTAACAGAAGAAGAAATCGTCACTATATTAGCCGAAAATTTTGACCAGATAACCCAAGACAGTCGTGTTGTACAAAATATCACCTCAATCAAGGGTTTTGAACAACTATTACAACGAGAAGACATAAGAGATGGACCAAAGTGGTCAAGACAAAATAACAACCAGGTACAAAATTCCAACACTCGACCCAACAGTCCCAACAACCACAATCATCGTCAAAATTCACATGCTCCAAACATAAACCATCATGCGTACCAACCAAAGGCCCCATACACAAACCAACCATATCAAAACACTCGATATCAAGGGACGCATAACCAGAATCAACCTAATCAACCACCATACAAGTACAACAACAATAGGCCACGCCATGAATACAAGCCATACGATCGAGACACATACCAATCCAGGCAGAACAATCACTACAGAAACGACCGATCGTATCCAACGAAAGAACAATCCCAAGTATGCACTATGATAAGACAGACTGATAATAATACACACTACCCTACTCAAAACCAACACCCTACAAACAATAGCGGCCCATCCCAAGACAACCAGGGAAACGGCACCCCGCTGTAATTGCCCACCGAGGAGCGACCGCAACAAAAGATAATATTGCAACTACAGCGCTAGATCCTCATATCCTCGGAATAAATTCAACAGACCTTATTTATAATTTTCATGTAAATAATATCATGTGTGATAAAGAATTCTTGTTAGATGAATCATCAAACAATAATGAAATAAATTTAACACCAACTCAAATAAATTGTCCAGAAATAAATATAACCATCAATAACATTAAAACTAACGCATTAATTGACTCCGGTTCTTCTATCACCTGCTTATCAGAAAATTGGCTCAAAGAAAACCAACAATTACTTAAACCTTATGAAGAATTTCCCCTTACCAACACAGTAATAAAGACTGCTACAGGAGACAAATCAAAACGTGTTTCAAGAATAATTTATATTCCCGTAACTATTGAAGGACACACTATACAAATACAATTCCTTATTGTGCCTAACCTCATCAAACCCGTAATTTTCGGAATAGATACACTAGTTGCTACAAAGATGGAGATAAATTTTAATGATAGTGAATTAAATATGATGATAAATAATAATAAAATAACATTGAAGTTCAGCATGAGTATTAACGAAGGACAATTATGTCAGATTACTATTGATGATTGCCAAAGGCTAAATAATAATTATAATGATCTGATGTCGAGTGACAGTAATGATTATGCGACTTGTGATGAATATTACGACATAGGCAGCTTTGATGAGACTAAACACGATACAACGGGAGAAGAGGCACTTTTGACGAAAGAAGAAATTAATAACGCATTAACCTCTAACACATACATCAGCAGTAATGAGAAGGAGTTATTAAGTAATTTGTTGCTAAAATACAACCACATATTTTCGGAAAAGCCAGGCTTATGTAATAAATACACACACGAATTAAAAGTAAAAAACCCACAAAGTTTTAAATCAACATATCCCCTACCACAAAATTATCAAATGCCATATAACAAGATATTTATGAAGAGGAATCAACACCCGACGAGGACATTGACAACGCTCCAACACCAACATAAGTGACGAAAGATTTGTGTAATAGACAATATATTATGAACGATTATATCCAACTCATGAGAAATCGAGGGGATCAAGAAATAAATAAATGCCACAAACTATAAAAAACCTTTACAGTGAGTGCAAATTAGAATGAATCTACGAGTTTAATATAGACAATGGTAGTTTAGTACATTCAATTAGTAACAATTTGTTTTCATGTGTTAACGTAGAATTTAAGTATCATATCACCAAATTTTCAGACATTTAATGTATATCATACTAGCTATAAGAATCATTCATACTAAATATTTCATGTGTCTCATTCAACATTAATCGAAATTTGTCTGTCATTTCATTCCATACAAATTTCTGAGGGGATAATTGTAATGTTTCATTCGCCACATCCATTATTTTAGTATAAGTTATGTGTTATTTGTTTAATATCGTTATTAGATTTAATTCAATGAGTAGCTAATGGAGACCAGATGGTAATTTAGTATTAAACCAAAATGATTTTATGCGTTATCACTTTGTTTGCTAATATTAGTATACAAGAATATCCCACCTTATCACCCCTTAGGACATAATTATCATAATACCAATAATTTATTATTTTATCCGAAATACATTTAAAATATAATCAAATAATTTTAAATTAAAGAAATATCCCAATAAAATGCCCACTAGCCTAAGTAGTTATTTATTGTGTAAAAGAGTTGCAATACAAATTAAAACATTTTATATAATATATATATATATTCAAAACCAAATTTACCAATTAATCAAAATCACATTACCCAGTGTTGTGCTAAGTGTTTGTGCTTCAAGATGTGTGAACCCCTAACAGTCAACAATGAAGAACATGTGTGAACCCCAGAGAGACACCACTGACCTTTCTTCTTGATCCAGCTTCCCTAGTGTTAGCATCTAAATTTTATAAGGACACAGTTCCTCCATTTTAATAAATTCCCCAGTCTGGACTAGAGCTTTATCCTAGTTCCAAATAATAGGGACATTGCCCAAACAGTACCAATTTAAATTCAATCCCATTTTAAATTTATTTATTCCCAAATATATAGTACTGGGCGAAGAATCATTGGAGCAGATTTGGTAAGATCCACCCATACATCCATCAATACCCAAGATAGTGACAAGAAGACAATAGACTTGAACTGTATTTATCCCTAACATTTGTGAACAATTAACATTCTTTTAAAGATTCAAAATTTATCCATGATATTAATTTCTATTTCTAAATTGAATATAAAAATTGAGTTTGCTTGTCAGCACGAGTTCCCCTCCCTGAGAAAGAGTCTGAATGTATTCCATTGTTAAACCCAGCTGATAGACATTTAACTATAATTGTGAAGCAAGAGATATAAGGACTGAAATTACCCACATCATTTTGTATCCATTATAATTTATAAATAATCAAGCATAAATTTAAATTAGAATTGTATTTCAGATAGGTAATAAATTTAAATTGTTGTAACAAAATAGTCTTATTATTTCATAGGCCTAGATAGCATATTAGCCTAGATTAGCTTACCCATCAAGTTGACCTGGAAATAGCACGATACAGATAAAAACAGATAGATATATATAAACACCACTACTAATCAAGAGACAGAATAATATTTATCAAATCTTTTATTAAGTATATCCATTATTCTAATATATTTTTCATTATAAACAAACACTTTTCTAACGTTAAGAGCAGCCAACATGGCGATCCCCTTCAAGTAAGAAACGATACGAACTATCGCATCGCAACAACATAGACCGGCAGTGTGTGTACAATTGCAAGCTGCAAACTTGTTTTTGAATTGCCCTAACTGGTCCCAATAACATATAAAAAATACAGAAATACATCATGCTTTGCAATTTTAATTCCCTATTTGTTTTTGTAATCATGAAAAGGGATGAATCTAACGAATCGATTGATGCACAAGGTGTAAGTCGTTCACCGTCCCAAACGTTCTGTAAGATTCATTGAGTGTTCATTAGTGGTTCGCAGATTTATTCTAAGGTTTTTCAAGACCTCAGGAAGTGAGAACTCCGGAACAGATTTGCTTCCCTCCACACTCCGCGATCTGACGCCTTGTAATTATCAGGGAGGATAAATGACGATGTAGCTTTTTCGAGAGCTCAAAGTGATCTTGTTTTATTTAATTTATTACTTAATTTTTTAATAAAACTATTATTTTTCAGTATCAGCGCAGCAATCCCAGTCCTGATGGCATCCGGTATTTATAACCTCCATAGCACTCAAATCCAACCACGGCACGGTCAAAATTCACGTTTACCGGTTACAACTATGTCCATATTTATTTATGGACTAACCGTTGGACACGACCAATAGCGAGACCGGCCGATCAGTTGAACCGTTAAGCGACTGTAGATCCGTGTGCCCGCCGGTCAGCGACCTGTCCCTCACGTTCGGTATTTGTACTTAATTTATAAATTAATGAATTGAGTTCCTTATTTCATTAATTTACTGTTCCATTAATGGGTAGGAACTCATTTATAGACAGTGATTTCAACCGTTTAGAAGTTAAACACTGGTTAACGAGCTGGCTCAGAATCTGTATTTTTTTGTTAAATATTGTTACCAACGCTAAAGGACTCTGATATTACCATCATGTGTCCATTAGTTTTCTTTCTACACATTCAAATTAATTATTTTATTTAATATCAAATAAATCACATAGCTTAAGTTACTGAATTTAGAATTTTTAAGAAAAATAATTAGCCCGGCCCTTTCAGGTTCGTGTTGAGATTTTCCTTGACCGATAAGATGAAACACACCAAGTTTCGAAGCCGTAGCAAGTTGACAAGTAGCTTCAAAGCATTTCACGAAACACTGCAATACTTGTGGCATTGGTAGAAGACTTAGATGTTTTAGATTTGTAAGTTTTCCCTAAAACGCACTCTCATCATTGTTTTGGTATGTTCTTATCTTAATATAACTTATTGTGTTAAAAATAAGCCTCGAACGAGTGGATTTTTTTTTCTAACCGCCGATTATTAACCGAGACAACCTTTTTAAGTAACGAAGGAAATCTGAAAGCTAAATACAGACTTGATAGCTTAGTGGTTGTAGAGTTCGCCTTTGAAAGCAAACGTTGCCAGTTCTATCCTGAGGAAATATAGTAGATTTTTAAAGGTTCGTTCTAGACCCAGTCGCCATTTGTCATTAGGCTACAAATTATTGATGTTTTCTAACAACTCGTAAGCATAAAGTTGTTTAACTAGAAAGCCACTGATTTATTTAATATTCTCTACATGGTTATTTTTATCTATAAAAATGATAAGTAGGATTAACTGAGTGTAAAGGTATAAATGTAGTAGATTGTCTATGAGTATTAGATCAACTACTAATTCTAATAAAGCGTAATCATTAACTTTTAGTTCAACTTGATTCAAATCATAAAGAGGAATTTTAAAACTAATCATGCTTAAATGAACCACTTTTAAGAATATAGTAAAACGCAAAATTAGATAAACGTAATTATAAATTACCGGTTGTGAAAATTATGGCAATATTATAAATATAAAAATAATCAAATATTTGTGAAAATATTGCTACCTACCTTTTGCAAGGATGTAGAATATACTCAAAGAAGCTACTGAAAAGCTTAGTATAAATTTTATAACCACTACTCATTACAATATGAAAAGAAAGTAATCATTTTCAGGTGAATGATGGTCATTATAAATGTAATAACCTAACACTGAAACCTAGTTAACTTCGTGGTAAAATACACTCCAACTGACAGTTTAACGAAACCGTTCTTCATGCAAACTGAAAGTTGAAAAGTTACTTTAATAACTTTCTAAGAAAACTCTTAACTTTGGTAACAAACTAATTTACGCCACGTTCCGTTTTATTCTACCTTGATTATGGAATCTTTTTCAACCAATAAATACTGAGAAAACAGGTATAACTAGCAACAAGCTTTGAATTTATAAAGTTTAAACATTTGAAAAGTATCAGTTTTCAGGGATACATTTGTTTAGGGGTTATTCTAAAATACTATTGGAACCTGTTAAAAGAAATGATTATGTAGGGTAAGAGTGATCCACGGGCTATTAAAAAAATTTTAAAAGTATTTGTAAAACGTTTTATAAAAAATAAATAGTAAATTTTTTTTAATGTAGAATTTTACCTAAAATAAAAATATACACAGCTGTTTTATAATCAGTTCCTGCCTTCATAAGTAAATTTATTTTACTTTAAAAATAAAACAAAAAATGATACTAATGCCAAATGATCAAAAGAATTAATAAAGGGAAATAGAAATCAACTCTTAAGTTTACGACTTACATCGTTATTTATAAATATTAGGAAACGTACGGTATTTAGAGCTGAAAATAATAGATTTCGTTGTTAATTCAGCAGAGCGTTAGCCTTGTAATTTTGCCAACTGTATTCTACCGTGCAGATAAGAAGAGAAGAATTTTTGAGTAATTTGTTTATATAAGGAAAACTTCCACTACCCCTCTATAGGCCTGTGCGGTGATCTAAAGACAGAAACGTCACGGTATCAAGTCACAGGCTAGCCAAAAGTGACCGCTCATGTTAGTGCGTGAAATGTCGTCGAACCGGGGGCCGCTGGCTTGTGAGGCCAGAGCTCTACCATTGAGCTGCCACCCTTGTAATTACTCGTAATTAACCTAAATAAATGAGTGTTGAAAGAAATGCCAAAAGGGTACTTTATCCAAAACCTTTTCAAAATCTGTATTCACTATGTAAACTTGCCCTCTCCTATCTAAAGAAGAAATCACAACGTTTAAAAATTATAGGAGACTGTGGATATATATCTCGAGGGAAAAAACCCGTGTTGGTGAGGTGTAGGGAAATCTTTAGGACGGAAAATTCTGTTGTAAAAAATATTTTATAAGAAATTAACACATGAAGTTACGAGATCAACAGGTCTGTAAATTTCAACGTCACACTTCTTCACCTTCTTACAAATAGGAACTATACGTAATTCAATTTCCAAAAATGGAAAAAAATATAATTTAAAGAAAAATTCAAAATTTAAGTAGTGATGTTAATAAATAGCTCTACGGTGCGCTCGAATTTTTACTCTTCAAGGGCTGTTGGAACTTCATTTTCAGAGATTTTACTAGAAGAATCCGTAAAGTGTAAAACTGTCTGGGGAGCTTCCCAGATCAACTCCTTGCAATCGGGATTGGAGGGAACGTAATCGGACTGTGAGAAGCGAATGCCTTGATTTATTTTTTGTACGCGGAGGAGTTAAAAAAATTAATAAAACGTTTAACAAAATAAAGTTAATATGTAAGGCTAAAAAGAGAATTAACATTACCGTAAACACTATTATAAATTGCTTTACTCTTCATTATACTACAAGTTTAATCGTGCTTTGCCGTTGCGAAGCCAACTCGATGGTGGACCATGTCGAACTGAGTGTAGAACTTCCGCAAGAAGGGCAGTCCCAGGGAACAGGCGTAGCCTTCTTTCGCTTCGGGTTGAATAGCAAATAACGCCATGCAGTTATATTTACCGTATAGTGCTATCTTCCTTGGAAACTGTTCACAACAGAAAGACATATTAAATTAACTATATTGCACCCTTGAAAACTTCTTAAGTTTTACGCTGGTAAAAATATCTTGACTACTTAATATACATCTCCTTCTAACAGTGCGAGTTTTTTTTTTTTTTTTTTTTTTTTTTTTTTTTTTTTTTTTTTTTTTTTACTTGTTGTCACCTTATGTCAAAAACAAATAAATACGTCATTCATGCGTGCCCTATATTATTCACATACAATTACAATATGATAAGGAATGAATGATTAGTAGCTCAAAACAAACTACATGGCGGTCTACTATGACTCGATAGATGTAACTTTTACACACATTTATTGTCTAATATCTTACTTTACTCATAATATATTGTGTTGTGGTAGAAAACGTATCAAACAATATGATAAACAATATGATACGTTAAAGTGGTATAAATATTATCATTATAAACAAAATCATCTATTACTAACTAAAATATAATCATCGTTATATTTATACTAATAAGAGGTGGGGTATGGCCTGCTACAATTAAGTTTATTTTTGTAAAGGTAATTTAATGCACAATGCATCCCTCAATTGTTTTTCATGTGCATTTCAATAGCTCTATATTCCCAAGCTTTCATTCCATTTTAAAAATTAATTTGTCATTGAATTTTAATTAAATTTCCTAAGAATTATTAATGTAATTGTTTAATCAATTATTATTAATCAATTATTTTCAGGATCATCAAGAATGAAAGTTGTATAGGTGAAAAGTTTGAAATTAAACATGTACAAAACTTTATTATTTCTATTATAAAATTAAACCTTCAAGTTTTTATACTCAGGAAAATTCTTCAAAATATTAAAAGACTATTCAGCTACACACTTAATTCAAATTATATGTAAATATTATTAGGAATAAAAAACTATAATATATTCTAGGATGGCAATAGTCCAGCTGCTTATCCCAATAGACCGGCCCAGTAGGCACTTCTCCCATCGTTGCTTAGCTAGAGATACCTACTGCCTGTTGTCGCATCCTACTATTGGTTGAGTTTCGGAGATTGTTTCTGTCTTGTTTCATACTCCAGGAGTGTTTCAAATCCGTTTGGAGTGTAATGTGCGCTGTAAATGAAATGGGAGAAGTTCCACTTGGGGGAATCGGCCAGTTCACCGTGCCATTTGAAGACTTGATCTTGAATCTCTTCAATTGTAGGAAAAGTAAAAGACTTTAGAAAGAACGTTGGGTCATAAAACACACTAAACTGTCCTGGAACGTACGTAGCAAATTTGTGCTTCATCTCTTCCGTAACCTTAGCGGCTTCGTGTTTGAACTCATCAAACATATCCTTGCAAAGGAATGGAAAACGTAGTCTTGGCCACAAACTGCATAGGCAATGCCAATCGCTCTGGCGGACATGTATTTCTCTTTTACACCGCGTTCTGGATAGCAGAGCTGTGCAATGAGTTTTGTCAAGTCGCGTTTAGGTTTTCCAAAGTACATTGATAAGATAGAGTTTCTATTTTATTACGTTGATCTGTTACTTTGCATTTCGTTCTAGAAAGGGTCATTTTCCATCTTTCGTTAGCGTATTCGGCAATGAAGTCGACGAATGCTTCGGCCTTCGTGATAGGCCATCGTGTGAAAGCGGAATTATCATCACCCATGACGAAAATTCTTATATCCTCGATTTCTTGGTCGCTTAGACCGAATTCATTCATTGAATCGATCATGATGAACAGGTTGCAGTAGCTGTCGAGATATTACGTGTTTAGTAGACCAGAAGGAATGCCCGCGAGGGTTCTTTGGTATGCAAATCCATCAGTTGTTATAAATGTCATATTGTTAAACCATAAATGGAGAAAGTTTTTTGAAACTTTGGAATGTGAAAACGCGTGGAACGGTTTGATCAAAACTTGATCAAACTGAAATCCCGTATTCAGTTCCCATAACCAGTTCCTGTATTCAGAGGTAATCCAGTATATTGTGTATCAATATAATGTAAAGGCATATAGGGTGTAGCACCAAGTTAAGTATGGCAAGAAACAAACTGTAACCTAAAGTTGAAAAGGTATTAGTTTAGGTTAAACATCGTAAAAACATCGTGTTTCCTTTTTTTCTGACAAAATCTCCAAGTCTAAGATATGTTTACGTGCAACTGGTGAAAAGAGCAAAGAAAAGGAAAAAATGTACATTTCACTGAAAGTGCTCTATTTGCAGGTAATTGATTTTTCGAAACGAAATATTCAATTTTTAGGACTTTAGTTGTACAATCATGAAGCAATTAGTCTGTATGATGACAGCCACAGTATTTAGTGTGGTCAATGCATACGTTTGGCTCCTGCTGATCAGGTCAAGGGTTAATAGAGCAGAGGCTGATGTGAACATATACTCCCCCCACACCCTCCCCCCCGTGGGAATTTTCGACATATACATTTTTGTGTTTGTATTGACATGTACTTTATGGTTTTAGGTGTTTGCCACTTAAAAATTACAGCATATCCCGAAAAATACGAAAAAACTATGAAAAATATAGAATCTACTAAGGAAAATAACACATCCAGATTCCATGACAGAGGATGTGAATACAGAAAGTAGTGTACCCTCTTGGCCCATGAATAACATTGACTCTTCAACTAACCTGGTTAAAAATTTTAAACTAAGTGTTGATGAATCTAAGATGATGTGTGACAAAACCACTTCTTCCAACGAGACTCATGATAAACGGATAACAATAACTGAAGAAAATATGAAAGGGTTAATAGCTAGAGTTAAAAATGAAAATAATACTGCATTTGCCCATTCCATTTCTGGTGACCTCTTGAATGATAGACATATGAGTGCCGGGGTAGCCGTCATATTCAAGAAGCAGTTTGGAAAGCCTGGCCCACAAGACCTGGTAAATAAATATCTAACTCGTCAGAAAGTGGTTGGGGGAGCAACTGTATATGGCATGATCACAAAAGAAGCATACAATAGTAAACCAAGTGGTGAAACATATGACATGGCATTCAATAAACTAGCAGAAGATTTTACAGAAAATAAATTAGAAAAACTAATTTGTTCACCCATGGGCTGCGTTAGAGATAAAATATCTCTGGATCAGTTTGCACATAATATAGTCAACTTTCAACGCTCAACTGGAGCAACAGTTAATATTATCACCTACCACGAAAAGACATCAAGACCTCTATGGAATGGATTTACATTCCCAGACTTTTTTAAAGAACTGTGTTCTGCTGTAAAGAAAGCAGAAATGAAAACCCCCTCTTCTCAAAACTCAGATAACACCACCAAGGAAATAACACCAGTTTTACATATAAATGACATGAATTAATTTCCCCCTCTATCTCCTAAGCACACAACCATCACAATGAAAAATACTGGTACCGCAACACAGGAAAATATTGAACAACCAGTAATACTCCCAAGTGGTACTATAGTTACACCCAAGAAGCCCTCAGTAACTCCAACCGTCTCTGCTGTCACCGGTGATTCCGCAACAACCACATCCAACAGCACCACAACACCTAGGGCCAACACGGAGGTGGAAACTAGTGTCAGCGACATGTCAGCCTCAGCAGACTCCCCGTGCACTAGAGGATGGAGCACACCAGACACAACTAAATTGGAGAAATTCCACCAATTTATGACAGATAAACTCAACAGTTACTCACATTTCACTCAAACAAACTGTGTATCAACAAACCATGTACTTTCTTCTTCTCCCGCACAACCTCTGAGACGCTCCAAGAGATTAGGAAGTAAACATAGTATTATTAGTAAGATAAATACCAATTCTGTTATTGAGTCAAATGTGAATCAAGGTTGTGACAATATAACATGTAATAATAATAGTTTTTTAGGGGAGCAATAGATTCTTATAGTGTAAAACCGGGGGGATTAAGTTTTAGTTCTAGGGGCCCAAAAGAAAAGAGATCATTCATTACTATTGCACATATTAATATACAGTCAATAAGGAAAAAACTCAATCAGCTCGAACTCATACTAAATAAATTTAATTGTGATGTTATTTCGTTAAATGAACATTGGCTTTATGATGAAGAAAAAACATTTTATATTCCAAATGGTTTTGCCTTAGCATCAATTTATTGCAGAAAACCACCCCTAAGGAACGGGGGATGTGCAATTTATCTAAAGACTAATACTAAATTCACTGTTATTGACCTGGAAAACTATATAAGCGATTTAGTGTTTGAGGCAACTGCGGTAGCCCTCAATGATTTAAATCTCATCGTTATTTCTGTTTACCGTACCCCTGACTCAAGTTTTAAAAATTTTATTGACCATTTGGAAAGTTTAATTATATTTATGAATGGAAAGTATCCAAACAAATCTTTAGCTCTATGTGGAGACTTCAATGTAGATATTTTAAAAAATTACTCTGAAAAATATACATTTTTAAATACTTTAAGGTCATTAAATTTGTATTGTGTCAATAATAGCCCAACTAGATTTGAAGCCTGTTTAGACAATATAGCTGTGAATATAAGAGAATCTGTTCAAAGTATCACTTTGCTCCCACAAAAAATATTGTCTGACCATGCAGGCCTTTGGGTAACTTTGCAACTACCCTGCAAACCAGTCGTAGACAACATAAATTGTGATAGGGAAAAAAATGTGCGTAGAATTATAACTGTAAATAGAGTAAAAAATTTTGTAAATAATCTTAATCTTATTGATTGGTCAGAATTGTATGATATGAGTGATGTAGAATTAGCTTTTTCCTATTTTATAATGAAATTCTCAAACTGTTTCAATGACAATTGTCCTTTTAAACCTATCAGCAGTAGAGAACAGAGTACAAAAAAATGGTTTACTGAAGAGTTAAAAAAGATTAGGTCAATTCTATTAGCATTATATGATAAGTATAGATTAAGTAAACAGATTGAAGACTGCAACAATTTTAAAAAGTTTAAAAACCTCTATAAATTTAAAATAAGGAATGCAAAAATTGAAGCCAACAGTAGATTTATTGAAAACTCCAGTAATAAATGTAGAGCAGCTTGGAGTATAATTAGGTCAGAAACTGGTCAAATTTGCCCTAAAAAATCAACCACTCAAATCACAGCAGATGAATTCAATGAGCATTTTTTAAGTGTGTCTTCAATTAATAATAATGACTGTCAAAATTTAAGCAAAGCAAACCATTTTACCGATAGTGATAAATTTGATAAATTATTTTTTAATAAATTAGGCACTAGTTTGAACTTTAAGTGGGCAGCAATTCACCCTCTTACAGTTAAAGGTGTTGTGAGCAAGTTGAGCAACTCTAAAAGTGAAGATATATATGGAATTTCAAACATGACTCTAAAACAAACAATTGATGTAATAATACTGCCATTGACCTATCTTTTTAATATGGTATTAGAAAGTGGAGTTTTCCCGAAATGTTTAAAAATCAATAAGGTAACACCTGTGCTCAAAAGAGGGGACAAAGAAGACCCCTCAAATTACCGTCCATTTGCTATTGTTCCAACATTTGGGAAAGTTTTTGAGTCATGTATTTTAAAACAGATTTATACATTTTTCCAAAACAATAACTTGTTATACAGACATCAATATGGATTTAGACCGAACCATTCCACAACATTAGCACTAGACCAGATTGTTAGTTTTATAATTAATATTGATTTATAAAACGGTATGAGGAGTATGAGCGGTATGAGCGGTATGAGGAGGAGGAGACAACGGGACTGACTCTTGTGGACATAAGAAAGGCGTTTGATTGCCTCTCTCACTCAGTACTTACTTCAAAGCTTTCATATTATGGTTTTAGTGGCATTGAACTGAAACTTTTGAAATCCTACATAGAACACAGAGAACAAATAGTGGTGTTGGAAGGTAAAAGATCTAACCCACAGCTAGTCTCATCAGGTGTTCCACAGGGGTCAGTCCTGGGTCCCTTTCTCTTCTTAGTTTATATTAATGACTTGCACCAAAGTGTAAAGTCAAAATCTATACTTTATGCTGATGATACTAGTTTATTAAGTTCTCACAGAGATCTAGATGTAGTCAGGGTTCAGCAGGAAGAGGCATTAATTTGTGCAAAACATTGGTTTTCATCAAACAGTCTTAATGTAAATTATTCAAAGACAGAAACAATTTATTTTTGTTTAAATAACCAAAAAAACACAATTTTTAAATACAAAAAATGTAAAGCTACTTGGACTTCACTTGGATAATAAATTGACATGGGAAGTTCACATCCAAAATCTGTCCAAAAGACTATCGAGAGTGTTGTATTTGATTCGTAAATTAAAAACATGTGTCACCCAACCAGTCATTTTAAATTCTTATTATGCATTTTTCCATTCATTACTTTCTTATGGTGTCCGTCTATGGGGGGGGGGGTGCCCCTTCATCATCCATAGCATTTATTTGGCAGAAAAAAGCCATAAGAATAATTAATAATCTGAATCACATCCAAAGTTGCAGGGATAGTTTTAAACAATTAAAAATTATGACATTACCTTCTTTGTTTGTATACGCCAATTTATTATATGTCAAAGAAAATGAACACTCTTTTTTCATCAGAGCCACTATTCATAATCACAACACTCGAAATAGACACAACTTAGATCTACCACAAGTAAGACTTAGTAAATCAATCAATTCCCATTGTTTTCAACAGGTGAAGTTTTTCAACAAACTACCAACCTCTGTGAGAACCTTAAATTTTAACAAATTTAAAAAGTTTTTAAAAGTATTCTTTCAAGAAAATGCCTTTTACTCTGTTAATGAATATATGCAATTGAACTTTCCATAATTTTAGCTTAAAAATTATTGCATTGATTTTGTCAAACAGCTTTAGTTCTCTTGATTATTATTATTATTTTGTGTGTAAGCCCAGATTTTTTTGGTACTTTTTTAGTTAAATAAGATTATTGTGACATGGCCTATTGTATATTGTTGTACTTAATGGCTTAATAAACGACTATTATTGACTATTATTGACTATTATTGACTATCATCATTAAAATTATTCAGTTTCAAAAATCTTTTGACCGAAAACACTAACAGTTTTCATGGCCAATTCTATTAATTAATGGGTCTTTATAAGGCTCTCTACTTAAATATTTCCAAATACAGTAATTATGAATTTTTTTTAGATTTATGGTGAAAAAGTGAAATAACTTGTTTTATATGCACAGTGTGGTTGAAAAGTCCCGGAACGGTGAAATATATTTTTTACCAATATAGACAAAGTTACAAGAATTGGTATATCAATAATGGCCATAAATGTCTAATCTTTTAAGGCATTATCACTTTTTTACCCCTTAAGGGGGATGGCCCATGAGGAGTCAGACAAAATTCTTAAATAGTAGCATAGGTCAAGTTTGGTATCAAATTAATTGTCTAAATTAGCAGAGTACAATGCCGCAAACCTGACGTTAAAAGGTTGGGTATAAAGAAAGTTATTGCATTTTAAAGTTTTACCCATATATTTTAAAGGAAACTTTGTTTGCCTGCCATTTTCGTTTCGGTCATCCATTTGAAGTCTAGTTTGCGGCATTGTACTCTGCTATGTGAGACCGTTAATTTGATACCAAAGTCGACCTATGCTGCTGCTTAAAAATTTTGTCTGACTCCTCGTAGGCCGTGTTTTCTTGGTTTTCTGGAATATGCTGTAATTTAAAAAGGCAAACAACCGAATTCTTAATCTAGTAGGTAATACCAACAAAAAAAAGTATAAGTCATAAATTCCCACGGGGGAAGGGTTTCATATTGGCGGCTAATGGTCTATAAACTCCGCACCGGGCAGTCTTCCTCAACGCTTTCTTTAAAAGACATGTTTTTAGGTGGTGTGACTAATATTTCAAAATGTTTTAATTGGGCACTAACCCACTACCCACTTTGCCATAAACCTGAAGGTGGGTAGTGCCCAATAATAACTTTTGAAAAATTTCTCAATACTGTGGGCGAGCAATCCATGAGGAATAATCCTAGCACTTAATGCTGCGCAAAACTCTTTAAATTTTGCGATTACTTGTAAAATTAATTGATCAAATTATTATAGAACTAATTTTTATGTTACAAAATTACCTTGAACATGTAGTCTGAAGGACTTAGACTGAAGTTCTTTCCTTTAATGATGAAAGTGATGTCGGGTAAAACACTGATATTAGAACACTTCAACTATAAACAAATAAAAAAATATTATAGAACATGCCAATATTAATTTTTTACATTAAAGGATCGTGACATTGTTGAGCATTGTCTTAGAGGTTGTAGAGATAACTTCATATTGTTAAGTAATTTGTGGTTTTCAGTAAACTAATTTGGGGTGAAATGTTTTTAAAAAACAATTATCTCTAATTAGCGGTATTTTTTTCATCCCAGTGAACATTTTTTTTATTTAATTTATACCAGTCACATTTATTTTCTCGGGAATGGCACAATCATTGATTCATTCGATTTTTTTTAGAACCCCTATGACGCTACTTTAATTATTATATGTCATTTTACTGTAAGCGGACTTATTATCAGTTTTATACTGTTTGAAATTATAAATCTTATTAAAAATATAAAATGCGAATAATGTATTATAAAATTACAAACTTTAACGTTAATAGTGAATAGTTCTTATTTACATATATGATTTGTTTACATAAATGAAATATAACAATTAAATGTGTCGTCATATTACTAAAGTGAACTCATGAATTACTATAAAAACTTAATATCGGCACAAACCGAAAACTAACTTGAAAAACTAAAACAATACTCTGAATAATAAAAACGAGTCACTATTCGTGTTTTGTATTAAAGTATAGACACAAGCCTTACAGGTAGAATTCTGAAGCAGAATGAAAAGCTTTTGATAAAATGAATCTTTTTAAATGCTTTTTGATAGATTACGACTTTCATTCGGGACGTCCCGTAAAGAAAGTCTTAAGAAGCTTAGTTAAGATTTTTAAATAACCTCTGTGAAAACTTTGGTGGGCATTTAGAACATTGCATTCTTGTTATGTTGCAAGTTATTGTTGATGAGCATAGGTAAGAAGCTGAAAGATACGTATACAGATTTATACATGATCACTGGAATTATATGCACTGTAGATATACCGGGTGCCCATAAAGCCCCGTCCCGGTAAAAAACCGAACATTAAGAAAATAATTGGTGATAAAATTAGGAAGTGAGGAAAAATAAACCTACTCTTTGACAAATCTCTACACAAAGTAATTCAGAGTGGTCAAATGTTGAGAACGAGGTGGCAATTTAGTTGTGCCATCACGATTAGTTTTTTTCTTGCTTTGTAAGTTAACCGTATTGTTGTCAATCAGCCGAGTTTAGGTGTTAACAAATTAATAAAATAAAGGATTAAATGTTTATGATGCCCGATGCAATAATTCTGTCCGTACATCAAAGCTATGAAATCAGGGCAAGTCTTTGTGGCCACTCCATTTATAAAAAAATGGATGAAAATGATTAAAATTATCTTTAATCAGTCAATTAATGTATATCTCACCAACGTAATACCTCCTATAGGTAAGGTTAGCCCATGTAATTCCGGAATGATCCGTTTAAAATTATTAGCAGAAATCTGTATAACAGAGCTTGACGTATCGGGCGTTGCGTAGAACGAGGAGTTGTCGAAAACTTTGTTCCCAACGGCTACTCTGCAAAACAGTTGTGTTGGTGAGTGTTTTGTTATCATGGAGGAGGAGGCATTTTGTTATTTAAACAGGGTTCATTCAAAAATTTTAAATAACATAAAATTTTTGTTTTACTAATGAACTTCAGCGCTTATATATTGAAATGCCATACCATTTAATATAACATATAAATATACCATTTATATTGAATATACCATTTAATCCTACTTAAAATTTTATCTCAAGGAAAACGTTTTATTTTTATGAATTTAAATGATTGCTTTGGTAACATATATTAATTTCATACTACACGTTTTTTATAGTATGGATTATAAGTTAATCTTTTATAAAATTATTAATCTGTAATGTGACGTTTATTCTGTGTTACTATTTTACGAAACTTCCATGAATAGAGTACCAATATTCACATCGACATTTTTATTGATTTATTTTTGCCTTTAAGAGTTTGTCTAAAATAAAAACGGTTTGATTGTTTTCGAAAGGCCACGCAAAAAAAAATTGTATATGAGTTCTGGCCGCTTTTTTTTATTTTCCACAAATCATTTCAATAGTAGGTGGATTGTAACATTGTAACCACAACTGTTAATAAGGTGTTCTTAAATGATAAGAAAACTGGTAATAATTTTTATTTTTTTTATTTTAGTATTCGTTCTTTTATTATAACTGGCGTCCACATACAGTTTGTTAGGGTTTTCTGGTTTCTATTATTCTTTTTGAGAGGCGAAGTATAATCGTACTGATACTATACAGGGTGTCTAGGCTAAAGGTATCAAGAAAAACTATCTCGTGCGATATAAACATTTTATTTTAAAATAACTGTGCCGAAATGTAAAAAATACAACTAAGATTGTGTATACAACGTTTTACGGTCATGTTTCAAACACAATGCCTAAAACTACAAGCTAATGAAAATGCTATCTTTCCATGTGACCAAGCTGAATCATTAATGTCCATAACTATTTAGCCACTAATGGAATAATTCCAAATCCTATCCTATCACGGATTTTTTTGCATAGGTGTTTATCAAAGACATTGTGTACCAGGTAAAAGTTAACGGGAACTAAGGCACAGGATTGGATAGCTCTGGATAGCCTGCAGCTAAGAGGATAGCTCAAAAATGCTCTTAAACGCATGGTGAGAGATTTATAGATTTGACCTTCTGAGAGTAAATTATGGTGATTACATTGAACTTAACTAAATTAGATACCAATCTTGGTTATCTATGACATGTTGGCATCGTTACTTTAAAACCTAAATTATATTTTATACCGCACAAGAGAGTTAGTTCTCGATACTTCTAGCTCGGCCACTCCGTAATCTCCGTATACTGCTTTGTAAAAATTATTACTTTCATAAAATGATTAATTTATAATATTGAGATTTTTCTAATATTACCATTGTAAATTCTTAAACGTACCGAGCAAATGATAATTCCCAAATCCTTTATTATATGATTATCACACGAATCAGCACATTATGAAACTCCTTCCTTGTAGTCTAACTACTTACCCATCTATTTTAATCTTCCAATACGGCATTCGAGTCTTCCAATCTGGGGACACATTTATGAATGTGAACTCCCCAGAGTAGCGAGCAGGGTCTACTCCTCCCAACATCATCTGCCCAGTATAATCTTTTCTAGGAAGATTCGATTGTTTGTTAACAAGATTAAATGTAAGAAAGGAATAAATTGTATATTTTCTATTTATATAATAACAGCTTTCAACATGCTTTATCTGACAAGTTTTTCTTTTAAGACAATTGGAATTTCCTGATTGCGTAAAATAATAATAATATTCGACGTGCAACACATATTGATATCTTGATTTATTGCAAGAAGAAATAAACTACATATCTTGTTGAACATTGTCAATTTAAAGTTCTATTTTTAACGAGTATCTATTAATTATATGCACTTACTTATTAAAGTAGAGAGAGAAAACTGGATCTTTTACTAAACCTTGCTTGACCATTTTGACGAAGAAATTATCTTCATTTATTACTGGAGAAAGCGGAAATGGGGCCAAACCGAGTCCCAAAGCACCGTCTAGCGGCCTCACTTTAAAATTTGTGTGGTATAGAGCTTCACCAAACTTCATTCCTGTCACTCTTACTCCTGCTATCTGCTCAGAGAAATCAGAAATACTTCATTTCATGGAGTCTGAACCGTTTGCTGAATAAGGGAAATGAAGATATTTAGCTCTGTGCATTCCAAACGAGATTTAGACCACTCGAAACTATCCACATCGAGTCTTAAACCTAATGTAATATATTAGATGAAAATGTATGTAATACAATGGGGTATTTATATAAAACTATTGAATAGAAGGTAATTTCTTAAGTAAGTTACTTTTCATCGAAACTTGTTAAGAGTCATCTTCACGCCAGTAGCCCATTGTTGCACAGTCGACAATGTTAACCATACGGCTTTTAATGCAAAACATGCTATTTTATTCCCGTGTTTCGGACGCCATTTTTCAACTGATTTTCTTTCAACTTGGTAAGTGTTTAGTTGAATAGTTATATTAGGCCCCTCATACCTCGAAATTTTAAAAATTTGATAAATATATAATATTTGTAAAACTTTCAAAACTAATACAACTATTCAACTTAACACTTACCAAGTTTAAAGAAAATCGGTTGAAAAACGACGTATGAAACAGGAGAATAAAATAGCATGTTGTACATTAAAAGCCGTATGGTTAACATCGCCGACTGCGCAACATTGTGCTACTGGCCCAAAGGTAAAGATGACTCAAGTTTAATGTATAGGTAATCTAGCAATGAATTCCTTTATTCTAATTTACCTGTTGAAAGCTTTAATAATTCTAGTATTATTAAAAATCCTGAGGTAATTTATATTCGGTGCGATAGATAAAAAAGAAACTTTTATAATTTTAAGAGACAAAAGTTATATGTATAACTAATATTAATTATTGATGGAAAAGACATAATGCTTACCTCAATGTAATCGATTGCCACGCTACCACCCACTGAGTAATCGATGAAATACGTGTCCCAAGATTCGTTTGTTGATTTGTAGGTTCTGCTTTCCTCGCCATCATAAGTGTTGTGAGTCTCTATGGTGTAACATTTAATTGTGTCAATAACATAATATTTATTAATTGATAAAGTCCGTTGGGATAGTAAAACAAAAATCAGATCACAATAAATGTATATTATTTTATTAATATAAAACGTGAAATGTGTATATACCCGTTAGAACTTTTAAAATAAAGTAGAGAATTGAAGCTTTAACTTGTTTTTTATATGGGAGCGTCATTGAAACATTTAGGCAGATGATTTCTACCCTTTATACAGAGGGGTTTGAAATCGTTCCTCAAAGAAAGTCATGCAGTGCTTCGCCTGCTCTCATTAAGTCCCTTTATTTAAAGTAAGATAAAAGTGATTTTTATTTAAAGACGAAGACTTAAGTTATTTGATTATTTTTTGAATTTGTATAATTTCAATCTATATTTAGCTATATTGGTTCAATGTTCATCAAAATAGTTCATAATGGTTTCAAATATGAAAATATTAAAGAGCTAAACAAATCGTCCAAGTCTTTAACTTGATTTACAACCTCTCTTACTTTTGTCGGACTTTTAAATAAAGGAACTAAATGGAGCGGGGGAAGAATGCACGATATGTTTTTGACCAGTGAGACCCCTGGTGATGTTAGAATCTAGTGGAGCCGTTGAAACTGCTGGGCACGCAGGCTTTGAATGTAGCCAACGAATTGCATCTTCCGTTAACATGCTGATTATGTACATTCCATTGAAAAATTTCCTCTCTCACCCTAATCTACCTAAGTTTTGAGTCTCACACGCGCTGACGTGCAGCAGTTTTTCTTTGGCCATAGCATTTTATACCCCTCAAACTGTCTTTGAAAAGTAAGCTGAGATATTATTTAACATCATCAAATGAATAGTATCGTAGTACAATAACGTATTAGTTTTCGGGTATCTTTTGTACTTGCCGTTCACATCTACTTACTGCAGAATTCTGGGCATCTCCCACAACCTTTTCTTGACGCCACCCAGAGTTCCGAAGACCAGGTGTCGAGAGCTACATTGAATGGTTGTCCTGGCGTGCCAATCTTTATCGTTGCATAAGAAAAAAACTGGAAAATGTCAGAGTGTAACAGTTGATGACAAAAATCTTTTTTACACAAATATTTATTTCTGGTTCAATTGAAACAACCGGATCTGTATAAAAGTTTGTTTGGTCGAATGTACATGTCTTAACCCTTTTCAGACCTTACCCACCTTAGCTTTTGGTAGCTAATAAAAGCTTTAAAATTACAAAACTGAATAAAAGATCACCTTACACAATACAGCTTAGATTTATGATATTATTATTATTTTAGTATTTATCAATAATTCGTTAGTTCTAACATTATCATGTTTTATTTACAATAATGTTCACCTGGCCCATAATTTATTACTCCATCAAATATTACACCCCTTCCTCATTTAGCACACAACCCTCTTTAGTTGTTGGAGGCCTAGCCTATCTTTAGTGCTGTAGAGATACTAATGAATACGATAACATAAAGAATAATACATCTTATGGTCAAAATGGTCAAGAAAGTTTCGGGACGTAGTAGCGCACTCCACCATGAGAGCGTGCAGGAGACAATAACCTGTATGTCAGTATACATTCTGAATTCGTTGCAGATTGTCACCAGCAAAGAAATCTCTCTCGTTCGCACACTACACTTTCAAATTATACATAACATATGACAGTTTTCCATTACTGTAGGAACATAAATGTAGGAACACTTTATTGCTTCGCCTAATTTAGTGCTCATTTTGGAACCTAAGTCACAAATTTGAAAATAGCAAGTTACCATGACGATGTTAATCAGTTGTAAAGTATAACTTAGTTAATTTTTGTAAACATATAATTAAATAAAGTGTATTAAAATATCTATTAGAATAAAATTAGAAGTTTAAAACCCCATACGCCAAAGTCCTATAACAATAAAAGGATTTAATGGCTTGAAATAACGATTCTCTTTGAAAAAAAACAAAACTTTCCAATGATACCAAATAAGCTAGGTAACTTATGTTTAAAGGGTTGTTTTAACTACGTAATACTAAATAGAAAATTATATATCTCCCTCTCTCGTACTATTTTAGACCTATGACCCGCTGGCGTTATCACTAATTGGAGTGCTCAAGTTCAGTTTACAGCGCTCCTGGCGTAAACAAATTTTATTGCCAATTTTTAACATGGGATGTGACCTTCTTTATTTTTTGTATTCATTGGAGATACTTTCAGAGCACTAACATTATAACAGTGGTCTCCTTGTACATCCCAGATAAAGCGATTAAGTGAATGGGAATGTTCTGGATAGAAACAGGTTTTTCTACCATGACAATACCAGCTATTCGATAAATACATACTTTCAGGAAATCTGCAGCTGTATGATATAAAACTATCTTAACAGCGGGAGAAAACACTCAACCAACCACTCGGAGATCTGAGACGAAAAAAGAAAATCAGTTTAAACCCTCACAAGAAGAATGGCTACTTGGTCGACCTTTCTACACACTTGATGAAATCCTCCTTGGGACCTTTCATGGCTAGTCATAATCCATTGTTTGTGACTTTGACTATGCAAGAAGTAAGGTGGGTAATCAACGGTTTTGGGCTCCACCCATTTTGTTGAAGTTTTTTTTCATATGGCGAAACAGAATGGAAACCTTAATATGGAATGAATTATTAAAGCATTAATGTGATTAAAATATCTATTACAATATTTCTGCAATAATATTAGGTACCGTATATAGGTAGGTGCAATTTTTATTAACAAATACAAAAAGGTGGAAGTGTGGGCAAGGAGGTTGGAGATTGTGTCGCCACCGATTCAGTTTGGTTAAGTTATAATCTATATTGATTCCACTGTCTACTCATTTTAAATTTAAAACTAGATCACAATAAGAGCATAAAACAAAAAGTAACGCATGTAGAGTTCCCAAGAGAGAAAAAGTGGGATTGACAATGAGCGCCGGATCTAGACGAACTCTGGACCCATAAATCCATCGTATTCCATTGTTGCCAAACAAGTGATAACGAAGATACCGGATACATTCAAGGTAACGTAACCAACTAAACCTCGTTTAAAATGGGTCGCGTCTATAACGGTCTACAATGTGTGCTACTCACGTCGTTACTGCTTCTTCGAGCGACGTTGGGCACACGCTGCATGCGGAGGAAGTGACGCTGGTAGGCGCGGAGGGATCCATCATGGGTGAGGTAACCACGCAGAGGCACAGTGAACCGTCCGCCGCCGCCACCCCCGCCGCTGAATCAGAAACAGATTTGTCTACGGTACTCCATAACTTGGCTTAGGCGAATTAACAATAAACACAGCATTAAAGAGGCCAAATTGTATTCTCTGATTATATTCTATCAGAAAAATTAGAACCTTCTTACATAATTCATTAAATCTTCATACTGAGCTCACAAATAGCACATAGTAGAGTTTTTTTTATCAATAAAAAGAGATATTTACATATTTGTGGCTATAATTTGGTGAATGTGGCTAATCCAAAAAAAGATTCTCCTATTTTTACTATAATTATTTTTGCACAAAAAGTGTAGGTATGGATTCTTATTATTCAGATATAATCATCCGATTGGAAATAAAAGCTCCGAGAATTCTCAGTGAGATAAACATGGGTTCTGTACTCTTACCACTTAACTATATATATCTGGAAGTGCTTTTAAAGAAATAGGGGTTGTTTGATTTGACTTATAGAGCGATGCTTGATGAATAATTGTATGGCAAGGCTAACAATAAGATTTTTATTGTAATTTTGTATGTGAAGTTATTCTTAGTTTGCAATTACTTGGAATCGAATCTGCATCATTATTGGTTGGAACCTTATTATCCTTATTAATATAAAAATGAAATCTTAAAGTCAATTTAAGATGAAAATGAACAGAAAGTTAAAAATTAATACAATGTATAGGACTCTCAATTGAACTGGCCTTGAATCATTCCAATTGTTAAACAAACCTTTATCATTTTTTTAATGAATTCGGGGTACCCCATTATACTTGGTTGTATGGAAAGTTAGTCCTCTTGTATATTTTGCACACACACAAGTCTATAAATCCAGTATATAATTTAAAGGGGTCCGCACTATCTTCGGTTGACTAATCATTTGCAAAAGAGGATTGGAACAAATTGAATGGAATGGACTGTAAATTATTAGAAGTGGACTGTAAGTATTAAATTTAAGAATAAAAATGGACATACGGTAAATGAAATTACAAAATAACGTATGGTTGGCATGAATAAGGATAAAATATAAAAACAAATATGCACAAGTGGTAATATATAAAATAGAGAAAAATATTAATTGTGGGAAAGTGAATAAATATCGAAGACACCTCCTTTGAGAACAATTCTTAAGTGATTCAGTAGAAGATATAACTTATAAAACTAGTGGATAAGATGGGATAGTTGATCCTGAATAAAATACTACAGTATAATGCTCTTTATATATTTCTTAATTTCCAATCAATTATAAAAAAGAACTTTATGTAAAAGAAAATTGATAAATTAAAGTAATTCAGCTAAGACAAATTATTTCAAGAACACATACGGCCGTCCATAAATACTTATTCATGAATTTTCCAGAACTGTTTCCCTTAGTTTTCATAAATATACCTGTACGGTTTGGGGGTCGCTTCAACCCAGGACGCAGCCAGGAATGAAAAGCCAAAACCCGACCACCAAAATATGTTCATTGCTGAAAAAACGGTTTTCAAATGGCGGTTCTGCAGTAAATATACTTTAAATCCAGTTTGCATACAATTGAACGTGCAGCTTAAAACATATAAATATGGCAATAAAATTTAATTGAATCGATAATTAAAGAACAAGCATTCTTATCATAAACATAAAAATAAAGCCTTCCACGTGCACTTAGGCATGGTCTAAAACAATGGTTAATTTAAAATTAATGAATCATTTTCTTCAATTGTTAATCTAAAATATAAATAAAGCCAGAATTGTATCTCACTCAGATATATATATATATATATATATATATATATATATATATATATATATACATATATATTTATTTCACACCCCAATGGTTGAGCTATGTTCTTAAAAGTTCGGAACATACATAGGTGTTATGTTTATGCCCAGCTAGATGAAACCAAAATACACGGTGTTAAAAAAATAATACTGGGATTCTGAACGGTCACTACTGAAAAATGTGTAAGAATAATTGAAGGACTAAAATATCAAATTGAAGAGGAAAACTGAGTTATTTTTATGCCATACCATAATACGTTTTAATATGAGCTCTATTTGTGATTTTACAGCATACATCAATTGAAAATTTTGCCAATTTCTTGCCAAGTGTTTTGCAGCTTAATTCTGGGGTTACTTACGCGATCGCTGTTTAAATTTACTCATGCAGATGTCTCAAGTCTTGAATATTTTCAGCATACTACATGTAACTCCAGAAAGAAAAACCCCCAAAGGGATCGAATTAGGACTTCTGAAGGCAAGGGAATAGGCGAATCCTTGCTTATGCAACAATTTGGAAATCAATGATTTAGTATGTCATGTTCAATTCCATAATTAAGGACACGTTTGGTCACATATAATACGATAAAAAAGTAATTGTATAAACTTCAGATTAACGTAAACATAGTTTAGTTATCCCAAAAAGTCTCTCAGAAGCGTCCGTTTAAAACCCCGGCACTCTTTTACTAACACCCTGTATTGCATTATCCAGAACTTTTAAGCAATAAAATAAATCGCGGAAACCAACAAGGGAGGAAGGGAGTAAATTTTAATGAAAATAAAATTCGATTGAAAAAGAGAGGACTGTTAATTTTTAAAGATTCTGTGTTATTAATATATATATATATATACTTACTTACTTACTGCCGTGGCTCTTGGTACCCAAGGAGGTACTTCGCCTCGCCAACACACTGTCTCCAGATTTCTCTGTCCATTGCTTCCTCCTCGCAGGAGGAAGCATTGTCATTGTCATTGTCTTCTCAGGTCTTTTCTTACTTGATCTAGCCATCTCAGTTTTGGCCTTCCAGGAGGTCTTCTACCCTCAGGGTTGTTGACTAACGTGTTTTCCACCAAGGAGGCCTCTTCCTTTCTAAACACATGGCCTGCCCATTTCAATCTTTTACCTCTCACCTCGGCCACAATATCTGGATCTATATATAGCTCTCTCAACTCCCTGTTGTGCTTTATTCTCCATTCTCCGTTTTCAAAGGTTGGTCCATAGATTTTACTTAGAATTTTATTTTCAAATACTATCAGTCGTTTTTCTGTTCTTTTGTTTAGCACCCAATTCTCTGATCCATATAGTAAGACAGGTCTTATTATGGTTTTGTAAATACGAATCTTAGTTTTGTGTGACAGTAGGCGAGAACTTAATAGTTTGTGGCATGCCGATAAACTTTTATGTGCTGCATTTAATCTTTGTTGTATTTCTGCATCTTCTTCATTATTATTTGTCAGCATTACTCCTAGATAAGAGAAATTGTTTACTCTCTGAAATTTGTGTCCTTCTATTTCCACGTGATCTTTATTATTTAATTGGGTAGCTCTTCCACATTCCATTATCTTAGTTTTGTCTTCATTGATTTTTAAGCCTACCTTTTGAGCATTGTTTATCAGTGTTGTGACCATAACTTTTAATTCTTCTTCGTTTTTTGCAACAACTGCCACATCGTCTGCAAATGCCAAAATATTTATGTTGGTTCCCATATTAATTCCAGCTTCTAGTTTATGAACTTCTTGCAGTGAATCTTCTAAAGCTAGATTGAATAGCAATGGGGACAAGCCATCTCCCTGTCTCACACCAGTATTTATATCAAAATCCTCTGAGACTTCTCCATTGACTTTAACCTTGCATTTAGATCCTGATATCGTTGATCTTGATAGATTTATTAACTTTTTAGGTATTCCATATTTTTCCATTATTTTCCAGAGTTTATTTCTACTGATCGAGTCGTATGCTTTTGAGAAGTCAATGAAAAGGCAAAGGAAGGATTGATTGAATTCATAATATTTGGCAATTGCCCCTTTTAGTATAAAAATTTGATCAGTGGTTGATCTTCCTCTTGTGAAGCCGGCTTGATGATCTCCTATGATGTTTGAAGTATATTCCTCTAGTCTTTTCTGTAAAATCTTGGACAGTATTTTGTAAGTACAGTTGAGGAGGGATATGCCTCTGTAATTGGTACATTCGTTTTTGTCACCTTTCTTGTGAATAGGAATGATAACTGCTTCCTTCCACTCATTTGGAATCAATTCGTTGTCCCAAATTTCAAGGATCAGCTTGTGTATCTCCCTTGCAAGTTCTGTGCCTCCTGCTTTAATGACTTCCGATGTGATAGAGTCCTCCCCTGGTGCTTTATTATTCTTTATTTCCTTGATTGACGTTTCTATTTCTTGCAATGTTGGGTATGGGACAAGTGGATCTACATGTTGGTACATTTCTTCCTCTTCTTCTCTTTCATCTCGATTAAACTGTCTTACATTTAAAAGATCTTTGAAATATTCCTGCCACACCTGTAGCCCTTTTTTGCTCTCTACCACCAGTTTTCCTGATTTGTTTTTGATCCCAAATGGCATTGGACTGTATCCCTTTCTAAAAAATCGTATTGATCGGTAGAAGTCTCTACTATTGTTTGCTGTCCTATCCTGCTCCGCCTTCTCTAAAATTTTGTTTACCCATTCTCTCTTTTTCCTCCTAAGTAATTTTACTGTCTCTCTTGAGATTTGTTTATATTCTTCTCTATCTCTTACTTGCTTCTTATTGAGCCAGGTTTCTTTTGTTTTTTTCCTTTGGGAGACCTTAACTTTACATTCTTCGTCAAACCATGGTTTTTTGTTTTTCCTTTCTCTCTTTCCACATACCTCTTTTGCACAGTTTTGTAAGGTCTCTTTAATGTTTTTCCAACTCTTCTCAATGTTACTCATCTCTGGGTCTTCTTGACCAAGGTTGTTCAACACCTGGAAGCGGTTTGAAAGTTTAAGTTGAAAATCTTTCCTCACTTTTTCTTCTCTTAGTTTTTCTAAATCAATATTTGATGAAATTTTCTGTTTTCTTTGCTTCTCTATTTTGATTCTCTGACGTAGATTGACTAGAATAAGGTAGTGATCTGACCCACATTCCGCCTTCCTTATGCTACGTACATTAGTAATATGACTAGAATGTCTGAGATCTATTAGAACATGATCTATTTGGTTGTTAATTATTCCATTTGGTGATGTCCACGTGACTTTATGTATGTCTTTTCTCGGATAAGATGTACTCATCACCTTCATGCTTGTAGCCACTGAGAGGCTCAGAAGTTTCACTCCATTATCATTGCTGTTTGCATGAAGGCTATACGATCCTGTAACCTTTTTCCACATTTGTTCTTGGCCAATTTTTGCGTTAAAATCCCCCATCACTATCTTAGTATCATAGCTTGGAAGTTTTCTATATTCTTCTTCCAACATTTCATAGAAAGCATCTTTGATGTCGTCTTCTGCATCTTCTGTAGGCGCATAAACACTCATTACAGATATATTCTTAAATTTACCCTTAATCTTAATAATACATAATCTTTCATCTTTGGCTTCAAAATATATCACAGCACTCTCAATCTTTCTGCTTACAGCAAAACCTACTCCTTTTTGGTAACATTTCTTCTTCATTGCCGCTATTGTATACAATGTAATCTTTGGTATTTAGTTTTCCGGCCATTGGCCATCTTGTCTCTTGTAGGGCCACTAGGTCTATCTCATATTTACTAAGTTCTTCTGATAGAACATCAATGGCTCCAGGCACTGCTAGTGTTCTAACATTCCATGTACCGAGTCTCAAAGTCCTAAAGGGTAGCCGGAGTTCGTTCCGTGTATTCTGTCCTGTATCCGAGGCTTGGTGTTGGTTTTTCATAACTTGGTAGTTTTCCGAGGTGAGTTGTTGGCCCAACGCTCAACCCCCACATGCCCTTGGAGGATCGGGTTCGGGTTCTCTGATTTTCGCCTACCTTATCAGTGCTAATATATAATATATATATTATATTATACCTTATATATATATAAGTAGATAGTATCATGTTGGTTCTAGGACACTTTTGGAGCCAATCAAAAATCAAACAAATTTCACAGTTTTTTAATACAATTATGCAATATTTTTGCCACTTTTTGGCCAATTTTCAGCTTTTGTCAAATTATCATAAAAAATATGCAAATTTAATGAAATTTTTAACAAATATGCCTAACATCTTCTACAAAATAAAATTTTTTTTAAAACAAGTAAAATTATCACATTTTATAAGTATTTTTTCAATAAAATTAATAGTCGACTTTTCATAAGGTAATTTAAAATTTTAGTAGTATTTTTTCAATAAAATTTGAATTTTTTTAAAACAAGTAAAATTAAGGTTTAGTATCAATAATATTGTAGTAATTATTCAAATTTAACTAAAGCAGTTTCTTTATCATCAAAAGTCTTAATATCAGTGACAATTAAATGTAAATCTTTTTTAATTAATTCTTTAATTGATTTATCATTAATTATATTAGTAAATCTTTTTGGTAAATGTACTTTACATTTTTCTAATTCAACAATAATAGTATATAGTCCAGGAGCAAACTGCACATATCAGACTTCCGTGGGATTTTTTGTGAAGGGAAGGTCTGACTATGTGGAATCTCTTTATTATATGTCACATAATAGTGTAGTACCGGGTGTTTACCTTCAAATTGCGGTGGGTTGTTTTTATGAGGTCGTAAATCCAAGATGGCTGCCATATGTGACATCTATTCATTAAATTAATAATAACTCTTTCCAGAATAAAATAATCGAATTTCAGTTTACACCATTGAATTTAGCTTGAAAAAACAAACAATTTGGTATTTTGAATCATTGCTCTATATCCATTGGTTACCGAGATATTGAAAGCGTAAAACATAGAACATTGTCCCCCATGTTATCCTTATGGGAAATAAGTAAAATTCTATAACTCGCTTATTTCTCAACACATCTTAATAAAACTTGGTATGTGGCATCATCTAGTTGAGATCTACTTGATTATGGCCTAAAATCCCCAATTTTTACATTTGCGTGGCAGCAAACCTGCATACTTATTTCCCATGTTATTCTTATGGAGAATATTTTTACATGCTTATTTATGAACATACAACAACAAAACTTGATGTGAGGCTCCATTTAAATTATTTGTTGAAGCATTTGAAATTCGCTGAGTATGCAGGTCTGCTGCAACGGGGGTCTTAAAGTTATAAAATAATCTTACAAATTATAGGTGGAAAATAAAATAAAATAAGCTAGGCATTTTTTGTGAAATTTGTGTTTTTTAATTATTGATATTATGAAAAAAGTACTTGATGGATTTTTATATACAGTGTATATTTTTTAAGACAATTGCATAAACTTCATTTACTTAGGTAGATTCATTATAATATCTCCAATAGAGCTGTCCTGTTATATTGCTTCGCTTGACCAAGTTTTTCAGTGACTGATTTGTCATCAACTACCTGTGGCTTAAGTTTCGATGGTCTGATAGGTATTTTAACATTCAAAATTCTGCTTTGGAGAAGTTGCGATGGAGAATATTTTAGACCTGCTACAGGAGATGACCGATAGTTAAGAAGATACAAACTTAACTCTGAATTATCATACTTTGCTTTTTTCAGCATTGACTTCACTATACCAACTGACTTTTCTGCAAGCCCATTGCTGCGAGGATAGTGGGGGCTAGTAAACTTAGCTTCAAAATTCCAAGCTTTACTGAATTCTAAGAATTCTTGTGAGTTAAACGGGACATTGTCACTTACGAATATACTTGGTATACCAAATCGTGCAAAGATGGGCTTTAGAGCAGAAATAACTGTGGATGCTTTCTTATCTCTTATACGCTCAACTTCGATCCATCGAGAATAATAGTCAACTAACACCAAATAACTCGAATTTTCAAAATCTGCTATGTCAGCTGCTACTTTGTAAAATGGCATGTCAAACACTTCATGAGACTGAAGTGGCTCTTTCAACTTAGCACGTTGAAACTTAGCACATGTAGCACAATTTTCAATAAGATTCTTCAGATCAGAGTTTATCCCTGGCCAGTAAACGAGCTCTTGCACTTTCAACTTCAACTTATTAAAGCCCAAGTGAGTTTCATGAAGTGTTTGTAATGTGTACCTTCGTAACGGAGGTGGCACCAATAATCTTTCATTATAATATACTAGACCATCTTGAACGGTTAAGTCATTGCGAATACTGAAGTAGTGCTGAAGTTCATGACTGCCTGAAGGGCATTTGTTCGGCCATCCTTCTTGATAAAATCTCATAACTTCAGATAAAGCTTCATCATTTTTGGTTTCTTTCAAATATTGATCCACAGTGTTTGGATTAACCTTAACCTCATTTATGGTATGGACAACATCTAACATACTTTCATCGTCTTGGTTTTGTGTCGGCAGACACTGTCTGGAGAGAAGATCAGCTACGTACAATTTCTTGCCGGGAACATACTTCACACAAAAAGAATATTTCAGTAATTTCAGCCTCAGTCTTCTTAAGCGGTTATTTTTTACCTGATGGAAGTTCTTGTTAAAAATCGACAATAAGGGAGCATGATCCGACTGGACTTCAATATTTGAGTGTCCATAAACAAAATTATGGAATTTCTCAAATGCATACACAATTGCTAGAAGTTCCTTCTCAATCTGTGCGTAGTTCTTTTCACTTTCGGTCAGTGACCTAGAACCGAACATCACAGGTTTCCCATTCTGAAACAGAGAGCAACCAAGAGAAAAATTACTAGAGTCTGCTTGGACAGTTATTGGAGCTTCAGGATCAAATGGACTAAGTAAAGCAGCAGTCTTGATTTTTTCCTTCAGTTTTTCAAAGCAGTCACTGTGATGCGGTGTCCACCGGAAGACTACATCTTTTTTCAATAATTCTTGGAAATACGAACAGTGTTCTGCTAGGTTTGGTACAAAAGGCCGTAGGTAATTAACTGTACCTAAAACTCTTTGAAGCTCTGTTTTGCTTGTTGGATTCTTCAGTACATTGATAGCTCTTATTCTGTCATTGTCTGGTTTCACACCATTACAATCAAATTCTTGTCCCAAAAACTTTACCTTTTCAACAAAGTACTGAATCTTGTCTTTATTCAACTGAACATGGTTTTTTCTAGCAACATTCATGACTTCACGAATAGTCTCGTATAACTCTTCTTTTGTTTCTGCTGCACATAGAATGTCATCAAAGTAGACCACAACTCCATTAATATTACTAAAAAACTTAGTCACTGTTTTGTGAAAATACTCTGGAAGAACGGAAAGTCCAAATGGCGCCCGCAAATAACGATACGTACCAAACGGAGTGCTAAATGTACACAACTTTGACGACTCTTCATCGAGAGGGACCTGATGGAACCCATCTTTTAAATCGAACACACAGAAGTATCTTTTCTTTGCCAACATAGCAGTTATTTCATCAAGAGTAGGAATCAAAACATAGTCCCTAATTAGATACTTATTCAGTTCCTTAGGATCAATGCAAACTCTTAAGTCCCCCGTTTTATGTTTCTCTACTATTACCAAGTTATGCACCCATTCTCCAGCATCACACTTTTCAATTATGTTTCTTGATTCCAATGAGTCCAACTTCTGCTTAAGTCGCTCTGTTAGTTTATTTGGGATTCTTCGGGCAGGCGAACTTTTTGGAATAGCTCCTTCCTTGAGTTTCAGCTTCAGAACTTCAGGAAAACAACCTTGGTTAATAAATACATCTTTATTCTCCTCGACCAGTGTATTTACATCAGGTATGCCATTCAATGTACCAACCGTGAGCCTTTTAATGAGACCCATCATAATCGAGGAGTTAAGTCCTAGTATGGGTGTAGCTTTTTCACTATCAACCACAATGAATGTTATCTGATACAATTTTGAAGCTACTTTAACCGGAAGAGTAACTTCACCAACAGAGTTTATTTTAAATCCACAGAAAGCCTCTAATCTAGTTTTAGAAGGTTTGATCTCAACAGTACTCGGCAGTCTCAAAGAGCTAAGGGTTTTAGTAGAGAGGACATTGACATCAGCACCTGTGTCTATCTTAAACACAACGAATGTCTTGTTTATTTCTAGTTTAACCGTCCAATGACTAGCTTTGATCCGATCAACATTGACAATAGCCCCTACTTCTTCATTAACTGTCCATTCACACTGTAATAGGTTATCTGGAGCACTTGATTCGACTTCAAAATTGCTCATTGGCTTAGACCTGCATACTTTGGCAAAGTGATTGGGTTTTTTACACTTGGTACATATTTTATTCTGAGCAGGACACGGCTTTCTATCATGAAAGTATCCACATCGTGGGCAGCTAGGACCAACCTGACCACTGTTATTAGTTTTACTAGTCGAGCAAGTCACATTCGGTGCTGGTGCAGGATGGAATCTGTTGTTCACCTGTTTATAGTGTTCTTTTTGTCTGCTAATATCTTCAATTTTGTTGCTGTACAAGGTTTCCTTAGATTCCCTTTTCAGTAAAATTTTCATATTGTCTTCAGCTGCTTCAACCGATCTACAGTACTGCACAACTTTCTCTAGTGATACATCGTCACGTAGAAGCCGCTCCTTGACAGACTTAGAGGCAATTCCAATAATAATTTGGGACCTTAAAAGTTTTTCTTCTTGATTCTCAAATTCACAGTGACGAATTAGAGATTTTAGATCAATATAGAACTTATCGAAACTTTCCTCTTCTCGTTGTTTCCTGGACAAAAACATATGAATTGCCATTGTTTCATTTCTTTTTGGAACGGAATATTTTTCCAATACATTCAATATGCTAAGTACTGTTTCATTTTCATCTTCACTTTTCTTGATAGTGTTATATAACTTCAAAGCTTCACTCCCTAAAAGGTTTTTCAACCTAGCCACCTGTACTTTGTTTGACTTCTTGTCAGTTTCAGTGGCTTCCAAATATATCAAAACTTCTTCCTTAAACCGTTTAAAATTATTGGCAATGTTGCCAGTTATACAATTTAAAACTTCTGGTTTATGAAAATCCATACTATTCCTTTTCTATTTTATTCACTTAAATTATCGACTGCGCCATGTTTAATTAATTAATTGTATCAGAGTAAATCATAGTAAAGACATTTTATTTACTAGATGTGTTCACTACAAACATAAATAATTACAATCAAAACAATAACAATAAACACATGTTCACAATAATCATATGCTTTACAATTTATATCCAAACAATCTCCAATACCTTTTGTGCGGTTATATATTTAATGTTTTATTTATAAAAATAAAATATTATTCAAATTCGTTTTTCAGTCCCTAATAAACTTATAGACCCAAAACTACCTAAATCTTTGCATAATGTTGTCTAGAATAAGGAGTAAAAATTCAATAATGTCGCTCAATTGGTTGTCAAGATATATCAAACTTCCCTTAAAAAGCATGAAATTCCGAAATGCTGGAAATGCTAGAATGGGAGCGTGTACCGTAACCATGGAAATAAAGGAAAATAAACTGATGAATATAGCTAAAAACTTTGTTATTGTTATATTAGCCTATATACATACCAAATTTTTTAATATTCATCAGGCCTAGAAGTTTTTAAAAAGAATAATTTATTTATTATGAAAAACCCTTCAATAATAGGCTAATGTTTTTCATAATAAATAAATTATCCGTTTTAAAAACTTCGAGGTCTGATGAATATTTAAAAACTCGATGTGTATATAGGCTAATATAACAATAACTCAAGATATTTTAGCTATATTCATCAGTTTATTTTAATTTATTTCCATGGTTACGGTACACGCTCTCATTCTAGCGTTTCCCGCATTTCGGAATTTCATGCTTTTTAAGGGAAAGTTTGATATATCTTGAGAACCAATTGAGCCACATTATTGAATTTTTACTACTTATTCTAGACAACATTGTGCAAATATTTAGGTAGTTTTGGGTCTATAAGTTCAATAGGGACTGAAAAATAATTTTGAATAATATTTTATTTTTATATTAAATATGTCAATATTTAATATTTACATATTAAAAGAATAAATTTAATTTATGGCCTTTTGGAGCACAAAAGGTATTGGAGATATTATAATGAATCTACCTAAATAAATGATTCATGCAATTGTCTAAAAAAAAAATCAAAATCCATCAAGTACTTTTTCATAATATCAATAATTAAAAACACAAATTTCACAAAAAATGCCTAGCTTATTTTATTTTATTTTCCACCTATAATTTGTAAGATTTTTTTATAACTTTAAGACCCCCGTTGCAGCAGACCTGCATACTCAGTGAATTTCAAATTCTTCAACAAATAATTTAAATGGAGCCTCACATCAAGTTTTGTTGTTGTATGTTCATAAATAAGCATGTAAAAATATTCTCCATAAGAATAACATGGGAAATAAGTATGCAGGTTTGCTGCCACGCAAATGTAAAAATTGGGGATTTTAGGCCATAATCAAGTAGATCTCAACTAGATGATGCCACATACCAAGTTTTATTAAGATGTGTTGAGAAATAAGCGAGTTATAGAATTTTACTTATTTCCCATAAGGATAACATGGGGGACAATGTTCTATGTTTTACGCTTTCAATATCTCGGTAACCAATGGATATAGAGCAATAATTCAAAATACCAAATTGTTTGTTTTTTCAAGCTAAATTCAATGGTGTAAACTGAAATTCGATTATTTTACTCTGAAAAGAGTTATTATTAATTTAATGAATAGATGTCACATATGGCAGCCATCTTGGATTTACGACCTCATAAAAACAACCCACCGCAATTTGAAGGTAAACACCCGGTACTACACTATTATGTGACATATAATAAAGAGATTCCACATAGTCACACCTTCCCTTCACAAAAAATCCCACGGAATACAGATTGCCCCCCGACTAATATCCATATTTATCTTTAATTCTTTCAAATTTTTCAATTTTATATTTTTTATTTAAATTTAAACTTTTTAATGGTTTATATTCTTTAAATCTTAATTCTCCAATATTATTAATTTCTTCTAGCAGATCCATTTATATAGGAAAAAATATCACAAACTTGTTTGTGATAGATATGTTAAAAAGTCATCATCATAATTAGGTTTTATACAAAAATCCATATTTAAGTATTTAAAAATCATAGGTAATAATTTTTTGTATGATATATTACTTTTCTTAAAACATAAATATTTATTAAAAAATAGTGTAATTTTTTCTTTATCTTCATTATTCAATTCAAAATCAATATTGTATATTTTGTTTAAAAATTGATAGTAAAATATCCAATTTGTACAATTCCTTTGTTTTAAAAATAATTTTATATTCTTAGGTGTTATTTCAAAATGATTGGAAATACATAAAATATATAATTCATTAATTAATTGTTGTGTTTTATATGGTTGAAAATGGTTAAATTCTCTTAAAATATGTTTAAGATGTTTATTCTTATTACTTTTTCTCTTAATCTTTTTTTCATAAATAATTCTTTTACATATATTACATCCTACACAGTTTCCAATAATAGTAAAATTAGTTTGATTATGACATCTATAACACATATCCATTTATTAAAAAAAAAAATTATACATAAATGAATGAACCAATTCATTGTCACAAATGTAAGAAAAAAACTAAAAATATTAATCCACAAATTGTTGAAATGAAAAATGGATTATATAGAATTGCTACTAAATGTTCAATATGTAAAACAAATAAAAGTAAAATTTTGAAAAAAGAAGTTAAACCTATAATTAAAAAAGAATTAACTAAAAATGAACAAATAATTGAAGCAAATGAAATTCATGCTCCAATTAGAAAGAAATTTCTAAAAAGAAAAATAATTACATTAGGTATTGATGATTTATGGGCAGCAGATTTAATTATAATGAAAAATTATGAAAAAGAAAATGATGGTTATAAATATATGTTAAATGTTATAGATACTTTCTCAAAATATGTTTGGTCAAAACCGTTAAAGAAAAAAGATGGAAAAACAGTTTCTAAAGCATTTGAAGAAATAATTAAAGTAGTGTAAAATTGTAGGGTCTGGTCCATGACGTCATCACGATGACGTCAGCAGTGATGACGTCATCAATGACGTCACGAATGACGCCACTAATGACGTCATATGACGTCACATGACGTCACACCTATGACGTCATGGTGACGTCATTACCGCTGACGTCATCATGATGACGTCACTGACGTTAATTAGGTCAAGGTCACGCAAGAATACAAAAAAATTTTGTTGCACTTTTGCGATTCCTCAAATTTTGTTGAGAAATTGAAATTTCTCGAGGAACCACAAAAGTGCAAAAAAATATTTTTTTTTTATTCCCTAGCGATCAGACTCTCGACCTAATGTATCCGTCAGGGGTCATTGACCCGTCCCAGCAACCCCACTTGAAAAAAAAAAATAATTTTTTATATTTTACTTACCCACCGAGAGACTGAGAGCCGAAGAATAATTTCTTCAAACACCCGACAGTGCGACAAACGACACGCGATCCGAACAGCACCGCGTCTGAAGGCATACTGACTTGGGCGCAGGCGGTTCCCCAGGTACCCAGGCTCAGTGGTGGGGATAAGGAGGTGGTGGGGGTAAAGTGGTCAGAAGGAAGAAAAAATTAAAATTTTTGCAACAACTCATCCGAGCCCGTCCTTTACCGTAACTCGGATCGGAAATATTTCCTGAGAAATATTTATTTTTATTCTTTCTCAGGTGATCTTGGAACTTGTGAAATTTCAATCAAACCAAAAGTAAAAAAAAAAAAAAATTTTTGTTATTTGAAACTTTGCCGAAAAATTAAGAAATGTTTGATATTTGGCTAAATATTTAAATTTAAACTCAATATAAGTAAATTTAGTGCAAAAAGTGAGATGTGCACACCACAAGAGTTGAACAGCAACTGAGCAAGTCTCTCCGTGTATCTGAGGTACTCGGCAGGGTGGTGGGGATAAGGAGATGGTGGGGGTAAAGTGGTCGGATGAAATGAAAAAAATTTTTTTTTGCAAACTATACAACTGAGTTTGTTATTCAGCAATAGGCATAAGAAAAAAAAAATATTCTTTATCCACAATGCTCAACATGTTCAAACGTGTTCAAGGTCAACCATTTGAAGTTTAAAAAAAAAAATTATTTTTTTTATTTTATTTACAAATTACAAAAATCCTCCTTCATCCCCATATGTGCTGTGTCGGACTTGTGCTTGATGTTGTCGAAGAATTTTCTTCACAGCAACATGTTCCTTGTGTATTTTGGACTACCCCTTCTGCTTCATCCATACTGTCGTCGATGAGTGGACAGTCGTATTCCAAGTTCATTTTTATTATCATCCCTGGATTTTGAAGAAGCCGCATGTGCAATTTTTCATAGATTTCTTTTAGGTATTGAATACTGTCAACAAGTAATTCCCACTTCATTGTGTGTAGTGTAACCTTTAGCGTAGCTGAGTTGGAAATGAAGCCAGACTTGCATGTAGGATTAGTCTTTTGGAATCGTGGTGGTGGGGGTAATTGATACAACTAGACAGATTGAAACATGTTCAAGGTCAACTATTTGGAGTTTTAAAAAAGAAAAATTTATTTACAGAGTAGTGTTGAAAACCGGCAATTTGGCTGCTTTATCTGTACACTCGATGCATCTTAGACAGTATACAACTGCGTAGACCAAGTAGAAGAAGATTGCAATCAATAAGGCCAAGATTATGAAGAAATCTAATTTTAAAATTTTTTGAATTAGCATATGGTCCTTCCTGATCCGTCTTTCTTCCATCCTTCTTTCCATCATCTCCACTAGATCCACATGCTGGCATCTCCTCCTCCCCAGGCTTTCCGCTTCATCGGCCTCATATATTGGTGGTGGAACATCCATGATTGCAGCTTGAAAGATGAAGATGTAATGAAACACATTGGTGCTGCCTCTCAGGTATCCAATAGGAAAAGTGGTGGGGGAAAACCTGAACATGTTAGAACATGTTCAAGGTCATCCAATTTGTGTTTTAAAAAATTCTATCTTGCTACAATACTGTAGCAAGATAGGTTTTTTTATTTTGTTTTTATTTTATCATTCCTTTATTACAATACAAAAATATGCATATTGAAGTACAATGAGGATACAAAATATAAATATTAGTCAGGAGAAATATTCCAAGTTTGGACTGGCTTGAGTCTTCATGGATGATCTGGAGGAGTAGGCTGAAGAAGTTGATGATGGTGACCTAGGCGGCTCGTCATCCCTGGGGACATGAGGGCATTTTGTGTTGCAAGCAAAAATTTGCATGTTCAATCGGTATCCCTGTTCGATTAGTGATTTAAATTCTTGAACAATTTCGTTTAATTCTTGCAGATTTCTTACAAATACTTCTTCATAATTTGCACATTTTACAGTCAGAGCCATCTTGATGTTTTCCGTATGATGTCCAAAGGCGGAATGAATATTAGCATGGTCGTTTTAAGGTAGTATGAAATAGTGGTGGGGGGAAGTTGTTTACACGCTGTCTGATGAGAGGTGGTTAAATTTTTGCCAAGTAAACATATTGATTGAACAAATGGCGCAAAGTTCTTTAGGTGTATGGTAACTTAAAACTGGAGCGACATGACCATATTGTAAACATCCATCATCTTGTAGGAATTGTGCCGGGTTGGATACAGCGGCCCTTCCACAACTTCGACAAAATTTTGTACCATCACCAAACTTGTACCAACCAAAAGTGTTGTAACCTCTGTTGTCTAGCTTGTACTGTTTGATAAAAATTTTAATTTGTTGAGGAACGTTGGATCGTAAAGTATGGCTAAATAGCTGTTGATCTTCAATAATTTTTCTTACACAAAGCTCAAATAGGGTGCTCATCGTTTGACAGTTGCAATGAAACTGAACTTCTTTACAGTCTGTATGCTGGTAACCTGAAATGGTGGGGAAAACACATACACACACACACACACACACACACACACACACACACACACACACACACACACACACACACACACACACACACACACACACACACACACACACACACACACACACACACACACACACACACACACACACACACACACACACACACACACACACACACATATTGCTGTTTGAAAAAAAGTTTATGTTTAATTTGTGCAAAGGTCAAAGGTCAAGGTCACACCAGAGCTTTAAAAAAAAAGGCAACATATCAATATGTGAAAAATTTTTTTTGTTTCACATATTGATATGTTGCCTTTTTTGTGTTTTTTTTTTTTGTTTTTTTTTTTTTTTTTTTTTTTGTTTTTTATCTTTATTTAAAACAGTACAAACAAGATTACATGACAAAAATATATATAGTTAAAAAATACAAACAGATACAAGAAAGAAAAAAATTATTTTTTTTTTTAACACTGCTGCTTGTCTGCGATGTGGATGGTAAGCTCGGTGGAGTTGCTGCCGCTGCATCCGTGGGACACCAAGTAGAGACATCCTGGTTGTATGGAGCGGAGATCTTCGTTCTGGAGTAGGTGTACAAATCTTTTGGGCAGGTAAATTTGGAATTTCGGCTCATCTCCCGGAGTGTATGGGGCTTCGCTCAAGCTGCAGCAGATTGCCTCGCCGACTGTAGTTTCCATCTTCTTCATGGTATGTATAATATAATGTTTTTCATCCTTCAGCTCTGAACATTTTTTTACCGGCAAAATTGTAGACTTGGAGTGGGCGTTGAACTGTTCTACCAAAGTCTGCAGAAACTGGTTGGATGCCATGGTTGTTCTAGAGGTCCTCGCTGTCTTCTTGCTCTGAGATGTTGTCGTCTCGGAATCTCGAGTAATACTCGTGCCAGGTCTCGGTCTGCTCCTCGCTTTTATAATCGTCGTTACCCCCACCACCATCACCGATTTCTCCATCTTGCAGGTAAGTCGCTAATTTTAAAGCGTTTTTTAACGCACAGTGCCTGTCCCTTTCATGTTCCACACTTTGTGTGCAAATACAAATGTTTTCAGCAATAAATTTAAAATCTTTATTAATTTGCACATCTTTAACTGGAGTAGATGTAAATTGTTCTATCCATCTTTTCTTTTCAAGTCCTTTTGTGTAAATATTAGTAAATCTGTTTGAAAATTGATGCATAATATGATACAAGTCTGAATAACTGGTAAAACCGTCATACCAATCGATGTGATGAAAATATTTCCAAGTCCATCGGTTTGTTGTTGCGGCTTTGGTGGTTAGTGAAGAAAAAGAGCATGGTGGTTTAAATAAAAATGTGTAAGGAATATTTTTATCTATATCGTAAAATACGAGTTCTTTAATTATAAACCGATCATCGTTACCACGAAACGCCTGAAATTCAATAATACCCGGCTTGGACTTGATTTCTTCTTCCATGTCCATTTGAAAGGTCACCCGTCTATCCATCACGGTGTCAGAAGGTCAACTGTTTTCCACACCACGGTAGGCATTTATTTATGCCAGGCCGTACAGTTGAAGGCACGTTGGTGTATATTTAACGTGGGCACCATCCCCGGTAGGCCTACACCCACAAAATTTTGAATTTTTTATTGAAAATTTACCAATTCAAGTGTAAAGTGTTGTGAAAAATTTTAAAACTTTATTTAACTTTCCATCTGGTCATTTTTGTTGTTGTCATTATCATCACTTTGATCCTTTTCATCACTGAAATGTGTTTCTTCATCCGATTTTACAAAATTATTTTTTTCTTGCACATATTGTTCCAATTGTCTCCACATTTGAACTTCATGAGGAATTCTGTTGAATATTGAAGTGTCCACAGGTCCATACAAAATTGGTGCATCCGGTTGTTTGTCCAAAGTGTCTGTTAAATAATCTTTAATAATTGAACTGGAGAATACTAGCTGTCTTAAATATCTTGTTATCGGTTCAGTTGCACATGTTAAAATAAAAAATTCTTCTCTGTTTAGTTGAATTTTTATGTCATGTTTGGTCGTATCTCTAAATCTCATTTGATGTTCACCTCTGTGTTTAATAATATCAATTTCCAAGTCTGAATCCAATAGTCCTACTTTTGTTTTCCTGCCAAACATGTTGCTATTAAAGTAACATTCTAACAAATGGAGGTGTTTCATAAAAGATTCCCAAGCATTGGCTGTAAACAAAATCATTTTTGTTCCGTGAGTTAAAATTACTGTAGGTGAATAGTCGGTTGATTTCATAACTCCAATTAAAACACTTTTATCCAAACTTGAAGAGATTGGATAAAAAATTCTTAAAAATACTTCCATCAAAATATTTGGTGAAATATTTTCTTCCACATTTCTTTTCCTCTTGGACAAATATTTTTTTCTTTTTACCTTTTTCTTCTTCTTCTTGATTTGTGACGTGTTGCTGTTCATTCATGTCCAAAAATTCTGAAATTTCCTTTTCTATATCGCATTCCGTTGTACCACTTGTAGAAGCCATATTGAAGATGATGCTACCCATACGACGTCAGGCAACAAACTGATCAGGAGCGGCCTGCACGCTCCGCTTTTATACTCGCGGAATGTAACAAAACCGGTTTTTTATAATACATTTTTAACAATTCCAGTTAGAGGTGTGTATGTTACAATTTTATCATGTAGAATTAAACAGTATGCAGTTGTATTTGCAGGTATAGCTGCATTAAACTCCATTTCAATCTTTTTGTCAACACTTGATGATTTTACTGATTCATTTTGTTTAGAACAATCAATTACAACTATTGTGTAACCATCTAAGTATTCTTCTGGTGATAGTAAAGGTGTATTTGTTTTACCGTAATATGAATTTTGGAATCTCGCATACATATCGTATAATATACAGTACTTTTTATTAGCGAATGGCACATTTAAATTGTCGTAGGGGAAAAATTGTGAATTCAAATAAACTTTAATATTTTTTAAGTTGCAATGATCAAATTTGCCTGCATGTTTTGTGATGCTGTCTCTCCTATCTGTTTGTAAACCAAATATAATATACCTGGCTCGTTCTACGTAATTAGATGTTTTAACAGTCCAAGTGTGTCGATCCGTAGCAGGTAAACTGGGATGTTCATGGAATTCCCAACTTCTAAAAGGAATTACAATATCACGATCAGCCTTTAATTTCCTTAATAGTAGCATTCTATGCTCGTCAGCTAATTTAACATGTGGGACTCTCCATACAATTTTGTCTAATGTTAATTTCCATTCTAAAGTTGCATCTGTTGTACCGTCTGGAGCTTTAATAATGTCTTTATCGTTAGAAGATCTCAACAAAACTAATTCCTGTTTAACATTTAATATTATTTTTCTATAATCTTCAGCAAATCCAAGCAACAAACGTAATGGAATATGAAAATCAAAATATCCCTTTGTATTCGGAGTGATTGTGTCATGTTCAGGTAAAACCCATCCGGCAGGTTGAAGTAAATTGGTTTCATTAGGTGATATAGATGTTATCCCTTTTAAAGTTGTTGCAATACCTACTTTTTTAGTGGAATCAACTGTTACACCTGATATTTCATATCTAATTTCATCAAACAGGAAAGCCATAGGATTATTTATAAATGGAACTGTTGTACCAGTAGTAGAACCATCCTTTTTAGTAACTTTTCCTTCGATATACAAGTAACTTTCACATGGTAGTGTGTAAATGTCCTGATGTTGTATAGGAATACGAATTTCGTCGTTATTGTTCAATTTTGATGAAGTGTAAGGGTTGTGGGTGTGATATTCTTTTTCCCATAGGGTTTCGTCGAATGTCGGTCCCTGCGCTATATCCAGTATATCCATAATCGGTTAATTTTAATCCAATCTTTTCTAAGAAACGAATGTTCTCGCGTGTTAACTCCTCCACAGCTGAAGAGCTACTAATGCGGTTTCCCGTAGGTTGTCCACTTTTAAATGATAAACCCATGATTTTTGTATTAAAGTGTCGATTTTAAATGTAATCTAACTGTAATTGGCTCTTCTCGGAAATCTATCAAGTTACCGTCTTGATCCAATACGTTCAACACGATGTCTGAAATGAAAGTGGTGTTCAACGGCAGATATACTAGGTTTTGTGGTTTTTCAACAATTTTAAATCCTGGAGGTACACTAGGGTAAAAAGTATGTATTATATGAGTATTTGCTCCATCTCTGTAAGCTCCCTGTATAATGTTACAAGTTATATCTATACTATTAACTTTTAGTATAGTTACAGTTTGTTTACCAGAATGTGTTTGATTTGGTTCTAAAATTGCCCCATCTTTGGGAAATCCTAACAATTCACCAATTGAGTGTTCCTGAGTAAAATCTATATAATATTTGGAGTTAATTTCAGCTTTCATCGTATTGTTATTACCTTTTAATGTTATATTGTCTTTTCCCATTTTATTTTGCAAAAATTCATTAATATGATCAATTTCATAAGAACCTGTGGGTAGAGTGTGTCGCCCTATCGGCGCCCCGGGCAGAGAGGCACGATCCCCGACGTCACCTTTGCGTCTGAGTCGCTCCTTCCGAGGATCTCTGGCTGGAGGGTTGTGGAGGACTACACGGGTAGCGACCACCAATACGTCGTTTTTGACCTGCATGATCAGGCAAATCGTCGAGTTTCCGCATCTCGGGAAGGGCCACGCCGGTGGAACACCAACAAACTGGACGTGGTCAAGTTCACCGAAGTCATCTCTCGGGGAGCGCAGGGGAATCCTGGTGAGGCTGGGGCCGAGGCACTAGTAACATCCACGATGGAACTGATCGTCTCGGCCTGCGACCAGTCTATGCCGCGAAGGAAACCCCAACGCGACAAACAACCCGTTTACTGGTGGACTGAAGAGATTGCGGAACTCAGAAGAACATGTTTAAGAACTAGACGAGCCGCCACAAGAGCGAGAATTCCCGCAGACAGAGTTCGTAAGTCGGAGGCCTATAAAGCTGCGAGAAAATCTCTCCGCCAGGCGATCAACAGGAGCAAGGCGAATAGCTGGAGGAGACTTCGTGACGACGTTGACTCCGACCCGTGGGGCCTGGGTTACAAACTTGTAACACAGAAACTCGGCGCCCGATCTCCACCTTCCATCATGGAGGGCGCCACCATGGGGAGGATCGTCGCTGCGTTGTTTCCTGAACATCCACAGCGACCGCCGGTTGACTTCGGACGGGTAGAGGACATTCCACTCTTCACCTTCGAGGAGCTGGAAACCTCCGTTCTCTCCCTGAAGAGCAACAAGGCTCCTGGCCCGGACGGGATTCCCAGTGAGGCTTTAAAGAAAGTATTTTCAATCAACGCTGACTTGTTGTTGAGAATGTACAATGCATGTTTAGTAGAAGGGGTGTTTCCGGCTCCCTGGAAAACAGCCAGGCTTGTACTGATCAGCAAGGGCAAAGGTGATCCCGAGCTGCCGTCGTCCCACAGGCCTCTCTGCATGTTGGACACGGCTGGAAAGCTGTTCGAGAAGCTGATCCGTTCCCGCCTGACTTCTGCCGTGGAAGCTGCCGGGGACTTATGCCCCCGTCAGTACGGCTTCAGAAAGGGACGGTCAACGATCGACGCTGTCACCGAAGTTCAGAGAGCTGTGGAGAGAGCCGAGAGCCACAACCATTTCTCCCGCCGAGTAGTGCTTCTTGTTACGCTTGATGTCAAGAATGCCTTCAACTCGGCGAGGTGGGTCGATATGTTGGATGCGCTTCGAAACACCTTTCGTATTCCTGCATATCTGTTGCGGCTCATCGAGGATTATCTACGCTCTCGAAGCCTGATTTATGACACGAGGGACGGAACGCGGACGGTGGAAGTCACTTCTGGTGCCGCACAAGGTTCAATACTCGGCCCGGATCTCTGGAACGTTGCCTATGACAGCCTCCTGAGGTCCGAGATGCCTGAGGAAACCACTTTGGTTGGGTACGCCGATGACGTCGCAGCTCTCATAGCTGCACGCAACGTTGAGCTGGCCCAACTAAAGTTGAACCGAGTCATGCGTGTGGTCAACACCTGGATGTCAGATCACGGTCTCTCGCTTGCTCTCAGTAAGACGGAGATTGTGATCCTCACGAAGAAGAGGATCGACACCGTCGTGCCACTCCGAGTGGGAAGGGAGGTGGTCACATCAACTCGTGCCGCCAAATACCTTGGGGTTATGGTGGACACAAAGTTAAGCTGGAGGGATCAGATCTTCCGTACGGCGGACAAGGCCGCTAAGGTAGTCACTTACCTTAGTAGGCTGATGGCCAATGTCGGGGGTCCCCGATCCAGCAGAAGACGTCTGTTGATGTCCGCGGTCCAGTCCGTGCTCCTTTACGGGGCAGAGGTGTGGGCAGGCGCTCTAGATAAGGAGTGCTACAGGTTGCGACTCGCCCGGGTTCAGCGTCAAGCTGCGCTTCGGGTGTGTTCCGCCTACCGGACAGTGTCCGAGCCTGCCGTCCTGGTGGTCGCCGGAGTCATCCCTGTCAAGCTCTTGGCAGGGGAGAGGAAAGCGATTTATCAGAGACAAGGCGAGATCGGCAAGGACACGGCAAGAACAGAAGAGCGCTCCCGAACCTTCCAGCAGTGGCAACACAGCTGGGAGCACGACACCCGAGGACGATGGACTGCGCGACTCATCGAGCAGGTCCAACCATGGGTAGAAAGGCGGCATGGCGAGGTGGACTACTTCCTCACGCAGTTCCTGACAGGTCACGGCTATTTCAAGTCGTACCTGAACCGGATTGGCAAGACCGGTTCACCGGATTGCATCTACTGCCCGGGCGTTCCCGATGACGCGGAACACACCTTCTTCCGCTGTTCGCGTTGGGAAAGGCCCCGCCTGGAGGCCACAAGAAAACTCGGTGTTTTTTCGGTGGACACGGTCTGCCAAAAGATTATGGAGGATGAGGGCAACTGGGATTGTTTGTCACAGTTCGTCCGGGGCATACTCCTGGAAAAGAAAACCGATCTGGACCGCGAAGTGGCCCAGATCCCTTGATCGAGCGGCTGGATAAGGAGCGAGCCCCACGGGCGTAAGCCAAATTTAGGCCTAGCCTGACGTAATGTGACAAACAATTCCAGGTTAGATTCCTAAAGAGTAGAGGAGGTTTTTTAGTGGGTAAACCCGTTTTTAGGGGAGCCCCACACTACAGGCTGGCCACCTGTGTGCGTAATGCATTTTTCCGCCTCTCCCTCAAAAAAAAAAAAAAAACCTGTGGGTAGAGTGCAAACTTCTAAGTCTGTAAACTTCCCACTGGCATCTTTTCCTTTATAATAATGCAATAAGTTATTTTTACCTTCCGTAACATTGGGAATAGAGTTGTAAGTTGTAAAATCCAACAGCGCCGCTTCCCAAAATCTTCCTTTTTGCAAGCGTAACGCTGGAAAAAGGATACTTCGTAAAGTGGACGATTTTCCTGTTAATGATACCGTATAGGATGACATGTCAATGGTGACTGATACTTTTAGCTAGGAATTCCAAACATAAATGGCCACATATTAATGTGTTATCAGGTTGTTCTCTTTTATAGTTGTAATATATGTTTTTAGCAGATTTAAAGTAATGCTCGAGTTCTTTAGGTGGTGGTAAATTGCCAAAACTATCAAAGTAATAAATATTATCACCTAATTTCTTATAACAAACCCAATGAGTGCCAGGACCTTCAGAATTGTCTAAATTTACAATACCGGTTTCGTTTTTCCACATTTTAACTGGTAAAGCATCTTTCATAAAGACACCGCGAAAAAAAGGTATTTTTAAACATGAAATGTATTTAAATAATTTGATATTTGTTAACGCTTTATGTGGTATTACTAATTGATTTCTTTTATTTAATATGCACGATACGGTCTTAGGTATAGTCCTGCCCCGTTTTTTACCATTGACCATACTGTTGGTTTTTTGCTACCCTTTCTGGTGGAACGTCGTTTTCTTTTAATATTCCCCCCATGTTTTGTCTTTGCCGATCTCCTTTTTACTTTTCTCCTCCTTTTTCCACCTCCTACCGCTGTTTTAGCCTTCATACCTGCTGTTACCGCTAAAGCTGCTGCTTTTTCTGCAATACTAGCGTCACTAGACTTTACTCGTTGCCAAGCTATATCCGCGAGCTTTTTATCAGCTATTGATCTATTTTTTGTATCGCTAAATGTGGAATATGCTATATCGTGTTCTTTACAAGCCTGATCTAACTTATTTATGCCTGGATCGCCTCTTTCCAGTCGTTTTTTCAATTTAGTTCCTGGTCCGCAATACTGATAACCTCCCGGTATGTGAAATTCGTATGGTAAAGCGTCTATTGCTCTATTTACGATGGATCCTACTGGAATTCGATTTAAGGCTTTACTTAATAGAGAAACCGCTGTGGACGTGATCCCACCTCCTTTCCTTACAGTGTCTCGATATGGACTGATATATTGAAATGTCATAATGCACTTTTATAATTGAATTTCGCAACTTATGTGTTACCTCTACGACAAGTTGAACATAAATGACGTTATTTATGCTTTTGATCAATTAAATACTAAAAGGATCCTAAAATGTGGATCCTTAAGGTTGTGTTGTTTTAGTAAAAAAATACTTATAAAAAACTTCTTGTTTTATCCATGAATTTCTCATTTTTTCATCAACATGATTATATTGTCCGCTTGCAATATAATTGTGCATATCAAACATTATATTACCTATCACTTTAACAAGAAAATTAATATTTACAGCGTCATCTACATAATCAGGGTCTGCAACTCTTGTTAATCGTTTGTTATTGCAATTCCACCATCTATGTCCAGTTGGCTCTAATTGTATTATCTGTTCAAAAGTAACAACATTACCAGGCAATGACGCGGGAGCTATATGTATCATTTGTTTTCCTTTACCATCCCAAACATTATTCCTTAATACATATCCATCAAGAACTTTATTCTTTTCTTCAAGTAATGTAAACTTTTCATTTCCTTGTACAAACACATCCCCCTGCCGTGATACCACTTGGTCTTGTTTTACAAATCCAGATGTCTCTTGTTTTAAAGTCTCTTTCATTTGACCCACTGTTGCACCATCTGATGGCGCCGAACCATCTTTAACATTTGCTAAACAATTATTAAAACAATCTATAACCCCTACATCACGTATGATACAATGATCTTTAATATATTTTAGATTTACAGCATCGTTTTCAGTTTTTGGATAACCTATATCATTAATAACAAATTTATAAAAAGAAAATCCATCTTTTGTCTTTTCAGGTATCAAGGAATGTAAATAGCGTCTATTCACGCTGTCTTTTTCATCTTTAGGGTCATCTACGTTGGATATACGTTTATTGTTAGCACTATACGTTTTTCCATTGAATTTTAACGTATTTTTTAATTCAGATGATAAATAACCTTTGTTTATTGCATCACCGTTTTGATTTGGTTTACCAACATTGATAATTCTATAATTTTCTGCATCATATGTGTTATTGTGTAGTCTTAATGTTGGTGATAGCTTTTCCTTTACTATTTTTAAATTTACTGCATCGTTTTCGTCCGTGGGATCTTTTATGTTTTTTAACCTTTTATTACTAATATCATAATCTCCTTCAGGTGTTTGTGGTAAACCAGCACCTCTTTTTAAGTTATTCGCGTAATATAATCCATCCGAGGAATACCGTCCAAACTTGTCGACACTCATGGTGCAACTGAATAGCATTTTAGGGGGTAACGCATTCTTATGAGATTACCCCGCGGTTTCTAAGTTCATCCACTAAAGCCACCCATTCGTTTTCCAATCCAGTATGACCCGCTTCTTTGGCTTCATGTATTAGTTTCATTCTATCTACCAATTTATTGATATTATTGTAATAAATTACGTTTGTATTGTATAGTTTCTTCATCAATCCTTTACCGGTGACTGATTTGCTTCTTTTTCTCGGTTCTGGAGAACTTAAATCTAAAGTGGATGCTACTAATCTTCTTTTTACAGGTTTTCTTCTTATAATCGGTATTAATTTGGAAACAAAATCTTTATATTTTACAGATTTATTTCTATATATGGGTGCTTCAGGTAAATAATTTCTTTTATATGCATTAGTTTGATCCAAAATTTTGCTATACACTTCCAAATCATCATTTTTTACCAATGCTTTTAAAGGTTTATTTTCAAATAATAATTCAAATAGCCCCCTTGTTCCCTTATATATTTGATCACCTATGTGAATATTATCATGTTCATCAACATCTAATTTGCTATTACCAATCATTACACCTTCTTTGGACATTCTTGCTCCATAACTGTGGTATTTTTTAGTAGAATCAGTTCCAATTAACAGTTTTAACAAGTATTTCCTTCCTAACGGTCCTTTTGTATGAATAGTTTCACCCAATAAGCTTATGTTTGATGGTTCTCCTTCTGTTTTTTCTTCTTCACTCGCTATAGATACCACTTCCTCTTCACTACCAGCATATACATCTTCTCTTTCTGCCGTTGTATCACTAAATATGGAGGCTTCCGGGTCCTCATCGCTAATATCTTCTGATATTACACTTTCCCTTTCATATTCTGTTATCGGAGCAATAATATCACCTTGAAAAGAAGGTTTAGTCAATTTTTTGTTCAATTGTTTCAAAGGCTCTGTAATAGGTTTAAAAGTAGATTCAAGAAATTTCTCCCTTTCGCTGATACCTAACTTTAACGCTCTGTTTTTAGCCCGAATAGAATCACTAAGTGATTTAATTTCCTTTACTAACTTTTCTTGGTTAACCATGTTTGTAGCAAGACGTGCTGTACAAGAATGATTGTGTGATATAGTGGTTAGTGAATTAATATAAATTTATCGAAACCTATCCTGTATCGACCGTTATTTAGTGGTTGTTCCTTCATAATTGTCAAAAATCCATAATTTTCAGCCCAAGCCTTACCACATATGTCTTTAAACCGTTCATATGACATATCCGCATTGACGCATTGTTATGTCGCCCCATAGCGAAATAGCTCCTGATAGTGTTTTGGTTTTCACAGGATACGTCGTCAAATATAAAAACTGAAAATGGTTTAGCTTCATGCGGTTGCATTACGCTTTCACTTGCATCAAACTTGTAATATTTCACTTCTGGCACATTATTAAATATTTTTTCTAATAATTGGTATTTGGGTTGTTGTAATGAGTAGTGGGGAATGGGGGCTTTTGGGCCAGTTCAAGGTCACCCGAGCGATGACGTCATCGATGACGTCATCGAGGTCAATGACCTCATTGATGACGTCATCGATTGCATCATCGATGACGTCATCACCAATGACGTCACTTCCTTGACGTCACACCCATGACGTCACAAAAATGACGTGCTAATGACGTCATCACCCCTTACGTCACCAAGATGACGTCATCGATGTCACAAAAGGTCAAGGTCACGCTGAAACCTAAAATTTTTCGGCACTTTTGCTGTTTCTCGCACTACGCTCCGAGTTTCAGTCACAGGTACCATGACCTTGACGACTTGGAGCGAATTTTCGATGAGAAACAGCAAAAGTGCCGAGGAAATTTGAAGTTTGCAACGTTACTCTGCCTAAACCGTCATGTGACACCGCTCGGGTGACCTCGAACTGGCCCAGAAGCCCCCATTCGACCATTACTGCAACCGCGATGCGCACCCTACGACAGACACCGAGCGACTGACTGTCCGGCCCCGCGCACTCTAGGTATATGGGAAGTGGTGGGGGAAATTGTGATGACCTTGGGAAACTTGAAAATGTCAAGCCGGGTAGCACCGTTTCGGTGCTACCTTAAAGTTACATGCTAAAGTGTGATGACCTTGAGTTAAAACATAGAAATACTACAAGTTGATACCGTCCCAGAGTTAAAGTGTGATGACCTTGAGTCAAAACACAGAAATAATACAAGTTGATGCAGTCTCAGAGTTAAAGTGTGGTGACCTTGAGCGAAAATACTGAAGTACTACAAGTCGATATTGCCCCAGAGTTAAAGTGTGATGACCTTGAGTCAAAACATAGAAATACTACAAGTTGATACCATCCCAGAGTTAAAGTGTAGTGACCTACATTCAGAACTTGTAAAATTACTTACATATAGAGAGCTAGAGAACAGCGAGACGCACCGCATGGAAGCCGGAGACATACTGGCGAAGCGGTGTTGTGCAGCCTAGGGACCCAGTTGTGGTGGGGGTATAGCCGACATTTAGAGTACAAGTGTTGCGGGTGACCTTGACCCACTTAACTTACCTCGACCCCCCCCCCCCGACAAAAAGTGCGAGCCACCCCCACCCCCACCCCCACCCCCCCCCGACAAAAAGTGCGAGCCCCCCCCCCCCCGAACTTTTTTTTCGGAAAAATTTTTGACCTTGACCAAAAAGTTTTTTGCTCCGGACGAGAAGTGACCCCCCCCCACCCCCCACCCCCACCCCCACCCCCACCCCCACCCCCACCCCCACCCCCCCCCCCCCATCCCCGAACTTTTTTTTCGGAAAAATTTTTGACCTTGACCAAAAAGTTTTTTGCTCCGGACGAGAAGTGACCCCCCCCCCCCACCCCCACCCCCACCCCCACCCCCACCCCCCCCCCCCCGACAAAAAGTGCGAGCCCCCCCCCCCCCCCGAACTTTTTTTTCGGAAAAATTTTTGACCTTGACCAAAAAGTTTTTTGCTCCGGACGAGAAGTGACCCCCCCCCACCCCCCCCACCCCCCCCCACCCCCCCCACCCCCCCCACCCCCCCCCCCATCCCCGAACTTTTTTTTCGGAAAAATTTTTGACCTTGACCAAAAAGTTTTTTGCTCCGGACGAGAAGTGACCCCCCCCCCCACCCCCACCCCCACCCCCCCCCCCACCCCCACCCCCACCCCCCCCCCCACCCCCACCCCCACCCCCACCCCCACCCCCGAACTTTTTTTTCGGAAAAATTTTTGACCTTGACCAAAAAGTTTTTTGCTCCGGACGAGAAGTGACCCCCCCCCACCCCCACCCCCACCCCCACCCCCACCCCCACCCCCACCCCCACCCCCCCCCACCCCCCCCCCCCGAACTTTTTTTTCGGAAAAATTTTTGACCTTGACCAAAAAGTTTTTTGCTCCGGACGAGAAGTGACCCCCCCCCCCCCACCCCCACCCCCACCCCCCACCCCCACCCCCACCCCCACCCCCTCCCCCACCCCCTGATATCCTGGGCGTGGCAGCCCCGGTGGGGATATAAGGGGGCCCAGCCAGAGCCGGCTCGCAGTCCGCTCCCGCGCGTTGAACGTGAACGATCGGGACGGACCGCCATAGGCATCACTAAACATTGAATGGCGCCTTCAGTGTTTAGCGAAGTCTACTCTAACTTTAAGACTTGTATTAGTTGTAAGATATTGCGCTTGCGTTTGGGTATTGCGAATTGTTCTATATTAGAGTGTTTTACTTGTACCCTATGTCTCCTGTGTGTGTGTGTCTTTTATCCTTTGTGTCTTGTTTGTCATATGTGTTTAATGTGTATGTGCTTGTTCCAGCATTGACTACGTTGAGCTCAATTGTGTGTTGTAAGTGTGTTATATTTTTCTAAAGTGTATACGCTTGTTGTAGCATTTCCCCCTTGAGCTTTTGCAATGCTCAAAGTAAATCGTAAAGACAGGGAACGGGAGTAGGCCCCCCGTGTAAAGTTACTTTTGTATAATTGTTAGGCTCCTCTCATGCATGCTTCAATGCGGCTGAGAACTCTCATGCATGCTTCAATGCGGCTGAGAAATAGGAGTTGGTCCGATTGTACGCCTATATGGGGGTAATGAGCCGATGGCCTCTGCACTCGGACCGAGGACGTAAGCCACTAGGGTGTCCTCAGTTAGTTTCCCTTCCGGAAACTCAAAATTATGTAAATGAAACTTTGTTAGCTATTTGTGTTT
>CM061531.1:37384856-37483206 GCA_030545055.2 Neoaliturus tenellus | reverse complement strand
GTTTGGGAAAACTGAACCCGACTAGCTGAAACGTTCACGGTGGTTGGTTGCCAAAAACTAGAACTTGTTTACTCCATCATAAATATTAATATTAACCTCCGGAACATTTATTGAAATGAGAACTATTTTTGAAATATATTTTATGAAAACCATTAAAAATATTAACGGTTTTCTAAAAGATTTTTATTTCTGTTTAGACTGTATTTTAATACAACACACCAAAAGTCAGTTTAATCCTAAGTTAACATTATTGTAATTATTTTTATCGGTCACGCCGTTATACTAACGCTTTAAAAGATTAAATATTTTTGCCAGTCGTCACAATTGGATTCCCAGGTAGGTAATACAAAATAACACTAGAGCAAAAATACTTGTTCATCGGATTGTCTTTATTATATTATTCAAATACAAATTTGTTTTCAATATTATAGTTATTTGTTGATTGTGTGCATCGTAGGACAAATCCGTGCATGCCGTTAGAAAGGTGTCCTGTAGTCCTGTAGATGAGCAAAATCCCATTATGATTTACATCGGCCCCTACAGGCTTTAAAAGTTTAAATGTTAATCTTAGGGAAGAAGGGTAAATGATCGTGTCACTAGACATCTGTTGTATTATCAAATGCTATTGAAACAGGAAGAACAGATGGTTCCGTTTTAAAATTTTTAAACAAATTGGATCCAGATCAACAAATTTTTTACGATCTTTAGTTTGCATTAATACGCAATATTAGGGGATTGCAATCCTCTTTAATTGGTTCCCTATTGTTTAATTCCCAAATTTGACCATTTAGGAAAGCCACAACGATTCACAGGACGAATGGACAGTCACATTTTTCGGGATCGCCCATTACAGCACGGCTTGGCGGTGCCAAGGGCTGCACAAACGGCCGTTACTCGCCATTAACATGATAGTTGCCATTGGCTAATGAGCGGCATTAAGCAGCCATTTACCCAATCCTCAGGCGACTATCGCACCCACAGTAAAATCCATCGCATCTCACCTTTATGCGCAGGCGCGCAGAAACTTTTGCGCGTGTGGAGATCTCAGGTATTGTTGGTTGTCTGACACTATTGGAATTCCAGGTTGAAGAGAAGTTAGCGAAATTCAATGGACATTTGCAACTTGGAAGGTACAATTGTATAGCCTATAGTTAAAATAATTCACTTCAAGTATCAAATTAGAAACATTGGGTATGCCATGTTTATAGAGCTTCTATTTTGAAATTTCAGAAATGTTATGTAGCTGGTAATATTTTTAGGATGGCATAAAGTTACAAGTAATTGGAAAAACTTAAAACTAACAAGTAATAATTAGGAAACAGACTTTTCGAGCCAATTTTCAGCTCGATTTTTTTAGAGATGATTTAAAGAGCGATTTAGAGAGCTTAATTTTTAGGACGATTTAAATTCATAAAGTAAAAATTCTCGATAAGGAAATAACACTGCGTCAAGATTCTGTGTATACAGAAACTATTAATACAAAAATACACTCTGGCGAAGAATAAAAATAAATTTATTCAAAATTATAAAGTTATTATACAGTATTTAAAAATGATTGTTGTTTGCACAGTTTATTAGTCTACTGTAACTAGTATTGATGGCATTAAAATAAAAATTAAAATAATAATCATCCAAGTCTTGAAATGTTTTTATTGTTTAATTATTGTAGGTATAAAAGCGCTTTCTAAGTCCTATCTAATGATTGCATAGAGTAATTTTAATTATTATTTATTAGTAATATTTATATTCTTTTTATAAACTAATAGAATTGTTATATCATCACACATTTCCTTAGTAAACTAATTTACTAAGACTTTAGCGGCGAAATAGTTTTTTATATATATTTTTATAATAGAAAACTACTCCAAGAAAACATAAAAGTGAAATCAATAAGAAAACAAATTACTTTTAATGCACCTTCAGTAGGAGTAAACAAGTTGTATCTTTTCTAGAATTGCCGGGTAAGGTTTCCAAGCGGAAATAAGATGTTCAAATAGTTCCCCTACTTACAGAGCGGGCGGTTATATTTGTAAAAGACCCCATGTTATTTAAGGATCCTGCAAAACAACTTATATGTAGGTTTTTGTTTACCTAATATAATTTTGTGAAAATACAAACCAAATGGTGTTTTATTTATATTTCTTGGTTCGTGTTCCATACAAGGTTTGTTTACGTTTCATAATTTTAGAATGGAAGCAATCATGGAATTGGTCTTTTTCTATACTTGGTTACTCGAAAAGGAATTATCCCGTGATACTACTGTATATATGAAAATTATACAGTAACACTATTCGTTCTCCATTTTGGGGCGACTTTAAGGGATGCAAAGCATAACTTTAACGGAAATTTAAAATTGATATGCGTATCTTTATGTAACACTCTATCATCGGGAATATGAAATGTACAAGTATTTTATTGTAATAAAAACACATTGTTTTACTAATACAATATATTGACATAATGTGCAATTGACAACATCAAAGTGTTTCAATTAAAATACACCACTGATAAATGTTGATCTAGGTTTACCTTCCTGAGCACTAACTTTTCTTTAACTTTTTATTTACGTACAGGTGGTTGGTCCTCTTTTTTCTAAAATCTATCAGTTCCACTCCGGTGCCTGGAAGCAGCTGTTGGAGTCGACATATCGAGGGGACGTGATCTTCATTCATTCCGAAGAGAAGACAGTGACTAAGGTGCCGGAAAGTCAAGGTACGGTGAGCGGCGCGGCGTCCCCTCTGAAAAACACTCCAAGGCATTGTGTCTCGGTTTCATGTTTTTTTACAATGGAAGTTTATATTGTTAAACTATTGTAATATGTGTTTGTATAAAACATTTGTTTGCGTATCGCAATCCTTCTTAGTGCATATACTTTCTATTCAATATTTAGATTGATTAACTACTCAAAATTATTATCTTTGTTTATTTTTTGGAATAGGCCTATATATGCAGTACTCGAAATTTGTCTTACTTATAAATTCTAAAGCCAAATACTTAAAAGTATTTTATTTCATGGCTACTATATTGTAAAATTGTTTTTCTTAATTACTTTGATAACATGAACAATATTAGTGAAACTGGTGGGTCAAATGAAACTGATTTTCCTTTCGCAATATTTTACAGAAAATGTATTAAAATGTGAGTCAGAATTACTGAAATTATTAAGTTAACCCATTTTTTTAGGTTTTAGTGATTAAGTACAATTTAATTTCCGTTAATTTTTTACTAATTTGTGTAGGCCCTACCTAACCTATAAAAACTTACCATTTTGATTTTGCTGGATGTATGTATTGTTTGTAAAACCACTGTGGTATCCCTAAGTATTGAAATAGATACGTTCTCACTCATACTCATGTATCAAAACATTATTCTTGTAGTTTCTCTATATGCTACTTTGGATAAATATTGAATTTCTATTGTTTTTATATTCATTTTAACATAATATAAAATGTTATTAAATTGTTCATACATTGAATTTAATATTTCAATACAGACGAATTCCACAATTTCCAAACTCCCAGCGCCAGTCAGTCCAGTAACGGCTTATCGCCGTGGACGGACGTTATCAGCTCGGCAGACTCACACACGCACTTTATATTTAACCGCTATCGCCCACTAATGGTCGGGTCTCGTGCCGGCGGATGCTAATTCCTCTAATGTCCGCCACTAACTGACACTGTTGTGTTTCTCACAGATTCAACACTTCTTCAAGATCACTATCGATGTTGGGTTGGCCCTACTGGATGAAGATCTGACGGAAATTATGGCGCAATGAATACCCTTAATGTTCTCGCGTGTTTATGTGCTTCTGTGTAAGATGCTTAATTGTGTGTAACAACATTGTTCAAGAGTTGTTAACCGTAGGTTTATGCTTGAAACAAGTCTTGTTTTGTTTTTTGCAAAAAAAACAATTCTGCACGGTACTTAGCGGAAACATTGTGGGTAACTGCAGTTTCTTTGAAAAATTACAGGGTTTCATTTGGAGAAATCTCTGCGTAAATTTCATTTGATATACAGGATTACAAACGTTTACAGTTGGTTTCATGAGACGTGAGACAGCCCACCAGGATTTGTGCTACACATGGAAGTTGAGAATGAATTTGAAATAAATACCTTAGTAATGATTTTACTGTATATCATTATAATGATTAATTCACACCATGTTGCACAAGATAGAGCCAATTTGCAATATGTAGCAGAAAGTCTGTCTCACATCTCGTGCAACCAACTGTGCTGTCCGTAGTATAAGGCGTGGTGATGTAGTTATTTTATACTTGTACATTATAAATTTATTTAAAAACTTGTTGAAACCTAATCAAATGTATCTATTACTGCATTTAAAGCCCTATTGACCATTAAACTGTAGAGACCATTAATTGGATGAGGCTATCGACAGAACAACACAACAGCGATAAATCTGGAACCAATCATATTAAGTTTGCCACCAGACTTGCGAAGTGGGCGCCGTTAAATAACTTAACTTTTAAAAAGTTGGTTGACCCATGGAGCTTCTAGCGTCTACGTTAAACTTAGCAACCGACATTACGTTACAATTTTTACATTAGTATAACATTAGTAAATAAAATTGTGAAAAATAACATTTTATAAAGTAAAAATGAATAATTTCCAGTGATAATAAGATTATGGAAAGGATTAATTTATCAGTAACTTATTACTGCTGAATAGAACTTTTTCAATATATATCCCTTTTATAACATTTTATATCATTTTTTGAGATTATTTATTAATTTTAATAACACTGAGGTATTTTTAAGTAAATAATAACAAATAAACAGAAAAAGTATATAGACTAGTCTGGTCCACATGTCGATATTGCAAATATTATGTATAAGCAGTGGTACGATTGTTTTAACAAGTTTTTGTTACATTGCATACAGGCAAATGAAAAATACATTAAAAAGGGTAATGAAGAAGTTTAAACTTTAAGTTAAACAATGAAAAATATCTCTGATCGAATTAACGAGTTTTACTCGTAGTAAAGATAGTCGGGGTTTATTTGAAATTCATCCAAAATATAATTTATTACCAATGAATTAATCCATCTTGCGCATGTCTATTGTAGTGATGATGGTTTATTAATTACTGTAAATTATTTGTTTAAAATATCATTCCACCTTCAAAAAACGTCTTGTAACTCCGTCAGAGCGTAACGGAGTCTCAAACAGCTGTTGTGAGACCTAAATCTGACTGTTGTTGTTGTCAAGAGGAGACGAGAACGAACGAGCGTCAATTTGAAACTTCGCCCCTTTGCCTTTCGGTTGACAGATCGTCATTTAGCTGCATTCTCTCTGTCACTACACGCATTTTATACGAAACATGTGCTGTGTTAGTGTGAAATGAAGCGAACAAAACGTAACCTCTTGTATTGTTTGAATATTTTACATAACTGAGTGGTTTTTGAAGAAGAATAAACCTATTATATGTCGTTTTATTTCTGTTTTGATGTTTAGTACAAAAATATTATACAATGAATTGCATACACCCTTATACCCCTGAGTTGGTTTCTATGATTTCGTTTATACGATGAAAACCATTGTATTTCAATTGAGATATTCATTTTTGCACCATAACAGATAAGATACCAATAGTTGAAATACACATTTAACTTAAAGCAAAAATCTTGAGGAACGAGAAGAGACACGGCAAAGTATGAACGGACTAAAATTAAAATATGAAATGGAAGACCACATTAATAGTTTATTTAAGAATAATATCAAGCACAAGTTTTAAGGACGTCAACGTTGCGTTTAGAAGGAGACTGTTTACAGAAAATATTATGTTCGAAAATAATTCAAAAGGTGTGTGTTGTCGTTTGGAAAGTTAATAGTGTTAAATGAGCTCAGAAAGTTCTCTGTAGTAGGGAAAATACCCCTTAAATCCAATTTTATCGGTAAACCTACAATAAAGTCATCCCCCCCAAAAAAAGTTGAAATGTAAAAAAAATCTTAGTTTGATAAATCCAATGAGGATTTAAATTATTACAAAATCAATGAGGAATATCTAACTAGTCGGTCAACATTTCCTCTTTGTGGCCAATGTGTCTAGTGTTTCACTGCATTTCTCCTTCTCCTCAGCTCCCCAAGGAGACGTTTCGGTCGTCGGTCGCTGTCGTCGTCGTCGTCTGAGAGGATGCCTGGGAGGAAGGTGCGGTCGAGACAATGGAGGCCAGCCATCCGGAACCCACCACGCCGGAGGGAGTACTGTCCAGAAAATAGTTTATCACGGTCCTGACGGGAAACACCTGCTACAATTGAAAATTTACCAGACGTCCATGAAAAGGTTGTACAGAGTTCAGAAAACGGAGAACTCAGTTCCAACGGGTCAAGGGTTGTGTTTCACATAAAGAAAATTCCTGAGTATATTAACTGTTGTAGGCCTACACGGTTGAACTGGGCCCTATAGGGCTAAACATTCCTACAATACCGTCAACACTCACGGGGATGAATTGGGGTGAATATAGCTTGGGGTTAAACACCGATCGGGATTGAATTGCGCCCCTGGGCAACATTTATCATTAGTTAGGTGATCGGGTAGCAATAGGATTAGTAACTGATCATACATTCGTTTATACACGCTAAACTCCAAAGAGTGAAATTGGTCGTTCTTTAGGTGGAAGAATTTCAAAAAATTCTTAAAGAGTAAAAATTTCACTCAAAATGAGCGTAGAAAAAATGTATTTTGAAAAGGATGAAATATACTTTTATTAAAAGAATGAAAATTCGATATAGTTCAGAGTGTGTGAATTTTACTTCCAAAAAGAACTAATTTCGTTCTATTTCGGATGAATCCTGGAGTCACGTGACGTGCATGAGTGACTAGCCTCTCACACTCACAGCACAGGAGTAAGATTTTCCCTTCGCCATCTTCGTTATGATTATAGTGGTTGGTTAGTGGTTCAAGTGGTAAAGTGGTAAAAAGGAAGATTGAAGATTATATCCAATAAACGCGAACACTAGAGCCTGTACCTTTACTTTGCTTTTAATAAGCACCAGTACAGTTCACACGTGTAGCCTAGGCCCTTATGGTGTTCTCTGACAAACTACTCTCATGAATTGGCCTATGCCAATGTCTGTCTAATTAACTTACATAAATTATAACCCATGTTTATAATCTTACTATCAATTTTCAATAACTAGCTTGATGAGCCAAGCCAAGAATTGTACAAGGGTCTGTAAACCACCTAATTTGGAAAGATTCGTTAGGTTAGGTTTAACGAAAAAAATCTTTATATGAAAGAATATTAGTTCTTCATTTAGTGAAAAGTCACTCTTTTGAGTAGTTAATTTCACTCCTTAAAAAATTAAAATCATTCCTTTTAGGATTGATTTTCACTCAAATTTGGACGAAAACATTCACTCTTTTGGTGGGTGATCAAAGTTTCTCTTTTGGGGTAGTGAATTTTCACTCTAAAAGAGTGGCTCAATTTCAACTCTTTAGAAAAGTGGTGAAATGACTCAACAAGAGTGAAAATATCTCCTTTCCCTTTTACAGTGTACAGTATTTTAATTTACGATAGAATAAAGAACTAAAACATAACATAAGAAAATAAATTATTAAACCTTTACTCAAACAGAAACAAACATAAAAAACTTGATGTGATTAATGTCGGTTTCAACGCAACATTCAACATCAAAGTCCAGTGGAAGACTTTTGTTTCCTGATCAAAGTTTGATCCATTTTAAAATTGGAGCGAGTAGTGAGCCTAAAACCAATTGTAGAATAAATAATAAGTAAAAAATCTCATTAGTTTTCAATTACCTGTTAAATTTTGATGGACGGTAATATAAAAGTTCTGTATATATGTTATGTCATATTTTTTATATTGGACTAGTCTGTTTTTCGTATAATAAGGTGTATGCCTGAAGGGTGAGTGCGATGGATCATTTGTAGCTTTGTTACTGACAAAAACCAGCTGATTCGTATTTGATAGCCCAATTGCCCAATGAACAAAGGCAACTGGGCCCAGTTTCGAAACTTCGAAAAGCTTCTAACTTTTATCAGGATCGAAATGGCAACCTAATAATTTTAAAGCAGTATCTAAAACCACTCAACTACCAAGAAAATGTGCAACGAATACCATGCTCAGGTTAGCTCCAAGATCTGTTAGATTTTATAATACGTATGGTGAACAACACGTTCGCTGCGGCATATAAAATGTCAAAACTCAACGCCCACGCTGAACTATATTTACATTCTTCCAACTATAGCACGAAATTAAAAACCTGTAGAATATATACTAATCAAAAGTAATCTAAAAGCTCAATATCCTTACCTACACGCTAATGCACAATATGTGTTTCCTTCTTAAACGCTAGAGGAGAAACAGTTTAATTATCTTGACATTGTCATATGTAACCGATCGGATACATCCGCACCCGCGAAGGGACGCTTTTGTATCCTATCGGATACATGCCGCAGCGAACATGTTAAAAAATTTTAAGATTATGTTTTTTTTTATTCAATAATTTCATTGTTATATAATAAAAAAGTTTAAAACAGGTAGTAGTTGTATTCGTTATATAACAAAACAACCTTTGTTATACAGTAGTTTAAAATTTATTTCATTTCAAAAATGTAACTTTAAGGATGTTTTTGAAAGCTAGGAAAACATCGAAAAGTGAAGTTTGTTCGTGCATTAAGTTACTGTTAGAGTAAACTCTGACTCAACATAAAAAGTTGGACGAGTGGGAAAGTTGATGTTGCATGTTGGGAGTTGGACGTCACACACATAAGAAACTGTCACATGCAACTGCTCAAGGACGCCCGACGATTAAACTAATGTTTGGGTTTCCCTATTTAATAAAACGCGGTCTAACATTAAATGTTCACATTTCTCATATCTGAAATGTCCTCGAGTAATATAAATTATTGATGTAGAATGTGTATATATTTCTATGAAATTAATATTTTTGACCATTCTACGACGATTTTTTACGCGGGCCTACTATCAATTTGCAGTTTGATTTTAAATTTGTCCATAGTGCATGACGTCATCACAATGATAATCCCGGTCACAATGCCAATCGTGAAATCAACTCTGGTAGGGTTGGGAACGTGTGTTGTAAAGGAAGAGCAAAATAGGCCTATAATTTATTTGGTATCGCCCACCTTTTCAGCGTACATGGACCCAACAAAGCCTTTTGGCATACGATCAAATGATCTTTGTTCGTTTAGTAATAATTCAGATGTCAAATATAACTCAACAGGAAATGTTTTAACTTCCCACTCTTTTTTCTTTCGTTATGAGGGCTTACTGGGGAAATAACTAACTGTTCTATACTCTAATGTTTAAAATCTAAATTTAATTCATGTAATTTCCTTTTCATCACACTACATCGATATCACCTGTTTTCGACCCTCGTTTCTACCGTCGAAACACCTGTTTTGCCGGCCTAGGCCGGCAAAATTTTCCGGCCTAGGCCTGCAAAATCAGCTGGCCTAGACCTTACATAAAAACATTCACATCAACACGTTGTATCACAAAAACATGTGACTGCAACAATGAAATGAATTGGTTGGCTAGCAACCGGAAACTCAAGCAGTACATCTCGCTAGGTTAGTTGATGTTATGTTTTGTTTGTTATGAACGAAAAAGTAATGTTTTCACTTGTTTAGAATTTATTGAATTGTGTAGTGTGATGAAAAATATCGTTCGTAACTCGGGCCGAAAGCGTTTTGCCAACCCTCGATCGTTTCAAGTTCTCGACTTCGTCTCGAACTTGAAACACGATCTCGGGGCCGGCAAAACGCCACTTTCGGCCCTTGTGACGAAATATACTATTGATGTATACTCATACACATAGAATATTATTGAAAAAATTGTATTGATGTTTTTACAGATTTTTTCATTTTTTGTTTATTAATTTAAAAAAAAAAACATAAACATATTTTTTTTGTTCTGCACGAAATCCACCTGGTATTTTTTTCTCTCAATAGTTCACAAATCGTAATTTTTGTCCTAGGATCTGAACTACTGTACAAGCTTTCATATTTTATATTCATATTTCAAGTCCTAGGACTAAAAAGTCAGCTGTTTTGCTAAGTATCATTATTGTTTCATTATTTCATTATTTTTATTGGTATTATTTCTCATTAATTTATTGTTATAAAATAATGAGTTTATTTTTTCATTATTATTGTTTCATTATATTTTAATTGGAGTAGACAAGTAAAATTCAAACTTTATAAAAACATTGTTTTGAAAATAACAGAAATGTGAAGACTGTATATTACTTACTTCGTAAAAGTAACCTCGAAAATACAACTTTATAGTTCAAATTTTCAATGATTAAATGTATAAATCCGCATTATGATAAAAATACTGTTCATCACTCGGATCAAAAGTGTTAAAGGGCGTTGAAGTTAGGTATAAATTTGTTAAAGAAAAAGTTAAAGCTGTACACAGTAAATCTTTGTTCAATTCAGTATCTTAAAAAATCTTCAAAACATCTGAACTGTAAAGGGCTGTAGGACGAAAAACGAATATTTCCGAGCCATGGGACTAGAATACTAGAAACTACAATCGATTCATCGTGGATAAAATACCCATATTAAAAAAATCCTTGAACGGTAAACAAATTTGGCCCATAGGCCCTACACCGTGCCAAATAATTGCTAATTGGTAGCTATTGAATAATTGCATGTTTTAGAGTATAACATAACAATAATAATGTAATTAAATGTTGTATAAAATAAAAAGTCATGATGTTTCCATACATAAACTCATTGAAATTTAGTATTTTAACATTTTATTTTCATAAATTCCTACCAAAAATAAATCGATTGCAATTTTGTTCCAATTTTTTATTGAGTGGCCTGAGGATGTTTTTTTACAACAAAATTTGTTTAAAAATCACATAAATTAACAGGAGTAAATATTATGATTTAGGAATAATAATAAAGTTTTACATTTTTATGTAAAAACTTATCTTTACTTTGGTTTAAAAATAGCTGTTCGCTTCTCTAGTTGGGCTCCAATTTCAAGTCAATACGTAGAAGGAAGCTTGCAGGAAGAGCAAGTATCCAAAACGCTATGCAAAAAGCCTCATTATATTTGAAACAGCGGCTCATGTTCCTTGTGATTGACGTGCACGCCGCTCTGGTAAATATAAACCCACTCGTCGTCTCTTATCCAGTTAAATTGAAGACTTAAAAAGAAATTCAACAATGCTTATCGGTTTTTATATAAAGGTTCCTAAACAGACTGCACAAAATAAGAGGTAACGCTATGACGGATAACGAGGGATAAAAATATAACAATATCTTTATCTCTTGTTTAAAACCTATTTGGCTGATCTTCTAATTGTCTATATCATTGCTAATGATTTACACGGTTAAACTTACTTTTTCGACATTAAACGTAATGTTAAAGAATTTGCAAAGATACTGGTTGCAGAGTTAATTTTTTATCCTTAGTTTAATCAATATTGTGCTGGAGTAATATTCAATTTCATTTACTGGCGACATGCTTTCATTAACTACTGGCTTAAGTTATGACAACATGTTCTCACGAAAATCCATGGAGTTGGGCTGCACCTATCTTTTTGTCGAGGTTATGACATAATTAATCTCTGCTCCCAAGAGCTTCAACGATTGGCCCAAATGAGCTCACGAGCTTCAGATTTTTGAACAAAACTAAACAGAATATAATTAATGAAAAACGCATCATGAATATTTATTTGCTTAATTTGAACATATTGCGCTGGAGAAAAAATACGAAACAGATTAAAAATGTGTTTTCAATAGAAAAAAAACACATTGAAATGTTCATAATCAAAATAATTTAGTTATTTTTCGCTAATATATAATTTATAAGCGATCTTATTGTTAGGGACCCTACCCTAACAAAAGACTAAACTGTAGCTGCTAGTAGGCCTACCTCCTATCTCTATGGCCACAATTTAATGAAACTAGGTCGATTTGTATTTAGGTTTGTTACTCACAACTAAATGTTTTTGACATGGGTTTTTTGCATGATCAGAGAACAAGGTATTGGGAAAGTCTTCAAATTCTTCAACGTAAGCATAGATTAATGTATACATATAATTAAAAGTTTTGCTCAGTAATGTCGAAAACAGGACTTTAAAACTATGACGTGGTAGAACTTAAAATAGCCTGAAAGTGGCAAGCTATCAAACTTTGTATAAAAATAATATCGTCAAAAATAAAGGTAGCAAAAAATACATCTGCATTGTTCGACTTCTCAAGATCAGATTTGTTCCATGGTGCTCAGATTTTTAACTCTAAGAAGTTACATCTTAATTTGAAATGCTTACATTTAAGATTTTGATGACTTCATGCGTAGGAAGATCCCCAGGCATGCAAAAATCAGTGAAATACATTTAAATATTTTCAATAAAAAAAAAATTATTATTATATTCTGGCCCGCAGCTCAGCCTATTTGTAGAATTGGCCAAGTAGTGATATTTCAAACTATTGCCCAAAATGGTATATGTCAGTAATAGACGTTTTTACAAATTAATATCTTATGATTAGACATATAATTAAATATTTCATATAGGAAAACTTAAGTAATTAAATCTAAACAGCCAGTCATATCAATAATGTTTTTTGATGTACTTTAGTAACAATACCATTTAATGAAAAAGTACAAATCCACAGCATTCTACAATTAAATTTTAATTTTATAAACACGAATTACTACTTCACTTCTTCTAAAACTAAATAAAGCCTAACTGAAAGAGTAGGTTAAGCAAGACACATTACAGTCCAATTTAACGCCCAGTCTTGCTCCGGACCCCAATAAAGTTTTTGTCCTTGCAAAAGGAGGCTGTTCGGGGATTCTTGGAATAATGCAGCTCATAAATTTCGGTGGTCAGCCATTAAAAGAAAGTTTGGTTTAAAATAGGATCGTAAAGTGTTGTCGCGGCTGCGGATTGGCTGGAGCGCTTGTGCGGATTTACAGCTGCAGATGTGGCCGGACCTCCCGCTAGGGGCGCTGTGATCGCCAGTACACCATTACGCCACGCATTTAGACGTGAGACTGGCTGTTATCATTGTTGACTGATGGGATTCTGATTTAAACTATTAGTTATTTTAATTCGTCGAAAAGGTTAGAAAAGATACGTACCGTATTTATGTTGCCTCCAAGTAATAAGAGCACATTTAATAGCAGTATTTTTGTTAAATTTACACAGAAATTTGCTGTAAGAAACATATATCACTTTGACATATATATACTATTACAGGACACATTAATAGTAATAGTGATTCCCATCTTTTCAGTGAATGAATTAATTTTACTTTTAAAAAGCTGTAGGGTGTACATGTACCAATGAAAGTGTTTCATGATATATATAATTTTAATGGCAATTTTCAATTTATAGAATAACCCGGAAACCCAACGGCTTCGCAGATTGCAAAAACTTCTGTGTGCACCACATAAAACTAGTTAGAAAGAAACATAGATTAGTTTTCTTGTATGAAGTTATAAGTATTAAATAGATTTAAGTTAAAGGCTTAAAATGAAATAAGCCTGAATCAAAAACTATGTAAAAAATGGAAGATAAGTCTTATGTTAAAACCTGTGATATATTACTTTAGATACATATGTGTAAATTATTTATTATTATTTATTATCCTATTTATTTTCACTACTAACTTGTTTATTGTCATACTAAATATTTTATTATTATGCATATATGGATATAACTTTGGTTAATTGTAAGAGATTCTTTGTTTTTTACTATGTGATTACTTGGACACTGTATGTCAGTGAAACACAGGAAAAGTCGAATGAACTTTGTCCTACAGTCGAAGTATAAATTTCATTATTTTAAAGGGTAAAATAGTTCGCCGCAATTAATCTGTAAATATAGAACTTTGAATTTTAATCACATTAAACTATTTTGCTAATAAATATTTTGTCAATTGTGTCTCACCATAATTTACACATAAAAAATTAATTAATGAAATAAAATAAATACATTAGCAAAATATTTAAGCTTTTCTAAAGGATTAAAAAGCTATTTTAATGTAAGATTTATTTAAAAATAACAATGATAACAAAATGAAAATTGTATCCAATAAAACAATTGTTTGAGTCTAGATTATGAAAATTAATAAATCATAAATTAGTATCCTAGTCCAAATACCTGTTTAAATAACCGTCCTAATATTTGCTATTGTACATAAAACCGTTATCAGCTTTATACAGTTGCTTAAATAATATGGGATATTGTACGTACTTCCACTGAAAGTCAACTTAGTAAGTTGAAAGTCAACTTAGCTATTGTCATATCCATGATTATAAATAAAGAAAATTTGAAATTTTCTTTAGTATAAAACATCCTAAATTTTTCACTTGAAAATATTAGAAAAACAATTTATATATTTGTTTTATTTTAGGTACAACAATACTTTAAAAGTATTGAAAATATTAAATTTAATCAACCTATATTTTATATCAAATTAAATTTTTTTCCTCCACATATCTCTTAGTTTTCATAAAATAAAGTCCCAACTGAAATGGCATGCAGAGACTGGTTCCCAGGAAGGCCCAACTTTGATTGTAGACAGGCAAGTTTGCTAACAATGACGAAACACGACAGGTACAGTAACAGTTACGTGTAACAGGTTACTGGCAACCATTAACGCGTCACTCCAGTGACAGTTCCGTGACACCGCGCAATTACCTGTTACCTCTGTGTAATATTGGAGTTACCAGGAACAGTTAGGGGTGATATCTTACCGTCAGCTACTATACCACAGTCCTCCTCTTTAACAGTTTCGTGTGATATTGTGTAGTTACCGGTTGTCACAACTTAATATGTTTTGTTTTAGCAAGAATTGTAACATAGATGCTAAAAATTACCTGTTGCCTCTATTTAATATTTCAGTTACAAAGTTTCGTGTCACAGGTTACCAGCTGCTATTACCTCGTCACTCACTCATAGTTCCGTGACACCGAACAGTTACCTGTTATACCTCTGTTCAATATTTCATTATTGAGGCGAACAACCACTTAAGAGGATTTTGTTATTTCAGTAGACTATTTAAAACTAAATAACTAGCTAAATTTAGGTTGTTTGTGCTGTTTCTTTTAATTTAGAGTCCCTTTAATTTGACTGTTAGTAACAACTTTATTTCAAAACATAGTGAACAAACCATAATCATTGAATTATTAACGTAACTGTGACCTGTTATATAGTCTTAACTGTTACATTATTCTTAATGGCATGTTACAAAATGAAATGAAATTTTAACATGGTAGGTATCGCCTGCTTGAAACAGTCTAAAATTACTTCATCAATGTGTGTTTTATGGAAAACACTTGTAGGACTATGTGCTCTCAAACTTCAAAGTTAGCATTATTTTAAAGTCAGTACAGCACGTCTGGGCCTTGACTTTTTGTTCAGTTCGCCCATCTCATGGTTAAGCCTGATGTGGAATCTTTAAGGTCACTGAAAAAAATCAGTTATGTTAGAATATGATTCTCTTAGCCATTTTTTATATGTCAAGAAAAGAAGATTCATACATGAACATATGTAGCCTATATATACAGTATATTTTAATTACAACAGATTATAGTCTATTTTAAGTGACTGAAATTTTTTAAGGCATTTTTGAAAGATATAATCCATGACAAGTCTATTTCAGGTTTTTACGTATAACAATTAATTGGAGGTAAGGTAACTTTTATGTAGTTACTTTGAGTAATTTTCTAATATATTTTTTTATTTTACATAGTTTATATTAGGGGTAAAAACATTTCAAATCAAGCCTGTATATCAATAAAATCAATCCGTATGCATAGCCTAATATAACTTTTGAAGTTAGTAGGCCTATAGTATGAATTACGATTGTTAATTCATGTCATTGACTATTAGTAATAAAAAACATATACTTAACATTCCTGTAAAAGTGTTTACTCTAACATCTTAGACCTTCAACCCTTGAAGAATACTCAATAAAAACAATTTGAATCTGTTTTCAGAGTTTAAATTTTTATTTTGTGCATTAAAAAGAAAAGGACGTTAAATTAACGTTTAATAGTCATTAATAGACCGATGTACTTCATGTCCATCTCAGTCTCTGAGTGATTGATCAAGGAGATAAAAAGAAATACATCGCTGAATAAGAAGAGGCATCCGATAGTTGTTATACAGCTAAACAGAAACGTCATTATAAGTGGCCAGTCATCGGTTTATATAATGAATGAAGACGTCAAATCACTATATTAACAAGACAGCGCACCTGGTACGTCCAGGAGAACAGCTGATCGGCCAAACAGGTTTGCCAACCAACCGGTTCGCAGAAGCGGGGCTGCGTGGCAATATTAATTAATAATTATACAGTAGTTTCATTGGACGTTTAAATAGAAGCTGTTATGAATGGTCTTAACTAGTAATGCAATATTTTTCCCGTTTAACTCTTAAATTTAAGCTCTAAATTACAAATTGTTTCTACTACATACTAGCTGAACTGGTACTTGGTATTTATTTAGTATTTTTATGTTCTATCTTTGTTAGTTTGGGGAAAATTTAATCAATCGAGTCGAAATTTACACACATGGTTACAAATAAATCGGTATTTACGAATAGTTCATAGATTCTTTATAACTTCGTAACAAGGTATTTGGATAAGATAAATTAAATTATATGATATGTCGGCAAATTAAAAATGAGGGCTTACCGATAACATAAATTTAATAATAACAATTCTAGAATATTGTATTATACAAAAATACACTATAACACGTAGTATGTGATGAAAACTAGGAGTTATTGTTACAAATACTGAATATTCCAAATCAATAAACGAATGCAATGTTGTAAAGATTAGTGTTAGAAAATAGTTGTTAAAGATTAGTGTATGTGTTAGAAAATAGTTAATTGAGGGAGAGTATTTAATACTTTATGCATTATTAACCACACAATTATGTTAAAACACTATCGTGTTGTAGTATTATTACTTTGCCTCTTAAACATATGAGACAAATACAAAAAAAAAAATTATATATTTATTACTAATATAACAATTTTGTATAGGACCAAGCTCAAACTGCCACTCGGATCTAGCTAGTGTGTAAGTTCTGTTTGAGAAGGTCGGTGGCCGTTACTGGGGCGATATAGTTGCCGAGATGTGAGCAAACACAATACTCAAGGCCTGCCTCTATTTGCATAATTATAGTGGTTGGTGGGCAGCGACTAGCGAGTGTCCATTGCCCGCCGGTGATGTGGGAACTGGGCAGCGGGGTGTTAATGGCTCAGGACACGCAACACGTAAAGTACCACGTGAAGTACGTGTGACACCACATGTAGTACAATCCAGGTCACCAGGCAGCGACTAGCGGGTGTCCAGTGCCCGCTGGTGATGTGGGAACTGGGCAGCGGGGTGTTAATGGTGGAGAGCACGCAACACGTAAAGTACCACGTGAAGTACGTGTGACACCACATGTAGTACAATCCAGGGCACTAGACAGCGACTAGCGAGTGTCCAGTGCCCGCTGGGTGATGTGGGATCTGGGGCAGCGGGTGTTAATGGTGGAGAGCACGCAACACGTAAAGTACCACGTGAAGTACGTGTGACACCACATGTAGTACAATCCAGGGCACTAGACAGCGACTAGCGAGTGTCCAGTGCCCGCTGGTGATGTGGGATCTGGGCAGCGGGTGTTAATGGTGGAGAGCACGCAACACGTAAAGTACCACGTGAAGTACGTGTGACACCACATGTTAGTACCATCCAGGGCACTGGGCAGCGACTAGCGAGTGTCCAGTGCCCGCTGGTGATGTGGGATCTGGGCAGCGGGTGTTAATGGTGGGTGAGCACGCAACACGTAAAGTACCACGTGAAGTACGTGTGACACCACATGTAGTACATCCCGGGCACTAGGCAGCGACTAGCGGGTGTCCAGTGCCCGCCGGTGATGTGGGAACTGGGCAGCGGGTGTTAATGGCTCAGGACACGCAACGCGTAAAGTACCACGTGAAGTACGTGTGACACCACATGTAGTACAATCCAGGGCACTAGACAGCGACTAGCGAGTGTCCAGTGCCCGCCGGTGATGTGGGAACTGGGCAGCGGGTGTTAATGGCTCAGGACACGCAACACGTAAAGTACCCCGTGAAGTACGTGTGACACCACATGTAGTACCCTCCAGAGCACTGGGCAGCGACTAGCGAGTGTCCATTGCCCGCCGGTGATGTGGGAACTGGGCAGCGGGTGTTAATGGTGGCGAGCACGCAACACGTAAAGTACCACGTGAAGTACGTGTGACACCACATGTAGTACCCTCCAGGGCACTGGGCAGCGACTAGCGAGTGTCCATTGCCCGCCGGTGATGTGGGAACTGGGCAGCGGGTGTTAATGGCTCAGGACACGCAACACGTAAAGTACCACGTGAAGTACGTGCGACACCACATGTGTACATCCAGGTCACCAGGCAGCGACTAGCGGGTGTCCAGTGCCCGCCGGTGATGTGGGAACTGGACAGCGGGTGTTAATGGCTCAGGACTCGCAACATGTAAAGTACCACGTGAAGTACGTGCGACACCACATGTAGTACAATCCAGGGCACTAGGCAGCGACTAGCGAGTGTCCAGTGCCCGTCGGTGATGTGGGAACTGGACAGCGGGTGTTAATGGCTCAGGACACGCAACATGTAAAGTACCACGTGAAGTACGTGTGACACTACATGTAGTACAATCCAGGGCACTAGACAGCGACTAGCGAGTGTCCAGTGCCCGCCGGTGATGTGGGATCTGGGCAGCGGGTGTTAATGGTGGAGAGCACGCAACACGTAAAGTACCACGTGAAGTACGTGTGACACCACATGTAGTATATCCAGGGCACTAGGCAGCGACTAGCGAGTGTCCAGTGCCCGCAGGTGATGTGGGATCTGGGCAGCGGGTGTTAATGGTGGAGAGCACGCAACACGTAAAGTACCACGTGAAGTACGTGTGACACCACATGTAGTATATCCAGGGCACTAGGCAGCGACTAGCGAGTGTCCAGTGCCCGCAGGTGATGTGGGATCTGGGCAGCGGGTGTTAATGGTGGAGAGCACGCAACACGTAAAATACCACGTGAAGTACGTGTGACACCACATGTAGTACATCCAGGGCACTGGGCAGCGACTAGCGAGTGTCCAGTGCCCGCCGGTGATGTGGGATCTGGGCAGCGGGTGTTAATGGTGGAGAGCACGCAACACGTAAAGTACCACGTGAAGTACGTGTGACACCACATGTAGTACATCCAGTGCACTGGGCAGCGACTAGCGAGTGTCCAGTGCCCGCCGGTGATGTGGGATCTGGGCAGCGGGTGTTAATGGTGGAGAGCACGCAACACGTAAAGTACCACGTGAAGTACGTGTGACACCACATGTAGTACCATCCAGGGCACTGGGCAGCGACTAGCGAGTGTCTAGTGCCCGCCGGTGATGTGGGATCTGGGCAGCGGGTGTTAATGGTGGAGAGCACGCAACACGTAAAGTACCACGTGAAGTACGTGTGACACCACATGTAGTACATCCCGGGCACTGGGCAGCGACTAGCGAGTGTCCAGTGCCCGCCGGTGATGTGGGATCTGGGCAGCGGGTGTTAATGGTGGAGAGCACGCAACACGTAAAGTACCACGTGAAGTACGTGTGACACCACATGTAGTACATCCCGGGCACTGGGCAGCGACTAGCGAGTGTCCAGTGCCCGCCGGTGATGTGGGATCTGGGCAGCGGGTGTTAATGGTAGAGAACACGCAACACGTAAAGTACCACGTGAAGTACGTGTGACACCACATGTAGTACATCCAGGGCACTGGGCAGCGACTAGCGAGTGTCCAGTGCCCGCCGGTGATGTGGGATCTGGGCAGCGGGTGTTAATGGTGGAGAGCACGCAACACGTAAAGTACCACGTGAAGTACGTGTGACACCACATGTAGTACATCCCGGGCACTGGGCAGCGACTAGCGAGTGTCCAGTGCCCGCCGGTGATGTGGGATCTGGGCAGCGGGTGTTAATGGTGGAGAGCACGCAACACGTAAAGTACCACGTGAAGTACGTGTGACACCACATGTAGTACCCTCCAGGGCACTGGGCAGCGACTAGCGAGTGTCCAGTGCCCGCCGGTGATGTGGGATCTGGGCAGCGGGTGTTAATGGTGGAGAGCACGCAACACGTAAAGTACCACGTGAAGTACGTGTGACACCACATGTAGTACATCCAGGGCACTGGGCAGCTACTAGCGAGTGTCCAGTGCCCGCAGGTGATGTGGGAACTAATTAAATAACCTGAAAATATTTTACTTTTGCACTATCATTTAAAAAAGTATCGTTCCAATTTTCTAGTTTTTAATTCTACAAATATGGTCATCAATACTGCAACACATCATGTAACTGCCATCTACATCGCTGATGCACAACACCAACACAGGTGTTGGTAACGGATAGCTGCCGTTATACTGTCCTATAGTTTTGGCTCGCTCGCTCTTTCTCGTTTCATCTTTTCACTGTCGCCTTCTATAATAAATAGAAACTTATTTATAATCCTTACACTTCCGGCGCATTCTGGGCTGATAACCTGCCATCCCATTACAAAAATATCTCGAATGCAGTGTTCTATTCGTAGCAGGCCCCATTCCACCTGCTGTTCCTAGCGTTTTGAATGGAACTGAAGCCTCAAACGTGGCGTGACCCATAAATCTGTTTCTGGATTTGTTATAGTGTACAATATTTCTGTCTATGTAATTCATTATTTATTGTCCTGAAGATACATTTATAAACATATTATATTGTACAGTACTGTATGTCTTTTGCATTTCTGGTATTTAAATCATATTTTCATCTAAAACACAATATTCCTATATTTTTTACTTAGGTATTTTTTACTTTTTTCGATGACTCTAATGTATGCTGCCATAGCTACTGCTTTCCAGGTTTAAGCCTACTTTCACCAAACCTGGCGCATTGGGATTATTATTATTATTATTATTTATTTTACTGCTAATTTCTTGAGAACGATAACAGATACGTTCACTTCGGGAAAGCACTCGGTGACTCTCTGTGGCTATATAATCCATAGTTTGATACGTCGTCACTTTGATCTACATGAAAAGAAAAAAAAGAAAAAAATTAAAACTACTGAAAATTAAAGTTTGCCAAATTGAGAATCCTTTTACACTGTCCTCCAGAATATCATGACTACAGTGTTTTTTTTCCGAAAGGATATTGATAATGCAGTTGTTTTAAGACCATAACACTTTGTAACATAAACATAGTCACATATGAAATTGGCCTAGCCATGTATAAAAAAATGTATTCGTACGTTTAAAAATGAATTGTCGCAAACAATAATCTGTACACAGCTAAAACTATAATTATAGTTTACTTTCCTATCACTTTATTTTTTGACAAGCTCGTTGTGAGGGTGACTATAAATATTATATGTACATGGATAGAGATGTTTTATATGCAAAGTGAATGAGATTTGTAACGTAAGGTTGGACATGACAGGTACTGAATAAGGCGGAAATGAGCCGCTATCAGTCCCCTGATAAGGGATTATGTATGTACGGGTATATTTACCATTGCCACGGGTCCTCCCTATGATACTAGGTTCTTATTCGTGACTTTTAAAAATGCGATTGAACCTTTTGATATTTTCTATGCGTTCTTACGTTAATTTATTTTGTTTACTTTAAATTTAGACTAATCAAAAACACACCTTTTGATAAATAATAATGTTTTTTTTTTAATACTAAAACTTGTTGAAAATATCCAAGCATATAATTAATTGTCAAATTTTACGTTCTCTCTTAATAGAATCCAGGAGAAACTTGGACCAAAAAAAATATAAACATACATATTAAACAATTTTGCGACAACATCTTCTCAAATAGGGCAGAAAACAAGAAAGGAGGAATGTCCATTTTAAGAGGTTGCAGGTAAAGAAGCCTGAAACCGATTTTCAGAAGTCCTTAGAACTGAAATTGGTTACAAACTGCAAAGGACCTGTAATTTAATAACCTTTCATATTTATTGACATAAAAGTAGGAATTATCATATAGTTGACTCTACAGTATGTACGTAAAAAATGACTTTACTAAGTTTTAATTTTATTACGTAAAAACTGTATTCCAACAAATTTAAAACTCCAAACTTAAAATTTCTTTTTTATGTTTCCTTCATACATCTTTAAACCATATATTTATTCACTTAATAAGACAAGATTAATGAAACAGTTATTTTCATGGTTGATGTGCACAGTAAGACTTAGAGGCTGCCTAATGACACTTTGAAAAAGTGCCAGAATTCTTGGCATTACAAAATTGAACAAAAACGATAAGTCTGATCGAAAGTAACCAATGACAAGTTAACAATTAAAAGAGAGTATACATTTTAGTGATATAACTAGATATGTATCGTTATTTTAAGAAAATATTTTAGCAATTTCATTACAATTTATCTGTGGTTAATCATAATAATACTTGTAAATGAAATAATGTATGACAAGACATTTTTCTCGAGTAGGTTTAACTCACATCACACACATTTATAATTTATTCTTTGTAAATTTTAAATACGACCGTGTCCCAGTCACGTTATTTTAGTTTATTATTGTGCCTTGATTGAACCTTGTATCGACAACAGCAGGCTTCATTTCCGCACCTGTCACCGTCTCCATTTTATACCCACCACTGCCTGCCTATCTCCAACCACCCCCACCTTCCTCACAATTGAATCACTGTTCATTTTTTGGAATTTCGTAACTATATAGTACTGTGGCGAACTATAAATTAGTTATTAGCTAACTGGGAAATCGTGGAATTTAAAGTATATTGTAAAGGTACCCAATGTTTTAGTTCAGTGGCGTATTTTCAACTGAAGTAGAGTAAAAATTCAATCTATACTTTATTGCTTGTGACTTAAATTATATATATATATATATATATATATATATATATATATATATATATATATATATATATATATATATATATATATATATATATATATAAGTAGATAGTATCATGTTGGTTCTGGCTCACTTTTGGAGACAATCAAAAATCAAACAAATTTCACAGTTTTTTAATACAATTATGCAATATTTTTGCCATTTTTGGCCAATTTTCAGCTTTTGTCAAATTGTCATAAAAAATATGCAATTTTAATGAAATTTTCAACAAATATGCCTGAATTTTCTACAAAATAAAATTTTTTTAAAAACAAGTAAAATTATCATATTTTATAAGTATTTTTTCAATAGTCGACTTTTCATAAGTCAATTTAAGTTTTCTAGAGTATTTTTCAATAAAATTTGAATTTTTTTAAAACAAGTAAAATTAAGGTTTATTATCAATAATATTGTAGTAATTATTCAAATTTAACTAAAGCAGTTTCTTTATTATCAAAAGTCTTAATATCAGTGACAATTAAATGTAAATCTTTTTTATTTAATTCTTTAATAGATTTATCATCAATTACATTAGTAAATCTTTTTGGTAAATGTACTTTACATTTTTCTAATTCAACAATAATTGTATATCCATATTTATCTTTAATTCTTTCAAATTTTTCAATTTTATATTTTTCATTTAAATTTAAACTTTTTAATGGTTTATATTCTTTAAATCTTAATTCACCAATATTATTAATTTCTTCTAGCAGATCCATTTATATAGAAAAAAAATATCACAAACTTGTTTGTGATAGATATGTTAAAAAGTCATCATCATAATTAGGTTTTATACAAAAATCCATATTTAAGTATTTAAAAATCATAGGTAATAATTTTTTGTATGATATATTACTTTTCTTAAAACATAAATATTTATTAAAAAATAGTGTAATTTTTTCTTTATCTTCATTATTCAATTCAAAATCAATATTGTATATTTTGTTTAAAAATTGATAGTAAAATATCCAATTTGTATAATTCCTTTGTTTTAAAAATAATTTTATATTCTTAGGTGTTATTTCAAAATGATTGGAAATACATAAAATATATAATTCATTAATTAATTGTTGTGTTTTATATGGTTGAAAATGGTTAAATTCTCTTAAAATATGTTTAAGATGTTTATTCTTATTACTTTTTCTCTTAATCTTTTTTTCATAAATAATTCTTTTACATATATTACATCCTACACAATTTCCAATAATAGTAAAATTAGTTTGATTATGACATCTATAACACATATCCATTTATTAAAAAAAAATTATACATAAATGAATGAACCAATTCATTGTCACAAATGTAAGAAAAAAACTAAAAATATTAATCCACAAATTGTTGAAATGAAAAATGGATTATATAGAATTGCTACTAAATGTTCAATTTGTAAAACAAATAAAAGTAAAATTTTGAAAAAAGAAGTTAAACCTATAATTAAAAAAGAATTAACTAAAAATGAACAAATAATTGAAGCAAATGAAATTCATGCTCCAATTAGAAAGAAATTTCTAAAAAAGAAAAATAATTACATTAGGTATTGATGATTTATGGGCAGCAGATTTAATTATAATGAAAAATTATGAAAAAGAAAATGATGGTTATAAATATATGTTAAATGTGATAGATACTTTCTCAAAATATGTTTGGTCAAAACCATTAAAGAAAAAAGATGGAAAAACAGTTTCTAGAGCATTTGAAGAAATAATTAAGGATGCAATTAAAATTAATCATAAATCACCTAATCTTTTACATACAGATAAAGGATTAGAATTTATCAATAAAGAATTTAAAGAAATATTAAATAAATATGATATTAAATTGTATCATACAGAAAATGAAGAAAAATCAAGTATAATAGAAAGGTATAATAGAACACAAAATGAAAAAATGAAAATACAATTTGAAATTAATAAAAATTATAGATGGATAAATATTTTACCAAAAATTGTTAAAGAATATAATAACTCATATCATTCAACAATTAAAATGAAACCAATTGAAGTAAATAAAAATAATGAAAAGGATTTATTAGATACTGTTTTTAAATATAAACCACCAAAAATAATAACCAAATCAAAATTTAAAATAAATGATAGAGTTAGAATTGGAAATAAAAAATCAACATTTTCTAATAAATATAAAAATAATTGGTCTAGAGAAATATTTATAATTTCTAAAATTAATAATACAAATCCAGTTACTTATAGTATAAAAGATCAAAATAATGAAGATATTATTGGAAATTTTTATGAATATGAATTGAAAAAAACCAATTTGTAAATTTTATTTTATATAAATGGAAAAGATATGTTTAAGGTGTAAATTATATAAAGATATATCTAAATTTTATAAAGACAAAAATACTAAAGATGGGTTATATTATTATTGTAAAGAATGTAAGGATGTGTATTATAAAAACTTATATGATAGTATTAAAGTTATTGAATTAAATGAAAAACAATGTCATAAATGTAAAGAAATTAAAGATATTTCAAATTTTAATAATTATCATTATAGTAAAGATAGAAAAAATACAATTTGTATACAATGTATTAGAGAAATGTTTTTAAAACCACAATTTTGTGAATGTGGAAGAAATATTAAATGGACTAATAATTATTTAAGACATTTAGAAACTAAAATTCATGACAAAAATATAATAAAACTAGAAAATTTAAAAATATGATGAAAAGAATAATTATACTTGTTTTAAAAAAGTTTAAATTTTATTGAAAAAAATACTATAGAAAACTTAAATTGACTTATGAAAAGTCAACTATTGATTTTTATTGAAAAAATACTCTAGAAATTTTAAATTAACTTGTGAAAAGTTGACTATTGATTTTTATTGAAAAAATATTCTAGAAAATTTAAATTAACTTGTGAAAAGTTGACTATTGATTGAAAAAATACAATTTAAACTATAAATTACCTAGAAAAAAGTGGAAAAACTTCTCATATTTTTAAGAGTTTTATTTTTAAGTAAAAATTATTTCTAATAAATGGAACGAACAAATAAAAATATTAATTGTCCTTATTGTAATAAAAATATATTATATAAAAATTATGATAGACATTATAACTCAACTAAACATTTATTAAATAAACAAAAATATGATAATAAAATATTTGAATTAAAACATTGGTGTAAAAATAATAATATATATAATTATAAAAATAAAACTTTAGATGAATTAACAAATATTAAAGAAACATTTGATCTTACAAATTATTTATTATTTAATATAGAAAAATTAAATGAAATTGCAAAAAAATTATCTGTCAGAAATTATGAAAATTTATCTAGAGATGAACTAATTAAAAGATTAAACAAAATTAAAGAAAATCCAAATAATTTAAGATATAGATCATTAAAATATATTCAAAATTTAGCAATTAAAAATAGTATTAAAATTGTTAATAAAACTAGAAATGAATTGATTGGATTATTAAATGATTATTTTAAAAATAAACCAATTCCAAAAGAAAATATAATAAATATTCAAGAAGCTTCGTCATTAAAAGGATATTTTCAAGATTATATTTTAACAAATTCAAATGATGATTTAGATATTAATGATTATTTAGAAACTCAAAGAAATGAAATAAAAAAATTGATAGAAAAACAAAAATTTAAAAATATTAAAGGACAGATGGCTTTAGAATGTGAATATGAAAGAAAATTAATAAATGGTGAAATTCAAAATAGTAATATGTATTTTTGTATAAAAAGTTCAGATATTTTAAATATAGATGATTTTATTGATGATCAATTTAAGAAATTAATAGTTAGAGAACAACTAAATCAACCATCAAAAGGCTCTGGTTGGTCATTAAAAAGATGTGTTGAATTAAATCTAAAATTATCTAAAAATAATTCATTAAATGCTGGATCATATATAGAATTACCAAATGAAATTAAGAATAAAAAATGTTGTGTAAATTTTAAAAATAAAGATGAATATTGTTTTATTTATGCAATTAGATGTGCTATTGATAAACCAAACAAAAATGCTGAAAGAGTTAAACAATACCACAAATATATATATGATGACATTTTTAAAGGTTTTGATTATCCAATAACATTAAAAGATATTAAATTATTTGAAAAAAGATCATTTGATTCTAAATATAATTATCCATCAATGTCAATAAATATTTATAGAATTGATGAAGATGAAAAAATAGTGCCATTACAAATATCTGAACATTATAATACAAAACTAGAAATTGATTTATTATATTATAAAATTGGTAATAATTCTCATTATATATTGATTACAGATTTAAGTAAGTTAGTATCTAAGCAATTAACACAAAAAAATACAAATAAAAAATATATTTGTAGAAGATGTTTGACTCATTTCTACAACAATAAAGACTTGAATTATCCTTTAGAAATATGTAAATCATTAGAACCTTGTAGACCTATAATGCCATTTCCTGGTCAAAAAGTAAGTTTTAAAAACTATTACAAAAAGTTTGAACATCCATATGTAATTTATATGGATTTTGAAAGTATATTAGAAAAGATTGATAATTGTAAAAACAATCCAAATTGTTCATATACAAATAAAATTCAAAGACATAAACCATATGGATTTACAATTTATTTAGTATCTAGAGTAACTAATAAAATGTATAAACCTATTTGTTATAGAGCAAAAAATGAAGAGGAATTAATAAATGTACCAAATAAATTATTTGAATATTTAGATGAAATTTCAAAATATATAGCTAAAAAATATAATTCAAAAAATAAAAAGCCTATAAATTTAACTAATGAAGAAGAAATAAATTATCAAAAAACTAATATTTGTCATATTTGTGAAAATAGTGGTTTTGATGATGATAAAAGAATAAAAGTAAGAGATCATTGCCATTTAACAGGAAAATTTAGGGGTGCTGCACATTTAAATTGTAATTTAAATCTAAAATTCCCTCAAAATATTCCTATATTCTGTCATAATAGTTCAAATTATGATACACATTTGTTTATAAAAGAATTAGCTAAAAAATATGGTAAAATTGATTTGTTAGCTAATACAGATGAAAAATATATAAACTATTCAGTAAATTCTGGTTATGGTTATGAATTTGAAGGTGATAAACCTAGAAAATTTATAAAATTCTCATTTGTAGATACATTTAGATTCATGGCTACATCAATTGAAAAATTAGCTAAAAATCTTAAAGAATTTAAGCATATAAATAAATTTATAAAAGAAAATGATATAATTGAATATGATAATGAAACTTTAAAAATATTAACTTCTAAAGGTGTATTTCCATATGAATTTATTGATAATGTTGAAAAATTAAACTATGATAAAATATTAGAAAAAGATCAATTTTATAGTTGTTTAACTAATGAAAATATAAGTGATGATGATTATAAACATTATATAAAAGTTTGGAATAAATTAAAAATAAAAACATTAGGTAACTATTCAGATTTGTATAATATTCAGGATGTATTATTATTAGCTGATATATTTGAAAATTTTAGATCTGTTTGTTTAAAAAATTATCAATTCGATCCAGCACATTATCTAACATCACCATCATTAGCTTGGGATTCTATGTTAAAATTAACAAAAATTGAACTAGAATTAATAAGTGATTATAATATGTATTTAATGATTGAAAAAGGTATTAGAGGTGGTATTTCACAATGTATAACTAGATATTGTAAAGCAAACAATAAATATACAAAAAATTATGATAAAACAAAACCTGAAAATTATATGTTATATATAGATGCAAATAATCTATATGGATGGGCTTTAAGTCAAAAATTACCTTATAAAGATATAACATGGATGAATCCTAATACATATACATTAAATGAATGGGAAGAAACAATATTAGAATTAGATGAAAACGCTGAATATGGATATATATTAGATGTTGATTTAGAATATCCTATTGAATTACATGATGATCATAAAGATTTACCATTAGCACCTGAACATTATAATAATAAACTTTGCACAACATTATTTGATAAAAAAGATTATGTTATTCATTCAAGAAACTTAAAATATTATCTACAAAAAGGATTAAAATTAAAGAAAGTTAATAGAGTTATAGCATTTGATCAAGATGATTATATGAAAAAATATATTGAATTAAATACCAAATTAAGATCCAAATCAACATCAGATTTTGAAAAAGACTTTTTTAAATTGATGAATAATAGTGTTTTTGGAAAAACTATGGAAAATGTTAGAAATAGATGTGATATTAAATTAGGTGATGAAAAGTTTTCATTAAAACAAGCAAAAAAACCTAATTTTAAAACATTTAGTATATTTGATAAAGACTGTATTGCTTCACATATGATAAAAGAAAAGGTTAAGTTTGATAAACCAATCTATATAGGATTTTCAGTACTTGATTTATCAAAATTACATATGTATCAATTTTATTATGAAAAATTAAAGAAGTTTGATCCAAATATAAGGTTATTATATATGGACACAGACAGTTATTTTATAGAATTTAAAAAGGATCCATATAAAATTATTAAAGAAAATATTAATGAATTTGATACAAGTGATTATAAGAAAGAACATGAATGCTATAGTGAAAAGAATAAAAAAATAATTGGTAAATTTAAAGATGAGTTAAATGGTGAAATATTAGAAGAATATTGTGGTTTAAGATCAAAATTATATAGTTATGAATTTAATAATAAAAATCCTGTAAAATGTAAAGGTATTAAGAAAAGTGTTGTTGATAAAACATTACATATGGATGATTTTAAGAAATGTTTATTTGATGATCAAGAACAATATAGAGAAATGACTTGTATTAGAAGTTTTAAACATGAACTATATACAATTACAATAAATAAATTAGCTTTAAGTAATAGAGATGACAAAAGATTTATTTGTGAAAATAAAATTGATACATTACCTTGGGGGTATAAAAATAATTATAAATAAATGGAAATTTTAATTATTCCAAAAGAATTAATAAATAATGATTTTGATATAAAATTATATTTATTTAAAACTAAAATATCAAATAAATTTTTAATATATCTTTTTAAATATAACAATTATTTTGTATATCATTATAAGTTTAATTTTATAATAGAACCATTTATAAATATTATAAAAAATTATGTTAAAGAAAGTTTTAAAGAAAATGATCAAAATTATATTAATAATTTATAACCATATGATATTGAATTTATACTATAATTTTATGTATATTTTTAAATATTTTCTTTAATAAATTTAAATATATTCAATAATTTATTGAATATCTAACATAAAAATATCTATAAATTTTACTTTATTATCATTATAAGTAAGACCCGTCTTTAAGACGGGTCTCAAATTTGTATATAATTTATTATATTTATGAATATTTTTGAATGTTTAAGAAGGGTAACATTTTGTTACCCTTAAGTTTTTATTGTATAATAAGGTTACCTCCTTTAAAAATTTTAAAATAAATATTCTAATTTATATGGGACCCATTTTGGGTCCTACCTAATTTTAATAAGTTTTGTATGTTTTTTCATTATATGATAGGGGGGGACAAATTGTCCCCTCTAAAAATATCTATAAATTTTAATTTATCCTTATTGTTTTCTACTTTTTTTATTTTAAAATTAATAAATATAAACCAGATTCATAAATAAACATTGTTTTATTATCTATTTTATTGACGCCCTGTTTTAGGGCATCTGAAAAACATGTTTTTACATCAATTTCTAGGGTGTCATAATTTGTGACACCTATAATTTTTATGTAAATTAATTTATCATTATTATGTAAATGTAACTGTTGGTTACACTTGATATATTTTAAGTTTTATATATTTTTCTTTTACATTATCAATTAAAACTTTTCTAGAATTTTTATATTTTAAAATAAAACAAATATCTTTTCTTTTAAACCAAGGTTTATTTTGTTTATTAAATACAATTAATTTATTATTAAATATAAAATTATTGTTAATTAAATCAATTATTGTTTTTATTATTTATGTAGATAAATTTTATATTACAAATTTTGTTTTAATCTTAAATATACAATACTTTTAATATTTTCATTATTTATTAGATTTCCATCACTATCTTGAATAGATATTACAATATTTTGAATTTTATTTATATTTTTTAAAGGAATATAATCAATTTCATTTGGTTTTTCACTAATTTTTGATCCATATTCAACATTTGGATAAAATGAATATAGAATTTCTGATTCTTTATGTAAATGTGAATGATCTTTATGATTTTCAAAACTAGGATCAACTAAATTACAATGTATTTCAATAACATCAAAAGGTCTAATTTTTGGTAGTTTTATTCCTTTTGTTAATACATTTGGTTCAATCATTTTATCATCTAATCCTAATAAATCAATTATAATTGTTGTTACTATAATTTTAACAGGAGATTTTATTATAATATATGGTCCATCATTTTTCAGTATAAAATCATTTTCATCAAATTTATTAATTTTCTTTTTAAATTCTTGTAAAATATTAATAAAAATATTTTTTATTTCTTCAATTGTATAATTTCCTTTATTTATATCAAAATATTGATCTATAATTTTATCATCTTCATCTTTAATAGAATATCCATAACAGTTTTTATAATCATTTGGTATATTTGATATAAAATTATCTGAATAAAATCCACTTAAACCAATACTATATTTTCCATCTAAATGTATTGGATGTTCTAATCTTAATTCTAGTTTGGATGAATGACCAATTATTTTAAATAATTTCATCTTATTTAAATGGAGAAATTTTTAGAAAAAAAAGATAATATAAAATTAGAATCATATGATAAAAATAATAAAAATGATCAACCTATTAGATTATTAATTATAGGAACAAGTGGATCTGGTAAAACTACATTATTATTAAATTTTATTTATAAAAGATTAATTCCATATTCAAATTTATATATTTTTAGTAAATCATTAGAACAACCATCTTATAAATAATTACGAAAAAATTTAAAAATATAGAATCAAATATTAATAAACAAATTTCTTATTTTTCATGTAATGATATGATTCCACTAAATAAATGTAAACCAAATTCATTAGTAGTTTTTGATGATTGTATTTTAGAAAAACAAGATAAAATTAAAGAATATTTTATAATGGGTAGACATAAAAATATATCATGTATTTATTTATCACAATGTTATTCAAAAGTTGATATGCAATTAATTAGAAATAATTTAAATATGTTATGCATTTTTAAACAAAATGAACATTATATGAAAAAAATATATAATAATTTTGTTGGATCAGATATGAAATTTGATAAATTTAAAACTATTTGTAATGATTGTTGGAAAGAAGACTATGGATTTTTAACTATTAATTTAGTAAAAAAATCAAATGATGGAAAATATATGAAAAATTTTTCTGATATTAAATAATGATAATGGCTTGTTGTATGTTTGATTCAATAATTGATAGAATATTTATTTTATTAGTATTATTTATTTCACTAGTATTTATATATTTAATGAAAATTACAGAAATAAAGTAAAATGAATTGTGTTTAACATAATTAGTGTTTATGTTAACATGATTTGTGTTTGTGTTAACATGATTTATGTTTTGTGTTAACATGATTTGTTTTTATGTTAACATAATTTGTGTTTGTGTTAACATGATTTGTGTTTTGTGTTAATATGATTTGTGTTTATGTTAGCATGATTTGTGTTTATGTTAACATGATTTGTGTTTATGTTAACATGATTTGTTTTGAACCTAAATTTTTCTTTGTAATAAATGGATAAAATATCTGTTAATGAAGCTAAAACTTAGATGATATTGAGAAAAAATTAATAAAGGAATTTAAAAATCAAATTAAAATTGAAGATAATTATGAAAAAATTAAACAAAAAGCATATGAACCTATAACATCAGCAATTGGTAAAGTTGAAAATAAAATTGGTGAAGTCTTAAATGAAAATAAAAACCTTATGGAATTGGTACCTATTGTTAATAATTTTGCCAATATATCAATACCAGAAACTGAAGAATTAAATTTACCTTCAAGTACTCCATTTAGACCAATCAGACAACCAATAATTCAAGAAGAATCGACATTTATTGACCCAAATTTAATTTCACCTCAAACATTAGATAAAATTATTGGTCCATTAGCACAAAAATATTTACCAAGAACAAAAGATGATAAATTTGGTTTATATTGGAATAAACATAAAAAATCATTTATGATTGGTGATTAAATAACTGTAATTGATAATGATGATTTAATAATTGATGATAAAAAATATAATGGAACACATGGATTATGGAGATTGTTAACTTATGAAAAGAAACCAGATAATAATTTATATACACAAGATGATTTAAATAATTATTCAAAGATTTTATTGGAAACTAATTCAATTTATAAAAATAATGATCCAAATAGTAAGAAACCAAAATCTAGTAAAGGTGATAAATATATTAATTTAATTAAACATATTTGGGAATTAAAAGGTGAAATTGAAGGTTCAGGATTCAGAAAATATACAGAAAATAAAATTGAATATAGATTTATAGATGATTTAAATAAATTAGATAATATTATTAATTATATATATGCACAAGAAAAAGCTGGTAATAATAATTTTTTAAATGAAAAGAGAGCAATTAAAGACTTTATATCAAATAAATTAGATGAATTAATTGAAAAACCTGAAGGAATTAAGTATTTAAAAAGAATTTTGGCAAATATTTCATCACCATTATTAAAAGATGGATCAGGTATTTTAAATGATGTTATAAATAATTTACCTTTTGAATTACATGTACCTGGTTATCAATATCTAGGGCCTGGAACTAAATTAAATAAAAGAGTAAAAAGAGGTGATCCTGGAATAAATGATTTAGATAAAGCTGCTAAAGAACATGATTTATTTTATAGAGATCATAAAGATACAAAATCTAGAAATGAAATAGCTGATAAAATTTTACAAGATAAAGCATGGGATATAGTAACATCAAATAATCATGGAATTGGTGAAAGATTAATTGCATTACCAACATCAGGTGCTATGTGGATGAAAAGAAAATTTGGTATGGGTTTAGAAGTAGGATTAAAATTTTAATAAAATTAATTATGTTAATCTATATTATAAAAAACTATAAATTTTTTTCTTAATAAATGGAAAAAATAAATATAAACTTGACAGATAATCAAAAATCAAAAATAAAATTAGCATTTAAAAATAAAAGATCAGTTATAATTCAATTTAATATTGATCAATTTAATGAAAATGGAAAAGATATTATATTATTATCTAAAAGACAAATTAATAAACTAAATAAACATAAAAAATTAAATAAAGGATTAAGATTTGAATTTTCATATAATCAATTAAAAGAAATAAAAAATGGTGGATTACTAAAAGAAATTTTAGATTTTGCTGATAATATACCTATAGTTAAAAATTATACACCAAATGTTAGAAAGGGAGCAAAAGTAGTAAAAGAATCTATAATTCCTAAATTTAGAAATTTTGTTGATTGGTTAGATCATGAATTAAAAAATGTAGAAGGATCTGGTTTAGATAAAAAACATTAAAATATATGAAACAAAATTATAAAAAAATTTTGAACCACTAACATTAGGTGAATTAGAAAAATTGTGTAAAAATATAAAATATTTTAGAGGTGTATTTATGAGAGATATATTACCTAATAAAGTTAATAAATTTGAATGTGGAATTATAAATTTAGATTCATTTAATGGAAATGGAACTCATTGGGTTTGTTATTATAAAAAAGATAAAATTAAATATTATTTTGATTCATATGGAAATATAGTTAATAAACCACCAATAGAATTAGTTAAATATCTAGGAAAAGATAATATATTTTATAATGATAATCAAATTCAAAATTATAATGATCCACCAATTTGTGGTCATTTATGTATTTTTATATTAAATGAATTAAATAATAATAAAAAATTTGATAATATAATAAATAAATTAATCCTTAATAAATATGGATTCACAAAATATATTTGATCTGTTTGGAAGACAGAAAAAACATCCAATTAATATTAAAGAAGATTATATAAATTCTAAATTAAATATATTTTTTAATAATTTTAGTAAAAGTTTTAAAAGTCATGTAAAAAAGACTGAAAATCTAGTAAATGCTATTGGTTTATCAAAAAATTATATAAGTATTAATGGTAAAAGAATTGTTAATGTTAAACCAAGTATAAATAAATATGATGTTGTAATAAAATCAGAATTAGATGAAGTTTTAGATTCAATTATTAAAATTGGTAATGATCATTCAGAAACTAAAAAGGATTTAAATAAAATTACAGACTTTTTAATTAATATTGGAAAATATGTTGAAAATTTAGAAGAAAAATTAGAAAAAGAACTAAAATTTTTATTTGATGGAGTCAATGAATCCATAAAAGAATTAAATGCTGAAATAATACTAATTAAAGATGATATAGATAAATTACAATAATTATCTTATATAAATGGAGTTGATTTATTGTCTTAAATGTAAACAAAAAACTAATTCTAAAGATATTCAGATAATAAAATTGAAAAATATAAATGTAATTAAATCAAAATGTTGTATTTGTAATTCAAAGAAAAGTTGTTTTACAAAATTTTCTCCCTAATAAATGGCTCTATACAGTTCATTTGATTTATTCATTATCAGGAACCAAAATCAATTAAACAAAGATGATTGGGATGATATTTCTGAAAAATATGAATTGAGTATTAATATGATGAGATTGTTTCAAAATAAATTAAATTGGCAAAAAATTGCTCAATATCAAAATTTAACTGTAGATTTTTTTACTGAATTCATAAATTATCAATTAAAAGATTATATTGATCTGATTTGTAAATGTCAAGATTTAACTGAATATTTTATTCATGATTATGCATTTACATTAAATTGGGAATTAATTTTAGAACATCAAAAAATATCAGCAAAATTTATACTTGATCATGCCACTGAAATTGAATATTTTAAAAGTAAAAATGAAATTGATACATAAATAAAATTTGACATCATAAAATTATAAAAATTTTACTTGTTTTAAAAAAGCTTTTGATTTAAAAAATTTATCCTAAATAAATGGCTGATTACAAAAAATATGTAAATGATATTGAAAGAGCTGAATACAAAAATTTCTATCCATTATCTAAATTACATTTAAATGAACCTAATAAAAAAACTGAATTTAATATAGATTTTGGAGATGGATTTTGTACTTCTAAATTTCAATTTTATATATCTGGTAAATTGACTAAATCTGATGGAAATGTATATGATAATGGTGCTAATATAAAATTAATTGATAATTTTGTTCCATTTTTATTTTCAAAAATTGAAGTTAGAAAACATAATAAATTGATTGATGAAATTGAATATCCTGGTCTATTAAGTACAATTAAAGGTACTATAACTTATTCAAAATCAGAAATAAATCAAATAAATAATGGTTTTGAATCAAATTTTAAAAATAAATTTGAAGCAATTGGTAATTTATCTCATTTTGGATTAGGATTTTTTGAAAATGTAAATATTCCAATATACAAAGGAGGTTTTAATATAACATTTATTAGATCAGAAGATAATGATGCAATTTTTAGATGGAAAACTAAAAAAGCTGATGGATCTTATGATAATGCTACATTACCAACTGAAGGTAAAATAACAATTGATGAATTTTTTATTAGAGTTCCTATAATTGAATACAAAACAACAAGTAAAATTCAATTAATTAATGAACTAAGCAAATTTGAAAAAGTAAATTTTCATTTTAATCATTGGCAATGCATTGAACAAAAAAATATTACAGGAAAGAATTTAAGTTTTGATATAACAAATATCTATAGAAATATTTATAATCCAAAATTTATTATAATTGGATTTCAAAAATCAAGAACAAATGATCAGTTATTTGATACTTCTAAATTTGATAGTATGTATGTAAAAAATATAAGAGTAAAACTAAATGGTCATTATTACCCTGATGAATTGGAAAATTTTGATATAAACAATGAAAAATTTAGAATTATGTATGAAATGTATCAAGATTACAAAAAAGTTTATTATATTAGTAGTAAAATGTATTATAGTCCAACAGAATTTCTAGAAAACAGACCAATTTATGTAATTGATACTACAAAAAATCCAACAAATATTTCAAGTTCAAAAAATGATATTATTATTAATGCAGATTTTGATTATGATATAGTAGCTACTAGTAAAACAAATTGTTATATTATTATTATATCTGAAAAATTACTTGAATATAATATAATCAAAAATGATATTACTGAAATTAATTAGAATGAATTATTACTATTTTAGTCAAATTTATTGAAAAAATACTACTAAAATTTTAAATTACCTTATGAAAAGTCGACTATTAATTTTATTGAAAAAATACTTATAAAATGTGATAATTTTACTTGTTTTTAAAAAAATTTTATTTTGTAGAAAATTTAGGCATATTTGTTAAAAATTTCATTAAAATTGCATATTTTTTAAGACAATTTGACAAAAGCTGAAAATTGGCCAAAAAATGGCAAAAATATTGCATAATTGTATTAAAAAACTGTGAAATTTGTTTGATTTTTGATTGTCTCCAAAAGTGTCCTAGAAGTAATATGATACTATCTACTTATATATATATATATATAAACATAAAAAATATAAAAAATAAAAAAAACATAAAAAACACAAAAAAAACATAAAACATAAAAAATATGGTTATATATATTTGAAAATTGAAGACTTTTGTTTGTAGGGCTACTAATATTATTAATTCAATAAACATTTTCAAACAAAGTACCCTTTTTTCATTTTAAAGCATTTTATTTTATTGACAACTAGTTTCGGTCTTAGACCATTTTCAAGTCGATTTTTAAACAAATACAGTAACCTTAAAAACTATAGATAACAAATTTATATCTTATCATCTGATAATGATAAGATTAAAATTATTATCAGATGATAAGATATAAATTTGTTATCTATAGTTTTTAAGGTTACTGTATTTGTTTAAAAATCGACTTGAAAATGGTCTAAGACCGAAACTAGTTGTCAATAAAATAAAATGCTTTAAAATGAAAAAAAGGGTACTTTGTTTGAAAATGTTTATTGAATTAATATATATATATATATATATATATATATATAATATATATATATATATATATAAGTAGATAGTACTATGGGGTTCCTAGGACACTTTTGGAGACAGTTAAAAATCAAACAAATTTCACAGTTTTTTAATACAATTATGCAATATTTTTGCCATTTTTTGGCCAATTTTCAGCTTTTGTCAAATTGTCATAAAAAATATGCAAATTTAATGCATTTTTAAATAAATATGCATAAATTTATATGAAATTGTTTACAGAATAAAAAGTTTTTAAAACCAGTAAAATTATAATTTTTTACAAGATGATTTAAAATTTATTATCAATACAATTATATTAAAATAATTATTCAAATTTAACTAAGCAGTTTCTTTATCATCAAAAGTCTTAAAAGCCGTGACAATTAAATTTAAATCTTTTTTATTTAATTCTTTAATAGTTTTATCATCAATTATATTAGTAAATCTTTTTGGTAAATGTATTTTACATTTTTCTAATTCAACAATAATTGTATATCCATATTTATCTTTAATTCTTTCAAATTTTTCAATTTTATATTTTTCATTTAAATTTAAACTTTTTAATGTTTATATTCTTTAAATCTTAATTCTCCAATATTATTAATTTCTTCTAACAGATCCATTTATATAGGGAAAAAATATTACAAATTCATTTGTGATAGATATGTTAAAAGTTATCATCATAATTAGGTTTTATACAAAAATCCATATTTAAATATTTAAAAATCATTGGTAATAATTTTTTATATGATATATTACTTTTTTTAAAACATAAATATTTATTAAAAACTAGTGTAATTTTTTCTTTATCTTCATGATTCAATTCAAAATTAATATTGTATATTTTGTTTAAAAATTGATAGTAAAATATCCAATTTGTATAATTCCTTTGTTTTAAAAATAATTTTATATTCTTAGGTGTTATTCAAAATGATTGGAAATACATAAAATATATAATTCATTAATTAATTGGTGTGTTTTATATGGTTGAAAATGGTTAAATTCTCTTAAAATATGTTTAAGATGTTTATTCTTATTACTTTTTCTCTTAATCTTTTTTTCATAAATAATTCTTTTACATATATTACATCCTACACAATTTCCAATAATAGTAAAATTAGTTTGATTATGACATCTATAACACATATCCATTTATTAAAAAAATATTTTATACATAAATGAATTGAATCAATTCATTTATGTATAAAATATTTTTTATATATAAATGAATGAACCAATTCATTGTCACAAGTGTAAGAAAAAAACTAAAAATATTAATCCACAAATTGTTGAAATGAAAAATGGATTATATAGAATAGCTACTAAATGTTTAATCTGTAAAACAAATAAAAGTAAAATTTTAAAAAAAGAAGTTAAACCTATAATTAAAAAAGAATTAACTAAAAATGAACAAATAATTGAAGCAAATGAAATTCATGCTCCAATCAGAAAGAAATTTCTAAAAAGAAAAATAATTACATTAGTTATTGATGATTTATGGGCAGCAGATTTAATTATAATGAAAAATTATGAAAAAGAAAATTATGGTTATAAATATATGTTAAATGTGATAGATACTTTCTCAAAATATGTTTGGTCAAAACCATTAAAGAAAAAAGATGGAAAAACAGTTTCTAAAGCATTTGAAGAAATAATTAATGATGCAATTAAAATTAATCATAAATCACATAATCTTTTACATACAGATAAAGGATTAGAATTTATCAATAAAGAATTCAAAGAAATATTAAATAAATATGATATTAAATTGTATCATACAGAAAATGAAGAAAAATCAAGTATAATAGAAAGGTATAATAGAACACAAAATGAAAAAATGAAAATACAATTTGAAATTAATAAAAATTATAGATGGATAAATATTTTACCAAAAATTGTTAAAGAATATAATAACTCATATCATTCAACAATTAAAATGAAACCAATTGAAGTAAATAAAAATAATGAAAAGGATTTATTAGATACTGTTTTTAATATAAACCACCAAAAATAATAACCAAATCAAAATTTAAAATAAATGATAGAGTTAGAATTGGAAATAAAAAATCAACATTTTCTAATAAATATAAAAATAATTGGTCTAGAGAAATATTTATAATTTCTAAAATTAATAATACAAATCCAGTTACATATAGTATAAAAGATCAAAATAATGAAGATATTATTGGAAATTTTTATGAATATGAATTGAAAAAAACCAATTTGTAAATTTTATTTTATATAAATGAAAGAAATGTTTAAGGTGTAAATTATATAAAGATATATCAAAATTTTATAAAGATAAAATACTAAAGATGGGTTATATTATTATTGTAAAGAATGTAAGGATTTGTATTATAAAAAATTATATGATAATATTAAAGTTATTGAATTAAATGAAAAACAATGTCATAAATGTAAAGAAATTAAAGATATTTCAAAGTTTAATAATTATCATTATAGTAAAGATAGAAAAAATGCAATTTGTATACAATGTATTAGAGAAATGTTTTTAAAACCACAATTTTGTGAATGTGGAAGAAATATTAAATGGACTAATAATTATTTAAGACATTTAGAAACTAAAATTCATGACAAAAATATAACAAAACTAGAAAATTAAAAATATGATAAAAATAATAATTTTACTTGTTTTAAAAAAGTTTAAATTTTATTGAAAAAATACTATAGAAAACTTAAATTGACTTATGAAAATACAACTATTAATTTTATTGAAAAAATACTCTAGAAAATTTAAATTAACTTGTGAAAAGTTGACTATTTATTTTATTGAAAAAATACTCTAGAAAACTTAAATTAACTGTGAAAAGTTGACTATTGATTGAAAAATACAATTTAAACTATAAATTACCTAGAAAAAAGTGGAAAAACTTCTCATATTTTTAAGAGTTTTATTTCTAAGTAAAAATTATTTCTAATAAGTGGAACGAACAAATAAAAATATTAATTGTCCTTACTGTAATAAAAATATATTATATAAAAATTATGATAGACTTTATAATTCAACTAAACATTTATTAAATAAACAAAAATATGATAATAAAATATTTGAATTAAAACATTGGTGTAAAAATAATAATATATATAATTATAAAAATAAAACTTTAGATGAATTAACAAATATTAAAGAAACATTTGATCTTACAAATTATTCATTATTTAATATAGAAAAATTAAATGAAATTGCAAAAAAAATTATCTGTCAGAAATTATGAAAATTTATCTAGAGATGAACTAATTAAAAGATTAAACAAAATTAAAGAAAATTCAAATAATTTAGAATATAGATCATTAAAATATATTCAAAATTTAGCGATTAAAAATAGTATTAAAATTGTTAATAAAACTAGAAGAGAATTAATTGGATTATTAAATGATTATTTTAAAAATAGACCAATTCCAAAAGAAAATATAATAAATATTCAAGAAGCTTCATCATTAAAAGGATATTTTCAAGATTATATTTTAACAAATTCAAATGATGATTTAGATATTAATGATTATTTAGAAACTCAAAGAAATGAAATAAAAAAATTGATAGAAAAACAAAAATTTAAAAATATTAAAGGACAAATGGCTTTAGAATGTGAATATGAAAGAAAATTAATAAATGGTGAAATTCAAAATAGTAATATGTATTTTGCATAAAAAGTTCAGATATTTTAAATATAGATGATTTTATTGATGATCAATTTAAGAAATTAATAGTTAGAGAACAACTAAATCAACATCAAAAGGCTCTGGTTGGTCATTAAAAAGATGTGTTGAATTAAATCTAAAATTATCTAAAAATAATTCATTAAATGCTGGATCATATATAGAATTACCAAATGAAATTAAGAATAAAAAATGTTGTGTAAATTTTAAAATAAAGATGAATATTGTTTTATTTATGCAATTAGATGTGCTATTGATAAACCAAATGAACATGCTGAAAGAGTTAAACAATATCAAAAATATATAAATGATGATATTTTTAAAGGTTTTGATTATCCAATAACATTAAAAGATATTAAATTATTTGAAAAAAGATCGTTTGACTCTAAATATAACTATCCATCAATGTCAATAAATATTTATAGAATTGATGAAGATAAAAAAATAGTGCCATTACAAATATCTGAATATTATAATGTAAAATTAGAAATTGATTTATTATAGTATAAAATTGGTAATAATTGTCATTATATATTAATAAACAGATTTAAATAAATTGGTATATTCTCAATTATCAAAACATAAAACAAAAAAATATATTTGTAGAAGATGTTTGACTCATTTCTACAAAAATAAAGATTTGAATAATCATTTAGAAATATGTAAATCATTAGAACCTTGTAGACCTATAATGCCATTTCCTGGTCAAAAAGTAAGTTTTAAAAACTATTACAAAAAGTTTGAACATCCATATGTAATTTATATGGATTTTGAAAGTATATTAGAAAAGATTGATAATTGTAAAAATAATCCAAATTGCTCATATACAAATAAAATTCAAAAACATATACCATATGGATTTACAATCTATTTAGTATCTAGAGTAACTAATAAAATGTATAAACCTATTTGTTATAGAGCAAAAAATGAAGAAGAATTAATAAATGTACCAAATAAATTATTTGAATATTTAGATGAAATTTCAAAATATATAGCCAAACAATATAATTCAAAAAATAAAAAGCCTATGAATTTAACTAATGAAGAAGAAATTAATTATAAAAAAACTAATATTTGTCATATTTGTGAAAATAGTGGTTTTGATGATGATAAAAGAATAAAAGTAAGAGATCATTGCCATTTAACAGGAAAATTTAGGGGTGCTGCACATTTAAATTGTAATTTAAATCTAAAATTCCCTCAAAGTATTCCTATATTCTGTCATAATAGTTCAAATTATGATACACATTTGTTTATAAAAGAATTAGCTAAAAAATATGGTAAAATTGATTTGTTAGCTAATACAGATGAAAAATATATAAACTATTCAGTAAATTCTGGTTATGGTTATGAATTTGAAGGTGATAAACCTAGAAAATTTATAAAATTCTCATTTGTAGATACATTTAGATTTATGGCTACATCAATTGAAAAATTAGCTAAAAATCTTAAAGAATTTAAGCATATAAATAAATTTATAAAAGAAAATGATAAAATTGAATATGATAATGAAACTTTAAAAATATTAACTTCTAAAGGTGTATTTCCATATGAATTTATTGATAATGTCGAAAAATTAAACTATGATAAAATATTAGAAAAAGATCAATTTTATAGTTGTTTAACTAATGAAAATATAAGTGATGATGATTATAAACATTATATAAAAGTTTGGAATAAATTAAAAATAAAAACATTAGGTAATTATTCAGATTTGTATAATATTCAGGATGTATTATTATTAGCTGATATATTTGAAAATTTTAGATCTGTTTGTTTGAAAAATTATCAATTAGATCCAGCACATTATCTAACATCACCATCATTAGCTTGGGATTCTATGTTAAAATTAACAAAATTAAACTAGAATTAATAAGTGATTATAATATGTATTTAATGATTGAAAAAGGTATTAGAGGTGGTATTTCACAATGTATAACTAGATATTGTAAAGCAAACAATAAATATACAAAAAATTATGATAAAACAAAACCTGAAAATTATATGTTATATATAGATGCAAATAATCTATATGGATGGGCTTTAAGTCAAAAATTACCTTATAAAGATATAACATGGATGAATCCTAATACATATACATTAAATGAATGGGAAGAAACAATATTAGAATTAGATGAAAATGCTGAATATGGATATATATTAGATGTTGATTTAGAATATCCTATTGAATTACATGATGATCATAAAGATTTACCATTAGCACCTGAACATTATAATAATAAACTTTGTACAACATTATTTGATAAAAAAGATTATGTTATTCATTCAAGAAACTTAAAATATTATCTACAAAAAGGATTAAAATTAAAGAAAGTTAATAGAGTTATAGCATTTGATCAAGATGATTATATGAAAAAATATATTGAATTAAATACCAAATTTAGATCCAAATCAACATCAGATTTTGAAAAAGACTTTTTTCAATTGATGAATAATAGTGTTTTTGGAAAAACTATGGAAAATGTTAGAAATAGATGTGATATTAAATTAGGTGACGAAAAGTTTTCATTAAAACAAGCAAAAAAACCTAATTTTAAAACATTTAGTATATTTGATAAAGACTGTATTGCTTCACATATGATAAAAGAAAAGGTTAAGTTTGATAAACCAATCTATATAGGATTTTCAGTACTTGATTTATCAAAATTACATATGTATCAAATTTATTATGAAAAATTAAAGAAGTTTGATCCAAATATAAGGTTATTATATATGGACACAGACAGTTATTTTATAGAGTTTAAAAAGGATCCATATAAAATTATTAAAGAAAATATTAATGAATTTGATACAAGTGATTATAAGAAAGAACATGAATGCTATAGTGAAAAGAATAAAAAAATAATTGGTAAATTTAAAGATGAGTTAAATGGTGAAATATTAGAAGAATATTGTGGTTTAAGATCAAAATTATATAGTTATGAATTTAATAATAAAAATCCTGTAAAATGTAAAGGAATTAAGAAAAGTGTTGTTGATAAAACATTACATATGGATGATTTTAAGAAATGTTTATTTGATGATCAAGAACAATATAGAGAAATGACTTGTATTAGAAGTTTTAAACATGAACTATATACAATTACAATAAATAAATTAGCTTTAAGTAATAGAGATGACAAAAGATTTATTTGTGAAAATAAAATTGATACATTACCTTGGGGGTATAAAAAAAATTATAAATAAATGGAAATTTTAATTGTTCCAAAAGAATTAATAAATAATGATTTTGATATAAAATTATATTTATTTAAAACTAAAATATCAAATAAATTTTTAATATATCTTTTTAAATATAAAAATTATTTTGTATATCATTATAAGTTTAATTTTATAATAGAACCATTTATAAATATAATAAAAAATTATGTTAAAGAAAGTTTTAAAGAAAATGATCAAAATTATATTAATAATTTATAACCATATGATATTGAATTTATACTATAATTTATGTATATTTTTAAATATTTTCTTTAATAAATTTAAATATATTTAATAATTTATTATTAAATTTTTATGTTTAATTATTTGTTTTGATTCTTTCATTTAAAATATTTATTAATCTATTTTTAAATTTTTTGATTCTTTTTTAATTTTAAAATTAATAAATATAAACAAAATTTTTTTAATAAAAATAGTATGTTTTTCATTATATGATAGGGGGGACAGATCGCCTCCCCTAAAAATATCTATAAATTTTACTTTATTATCATTATAAGTAAGACCCGTCTTTAAGACGGGTCTCAAATTTGTATATAATTTATTATATTTATAAATATCTTTTGAATGTTTAAGGAGGGTAACGTTTTGTTACCCTTAAGTTTTTATTGTATAATAAGGTTACCTCCCTTAAAATTTTTTAAAATAAATATTATAATTTATGTGGGACCCATTTTGGGTCCTACCTAATTTTAATAAGTTTTGTACGTTTTTCATTATATGATAGGGGGGACAAATTGTCCCCTCTAAAAAATCTATGAATTTTAATTTATCACCATCTATATTTATCCTTATTGTTTATCTACCTTTTTGATTTTAAAATTAATGAATATAAACCAGATTCATTAATAAATATTGTTTTATTATCTATTTTATTGACGCCCTGTTTTAGGGCATCTGAAAACATGTTTGTACATCAATTTCTAGGGTGTCTTAATTTGTGACACCTATAATTTTTATGTAAATTAATTTATCATCAATATGTAAGTGTAACTGTTGGTTACACTTGATATTTTTTAAGTTTTATATATTTTTCTTTTACATTATCAATTAAAACTTTTCTAGAATTTTTATATTTTAAAATATTACAAATATCTTTTACTTTAAACCAAAGATTATTTTGTTTACTAAATACAATTAATTTATTATTAAATATAAAATTATTGTAATTAAATCAATTGTTTTATTATTTATGTAGACAAATTTTATATTACAAATTTTGTTTTAATCTTAAATATACAATACTTTTAATATTTTCATTATTTATTAGATTTCCATCACTATCTTGAATAGATATTACAATATTTTGAATTTTATTTATATTTTTTAAAGGAATATAATCAATTTAATTTGGTTTTTCACTAATTTTTGATCCATATTCAACATTTGGATAAAATGAATATAGAATTTCTGATTCTTTATGTAAATGTGAATGATCTTTATGATTTTCAAAACTAGGATCAACTAAATTACAATGTATTTCAATAACATCAAAAGGTCTAATTTTTGGTAGTTTTATTCCTTTTGTTAATACATTTGGTTCAATTATTTTATTATTTAACCCTAATAAATCAATTATAATTGTTGTAACTATAATTTTAACAGGAGATTTTATTATAATATATGGTCCATCATTTTTCAGTATAAAATCATTTTCATCAAATTTATTAATTTTCTTTTTAAATTCTATTAAACTATTAATAAAAATATTTTTTATTTCTTCAATTGTATAATTTCCTTTATTTATATCAAAATATTGATCTATAATTTTATCATCTTCATCTTTAATAGAATATCCATAACAGTTTTTATAATCATTTGGTATATTTGATATAAAATTATCTGAATAAAATCCACTTAAACCAATACTATATTTTCCATCTAAATGTATTGGATGTTCTAATCTTAATTCTAGTTTGGATGAATGACCAATTATTTTAAATAATTTCATCTTATTTAAATGGAGAAATTTAAAAAAAAAGATAATATAAAATTAGAATCATATGATAAAAATAATAAAAATGATCAACCTATTAGATTATTAATTATAGGAACAAGTGGATCTGGTAAAACTACATTATTATTAAATTTTATTTACAAAAGATTAATTCCATATTCAAATTTATATATTTTTAGTAAATCATTAGAACAACCATCTTATAAATTATTACAAAAAAGATTTAAAAATATACAATCAAATATTAATAAACAAATTTCTCATTTTTCATGTGATGATGTGATTCCACTAAATGAATGTAAACCAAATTCATTAGTAGTTTTTGATGATTGTATTTTAGAAAAACAAGATAAAATTAAAGAATATTTTATAATGGGAGTAGTGGTTTTTGGCCACTTTTAAAACCGACCACGTGCCCACCGAGCCACGTGCCGCGGCAGCTGGCGCCAGCTGCCATGTCACATAGCTTCCGGTGGGGGATGGAGGGTATATATGAGATGCTGTAGTTATATTTTATGCCATATAGGTTGGGGTGGAGATGGCGATAGTGTTGGCGTTAGGGTGAAGTGAATTTGCGCATAAAGTGGGGTTGAACTAAAAGTACGCATAAATTAAAAGTTAGTTCAAAATTGAAATTCGTCGGTGTTAACAAAACTACAACAGTTGAAGAAAAATTAAGAGTTAGTTCAAAATTGAAATTCAAACTTATAACTGAGATGTGGAAAATATGTCAAGGTCATCCAGAGTAAGTTTTTAAAAATCCTATCCAACTATCACCAGAAATAGTTTTAAGTTGAAGTAGTTGGTGATAGCGGGATAATTCATCCGTGCCATGGGAGAGGTGTTTATCGTTTGAAAGTTGGCGATAGAATGAGAAGCGCCGTCTAGGGAGAGGGCTTATAAAATGGCAACCTTCCCCCCACCACCCTTTCCCCCACTCCTTTAGACCAATAACCGGTCGCCGACTCTATGTGGTGAAACTGAACTAGACATGGCGGCCGCCATGGATAATTCTAACCTCAAACCTTAGTTTTGCATTGGTGAGCATGCGCCACCCCCACTCCTTTACCTTTCTTTTATATTTTTAAAACCGAAAAGATGTCCGGGCAGCTGCCCCTACGGGCAGATGTTCGGGCAGGTGTTGGGGGCAGAGATGTTGAAATATTGGGGTGGAGATGGCGATAGCGTTGGCGGTCGGTTGAACTGAATTTGCGAATAAAGTAACTAAGGTTGAACTAAAAGTGCACATAAATTAAAAGTTAGTTGAAAACTGAAATTCGAAGATGTTAAAGAAACTGTAACAGTTGAACAAAAATTAAGAGTTAGTTTAAAACTGAAATTCAACAGTATAAACTAAACTCTGACAGTCGGACAAAATTCCAATGTAAGCGAAGTTATAGGTTAGACGTAGTTGAGCCTGGTAACGAAGCAGCCATAACGTATAACTAATGAGAAGTGTTCAGCGCGAATGCGAGGTAATGAATGTTTGTGGCGCTAATAAACTACCTGGTTTTATAGGTGGCAATGAATTACTCCGAGCAGAAGCCGGGCACTCGGGCAGATGCTTCAGCGACAGATGCCACTAGCGGGTCTACTGCTCGCGACGGGCGCAAATTTTAATTTGCCGCGTTTCATTAACACTGTAAAAAAATATAGTTATCGTCAAGATAAAATTCTGATATTTTAGTATGATGAACACTACTATATAACGGTGCCTATGGTAATGTTTTTATGCCGAAATTAAAATGATAAGACGAAGAAAAAAATACAAAACTATAGCAAAGCACTTTTGTTTGAAATTTATGACATCAAAAAGTTAGTAAGCGAGGAAGTTTTTTATTTATTGGTCAGGTGAATTTTGTCAGCGGGAAAGTTGTTGGAAAAGACTTAAATCGCAACTTTGTAATTTACAATTTTTTTTGTAGAACGCTTCGTTTTGGTTTTATTCTAATTCAAAGTTAATTAGCTCCGACGCTCGGAGCTCTTGTCGCACGTATACAACTTTAATAGTTATAATAATTATGTTTTTATTATTATTATTTTGTTAATTATTATTTTAAAAAAGGTGATTGTATCCAAAATAATTACTGTGTAATTACTGCTTAATAAGACACTAGATATTATAAAAAAATACATTGATATATACGACGTATTTTTTATTGAAGTTTTAGTTGAGTTTTGATATTGTAAATTTTACTAAGATATGTGTTATAAATAAAACGGTTTATTTTTAAAACACAGAAAAAGTAGCTTCCCTTATTGACTGTATAACATATGGCTGTTAAAACATGCCTATAAATGTTTTTACAAAAAAATTATTTCCACAAAAAAAGGTAATATCCAGCAATTTTATGATATAAAAAGTTCTCAACTAAAAATAATAAAAATAAACTGACAGTAAAGGTCTAATTTTGTCGCCTTCTCTTAAAAAGTAACCACACTTATCATAACAACAAATGATCTGGTAAATATCAAATGAAGTTGCCATGCGCCAACTAGTGGACAATTAATTCCGACACTGTCTTGCTTTCCCTACTCCTTCCAGGCCAATGACCGGTCACCACCGGTTGCTGACTCTATGTGGTGAAACCAAACTAAACATGGCAGCTGCCATGGATAATTCTAACCTCAAACCTGCTGCGCATGCAACGAGTTCTTCGGATCGGAATCACTCCATGCTGTTGCGCATGCGCCTAGTCCTGTATTACTCACTTTAGCGCTACTGCGCATGGATAATTCTAACCTCAAACCTTGGTTTTGCGTCTCTGCCCATGCGCCGCTCCCCACTCCTTTGCCTTCCTTTTACACTGCTGCGAACTGGACTGGATTGAACACTGTACTGGAGTGAAACAACTTCCCCCACCACTTGAGAACCCGAGGAGCGATACGAGCCCGATCTTCGCGTCAGTCGCCAACAAATTTTCATAGCGAAAGGTTGTTGACGACTCAGCAAGAGGTTTCAAATATATAGTAGGCCTATATATATTTGAACTTCTTATACTATGTTGCGTTTTTTAATGCAATGTAGTATGTGTGTGTGTGTGTTTAGTTTTAAGTTGTATTAAATTTAAGAAATAATTTGCGCATTGCGATGTTAGTTATAAGTTGGGTTTAGCATTAAGGTGTATTAATTTTAAGAGGTATTTAGCATTAAGGTGTATTAATTTTAAGAATAATGATGGTATTTGGTTGTGTTGAATTATTTGGTTTTTTAATAATGATGTGTTGTTAGTTTTAAGTGTTGGTAATACTAATTAATGTTGTTTTGCCTTACAGCTAGATGTTAGGGGGTAGATTAAATGTAAATTCAGAAGTTCGGTTGAACTTCACTTAGAAGGGGTGGGACATCCGCAAAATGCGGACTAGGTTTTTGCATTTTTGTTTAGGAATATAATGAGTGGGATTAGTTTGGGTGGGGTTAGAGTTGCGTTTCTGCATTAGGTGTTCCAGTTTCCCTTGGAATTCACGGTTACGGTAGACCCGGACCGGACCGTTACGGTAGACCCGGACGGTCCAAACAAAATTGCGTCGATGTCCCTTGCAGAACGTAACTAGTGGGTTGGGAGTGGGAACCGTTAGGCAAACAGGGTGGTGGGAACAGTATTACTGTTCCCATCACCTTGGATCATTATAAATCTTGAATGACCTTGACCCACTTTTGGAAGGGTCAATGACCCCCCCCCCCCCGAAAAAATGGAGTCGATTTCCCCCCCCCCCCTCCACCCCCTCCCCCTCCACCCCCCCCCCCGAAAAAATGGAGTCGATCCCCCCCCCTCCCCTTCCCCTTCCCCCACTCCTTCCCCCACTACTCCGGGTGAACGACCGGTCATGACCTGAAAAATTAAAATAGCTATAACTTGATAACGGATTGACGGATTTGGACAAGCGATACATCATTGAAAAGGTCTATGTAAGACAAACATTTTGGTAAAAGAAGAATTTGGTTATCTTATTTTAGTCAAAAGTTATGCGAATTATTTTAAATAAATACCTTCTCTTTCCCCTTTTCCCCCACCTCCCAGGTCAATAATCAGTCTCGGCCAGCTGCTACCCCTCTCATTTGCATATTGTTATAAAAGACGCACCGACTGCGGCTAACATTTCATTCTGATTCCAGACGTTACGCTGCGAACTTGGAGCCACAACCATGTCATCTCTGCCAACTACAACTTCTACTTTAACTTCTACTTCTACTTCAACTTCTACTACGGCTGTTATTGCACCAAAGAAAACTCTTCGTCTGAAAAATCCTCCTGACTGGTACAAGAAGCAACTTGGATCCCAACCTTCAACTTCTGGCACTATTCTTCCGCCTACCAAGACTTCTAAACTTCGAAGCATTTTTTCACCGCCTTCGCCTTCTACTTCGCTTTCAAACGACTCCACACCGCCATCAACCATCATGCCGCCTCCACAGAAGCCAGCTCCCCGTCTTAATACCCCTTCATTTGAATCTTTGCTTCATCGTCTTAGTACACCTGTCATTCCACTGTCACCATTGCCTCCTACCCCACCACTTACTATGCCTGAAGACCACACCTATCATAAAACTAAATCCACTAAGCCTACTCCCAAACCTGCTCCTAAGCCTGCTCCTTCAGAGCAATTTCAATTATTACAAGAAGAGCGTCGTAGGGCATTTAGCCGTCCCACTACTTGCCCTGAACTGCTCACTAGGGGAATTAAGAAAGGATCAGCTTGTGGGAGGAAATGTGTTAAAAACGAAAGTTTTTGCCGTGTACATGTCGTGAAACATCTTTCTGGACCACAACTGACAGAAACCCCCACCATTGAAGACGATCCTGAAATAATATCCGTCAGAGGAGAGAGGCTTAAGAAAGGTTTGAAATATTTTTTTCTAAGTGTTGTTGACCACCAACACATTTTGGCAAAATGTAACGGCTTAAAATATAAAATTAGAGTTTGTGAGAGTTTGTGTAAAGAGAAGAGATTTAACAATTTAGATTCTCAAGACTTTCTCCTCAGGGATAAAAAGGATCGTATTACAAGGTGGGGGCGTAAACAGTAAATTCACTTAGTTTTTTCCAAATTGTTGCTTAAAAAAATAATGGGGGAGAAACCCAATGCGTTATAGCGTTGTGTTTCTCCCCCATTATTTTTTAACACTCTAAGTCTCGTGACCTACTAACCTACTTCCATCCGAGTAGTAAGAAAATTACTTCCCCCCACTCCTTTGGGTCGATGACTGGTCACGGTCAGCTCCTACCCCTCATTTGCATACTATTATAAAAGCAGAGCGAGCGTTGGTCACTCCTTCATTTTTCTTCTACACGCCGCTCTTGTTGTTTCGTCTCTGCTGTTTACAATATTTCTTGCTTCAAAATGCCTCCTCATCTGAATGAAAATTTCAATTCTTTTGAAATTTCTGATGTTTTTGAACAATCTGAAGACACTTTAAGTAACAACAGTGAAAGTGAAGATGATGAGGACGATGATGATTATACTGTTGAACTTAGTGAAGAACGTAAAGTCATAGCAATTGATCCACAATTTCCATTTGATACAATAGAAAAGTTTATGGTTGAAGCTAATAAATGGTTGGACTCAGGAAGTTATGTACGAATTGACTCTTTTATATTGTATGGTGATAGTCATTCTTTACTTGTCACACCAAATGACAGAGACCGCATGTTGCAGTGGGCACAATCTATGATGGAGTGCTATGAACAAGGTGTGGACACTGGCGGCTATTTTCTTGCACAACTAGTGTAATAACAAAATTACCCTTCCCCCACCCTACACCCTATCCCTTTCAAATCCTATAAAGAAGGGGGAAAGGAGTGGGGATTATAAAATGGTGGGGGAATGTGTATAAATGCAGGTTGTTTGAAGAGACTTTTATTATTGTGGCTTTAGCAGAAACAACATGGAGTTTAAATCTTCAGCAAAAATAAGGAACAACATAATAAAGAGAGAAATTCGCAAGAAAGAAAAGATTGAACTTATAAAATTACAACTTATAATACCTTCTATTGAAATTGGATGTAGCAAAATAAAGACTTTGGTGAAAACTAACGAATATTTGTTACAATTGCTAAAAACAATCGAAGAATTGAAAAGCAAGAATGGACATTCTACATAGTAAAATTTGAACATTTTAATATAAATAAGTAAACCCAAAAAAGTAGATGTAGAATAGAGAGTGAGGAATAGATCACTTTGTGGTAATGGACTAACATGCCACTTAGTGCTCTATTCCTCGTTCTCGCGTTAAATTGGATTACCTTGACCTATTTGTTTGACTGTTAGAATTTGGTTAACACTGCTGAATTTCAGTTTTGAACTAACGTTTATTTTTGTTCAACTGTTAGAGTTTTTTTAATACTGTCGAATTTTAGTTTTGAACTAACTTTTAATTTATGCGAAGTTTTAGTTCAACTCTAGTTAATTTATGCACAAATTTAGTTTAACCAAGTGTCTGTGCTCTAGCCATTTCCACCTAAAAATAACTAGAATTAGTTGGGTGGGGGAAAGTTCGTTAAAGCTTGAATATAAAGAAGTATTTACTAAAACTTTAATGGGAATAAAGAACACGAATGAACAATTAGTTTGTAGAAGGTTAATATTTTTGTTCAAAACGTTTGATTTCCTTGGATAGTGGTGGGGGAACCGTTATAAAAGGAGGAACGTGAGAGCCCATTTCATTTCTTGGCGAAATTTCGAAGAGTAAACATCTCAACATGTATCGTTGCGATAAATGTTCGGAATCGTTTCACGATGAAATTCTATTAGAATGTCATAAGGAACTAATTCACAACAACCCAGAAGAAAAACAAGAACAACAAGAAGAACAAGAACAAGAACAAGAACAACAAGAAGAACAAGAACAACAAGATGAACAAGATGAAATAACAGCAACATATTCAACTACTTTACCAAATCTACAAGTATTTGCATTACCCGGTAAAGTAGTAATGCATCATAAGATTCAAAATGAAAACTTGAAGCTAGAAGAATTTATTAGAGAAGCAAAACCAATCATAAGTAAAACTTTAAAAGAAGAATTAAAAAGATTAAACTTTCTTAAATTTGGTTTACTATTAGAAGCTATGTTTATAAATGTACAAGAAGAATTATCACCAAGAGGATTCATAACAAAAAACCGAACTATCATGGAAAGTTCAGACATTGATTCAATAGTTGAAAACTGTATAGAAGAAATATTAACCAAAATTCAGGAACACGAAGGAAGAGGATCCGGATGGAGTCTTACAAGTATTGAAGTATTAGATATAAGAGTTCACAAACATGGATATGGACTAATGGGATCTAGTTACATTCCTTTGCCCAAAAGAATTAAGGATACAAGATCATGTATTAATGTGAAAAATCAAGATAATGAATGTTTTAGATATGCGATGACATCTAAGTTTGTACCAAATCATTTCGATAAACCTAACCAACACTATGAAAATCAAAGACATAGGTACAATTTTCAAGGAATTACTTACCCTGTATCACTGAAAGATATATCAAAATTTGAGAAGAAAAATCCTGGTACATCTATCAATGTTTTTGCATTAGATAGTTCAAACAAAGTGTTTCCTTTACGTGTCGTAAAAGAAGAGCTACCAGATCATACGGATTTACTACTACTAACGCGAGGAGATGTGTCTCATTATGTGTACATAAAAAAATTTGACTCTCTTGTTAACAAGCAGCTTTCTAAAGATCGACACAGAAAGATAATTTGCAAGAGATGTTTTAATTTTAAACGAGAAGGAAGACAAGGAAGAGAATGGTTACAAGAGCACAAAAGACTATGTAACAATAATTATGAAGCAAAGATTAATTTACCTTCGGAAAACAGAGCATTTGTTACATTTGAAAAGGTTCATCATCAATACCGTATCCCTATAGTTGTATATGCGGACTTTGAATCAACACTAATTCCTATAGAAGATGAAAATTGTGAAGCTAGAAAAAGTGTCAAATATCAAATGCACAAACCAAATAGTTTTTGTTTAATGGTTAAATCAACATTATCAGAAGAACATTTAAACCAATATGGATTAACTTCAGAACCTTTAGTATATCGTGGTGAAAATGTGGAAACAATATTTCTTGACCATTTATATTTAATAGCTGAAAATGTACAAAGATTATATACGAATATCGTACCAATGAAACCGATGGAGGAAGAAGAGGAAATTCAACATGAAAATGCAACTCATTGTTTCTTATGTAAAAATGAATTTACCATTGACAATTATAAAGTTAAAGATCATGACCACCTTACAGGTTATTACAGGGGTGCTGCTTGTAATAAATGCAATTTGAGCTATCGTTTACCACTATTTATTCCTGTGGTTCTGCATAACCTCAGTGGGTACGATGCTCATTTTATAATACCTGAATTAGGAAGAGACAATGGTTCAATAGATGTGTTGGCTGAAACTTCAGAAAAATTTATAAGTTTCTCTAAAACAGTTGGAAATGTAAAATTAAGATTCTTAGACTCCTACCGATTTATGCCGTCAAGTTTGTCTAAACTTTCTGAAAATTTAAGGAAACAAGATTTTATTGAAACAAAGAAGATTGTAAGTAACGACAAACTGGATCTCGTACTTCGAAAAGGTGTTTTCCCATATGATTATATAGACAGTTTAGAAAGATTTAATGAAACATCACTTCCGCCAAAAGAAGAATTCAAAAGTAAACTATACGACATGGACATATCTCAAGAGGATTATGATCATGCATGTAAAGTATGGAATGAATTAGGATTTACAACATTGGGAGAATATTCAGATTTTTATGTTAAATTAGATGTAACTTTATTATGTGATATAATGGAAGAATTTAGAAATACATGTTTTGCAGCATATGGATTGGACCCTCTTCATTCATACACTTCACCTGGACTAGCATGGCAAGCCATGTTGAAAGAAACAAATTGTAAATTACAACTTCTTACTGATATAGATATGGTTTTGATGTTAGAATCAGGAGTTCGAGGGGGATTGACACAAAGTGTAACCAGACATGTTAAGGCGAATAACAAGTATCTGCCAGATTATGATGCATCAAAACCAACAACATTCCTAGGTTATTTCGATGCAAATAACTTATACGGATGGGCAATGTCAAATCCCCTTCCATATGATAATTTTAAATGGATAGATCCAGAATCGATTGGAAACATTATGGATTTACCAAAGCATGGTGAAACTGGTTACATTTTTGATGTTGATTTTGAATATCCTGAACATCTTCACGATCATCATTACGATTTACCACTTCTTCCAAAGACTGAAATTTCCCCTACTGGAAGATGGCCAAAATTAATGATGACTTTAACCGACAAGTCTCGATATGTTGGACACTACTGGATGATACAACAAGCTTTAGACTTAGGATTGAGAATTACAAAAATTAATCGAGTACTACAATTTTCTCAATCTTGTTGGTTAAAATCTTACATCGACAACAACACAAGAAGAAGAGCCACCGCTACATCAAGTTTTCAAAAAGATTTTTTCAAATTAATGAATAACGCAATATTTGGCAAGACTTTGGAAAACAAAAGGAAACATAAGGATATCAAATTGGTAACTGATCCAGTAAAATTACAGAAATTGGTGCAACAACCAAACTTTGGTTCATCTATAATTATTAATGAAAATCTAGTTGTTATTTCCATGAACAAGAAGTCAGTTACAATGGATCGTCCTTTGTATCTTGGAATGTCAATCTTGGATATTTCAAAAACACATATGTACGAGTTTCATTATAAGAAGATGGTTAACTATTATGGAAGAGAGAACATTGGTATTGCATATATGGACACGGATGCACTAATTTACTGGATTAAAACAAATGATATGTATGAAGATCTACGCACCTTTATATATAAAGATGATTTCGACTTTTCCGATTATCCTAAGGATCATCCAAATTACGACTATGACAGAAATAAGAAAGTATTGGGAAAATTTAAAGATGAAACAAATGGTGTGCCGATGATGGAAATTGTAGCATTAATGTCCAAACTGTATTCATTTCAACTGTACATAAACGAAAGGAACGAACATCAAGTCACGAAAAAGGCCAAAGGAATAAAAACTTCTTTCCTGAAGAAGAACGTACAGTTTGAACATTATAAAAGATGTTTGTTTGAAAATGTTGAAACAACTGCAACGTTCAACACTATTAGAAGTTATAATCATCAACTTTTTAGTGTCAAACAAACAAAGTGGGCATTAAGCTACAAAGATGACAAGCGTCATATTTTAGAAGATAAAATTAATACTTTACCATTCGGCCACTACTCTCTAAACCCTATCGACCAGTAAACCTATTCTTCGTCCTCTACCTTCTTCCTTTTTCCTTTCCGTAAAGAAGAGGGGACATGGCAAGCCCAATGCCATGTTCCCTCTTTTTTACACTAATATGAAATGGCCTTGACCTATATTCAAACTATATAAATGAGAATAAACTATTCTATGGATCAGTATTTTTACATGCAGTGTACAAGCAACATCTGAAGATGGAAAGTGTGAAGGACAAGATTGTAAATGAACTACATAAACCAGCAAGAAGAAGATTTCCAAGAAGAAGTACAATCATTAAAGGAATGAATGATCTTTATCAAGCTGATCTCATTGAAATGATACCGCACAGTAAATTAAATAAAGGATTTAAATATATTTTAACAATTATAGACTGTTTTACTAAAATAGCTGACGCTTTACCAATGAAGGATAAGACTGGTAAAAGTGTTACAAAAGCTATGGAAACCACAATACAAAGAAATAAATTTAAAATTAAACATCTACAGACCGATGATGGAAAAGAATATTTTAATAAAGACTTTGGAGCTTTGATGAAGAAATATCAAATAAATCATTATTCTACAAATTCTGAAGTTAAAGCTTCAATAATTGAAAGATTCAATAGAACATTAAAAGGTGTGATGTATAAACAATTTTCAAAAAGAGGATCATACGTGTGGTATGACATATTACCACAACTTATAAAAGAGTATAACAACAAATATCATCGTACCATTGGAATGAAACCTATCCAGGTAAATAGTGCTAATGCCAAAATTGTATTACAACGCATTAAAAATAATACAACACCGAAATTGGAAAAATTGCAACCAAAGAAGTTCAAGGTCAACGATAAAGTTCGTATAAGCAAATACAAAGGTGTATTTAGTAAAAGATATCTACCAAATTGGACTAATGAAGTATTTACAATTTATAAAGTGCAACCAACTGTACCTGAAACCTATTTATTAAAGGATAACAAGGGTGAATTACTTCAAGGTGGATTTTACGGACACGAATTGTTGAAATCAACAGTCGGTGATGTATATCTTGTCGAGAAGATTTTACAAAGGAAAAAGGATATGGTTAAAGTCCGGTGGTTAGGGTTTGATAAAAGTGAAGACTCTTGGATTCCTTCAAAAGACTTAGTATAGTTGTTTAATAGCTCATTGTGTGTTTAACCTTTATACAAGATGGAGATTGTACAACAAAAAGATCGATTTAATATCAATAACATTGATGAATTGACAGTTGACAATGATAAGTTAAATCATGGAAAACATGGTGAATTACTACCAAATACGATAAGATGTCTAATAACTGGTCCTTCAAATTGTGGAAAAACTAATGTTGTTTTTAACCTTATAACTAATCCTAAAGGATTGCGTTTTAATAATATATACATTTTTTCAAAATCATTGCAACAACCAAAATATCAATTATTGGATAAAGTACTTGCAAGTGTACCTGAAGTGAATTTTTACAAGGTTAATGCCAGTGAAACAATTATGCAACCGAATGAAGCAAAACCATTTTCTATTTTTATATTTGACGATGTTTCTTGTGAAAATCATGACACAATAAGGAATTATTTTGCTATGGGAAGACATCATAATATTGATAGCATTTATATTGGTCAAACATACAGTAAAATTCCAAAACAACTTATAAGAGACAATGCAAATATGTTGATCATCTTCAAGCAAGATGAAACAAATTTAAAGCATATATATAATGATCATGTAAATGCGGATATGCCATTTGAAAAATTTAAAGAGATGTGTGGCAAAGCATGGAATGAGAAATATAGCTTTCTCGTTATTATGAAGGAAGAAGATATTAAAAATGGTAGATATCGTATAGGGTTGGATAAATTTGTATTTATGCGTTGAACTACCGATGCTACATCTAGTTACACGTTGAACTTCACAGTGTAAACATGGTGAATCAAGAAAAACTATTGAAAGAAATAAAATCACTCAGTGATTCTATTAGGATGAAGAATCGTGCATTGAGGATGGGTTTAAGTGAAAGAGAAGAATTTCTAGAGACTACCTTTAAACCTATTACGGAACCTTTAAAACAGATATCGGAAACTATTGGTAAACCTCGTTATGAAGGAGATGTTTTACTACCAGTTTCTAAACAAGAAGTACAAGCATTAAAAAAAGAAGAAGATGATGATTCATATACAAGTGCTAGTGAGCAAGAAGAAACAAAAGAAGAAGAACCAATTGTTGAAAAGGAAGAAGAACAGCCAATACCTGAAGCTGAACAATCTATTCCAAATTTAACTCAATTGAGTAGCGATATATTACAACATGGACCTCTTGGAAGAAAATATATAATGAAAATGCTACATGACATGAAATCAAACCCGAATTTGAGTAGATCACACGTATACGGAGCAAGAATTGATGGGAATGAATTGAAGATTGGCGATTCAAAGCTTGAAATAACACAAGACGATTACATCATTATTGGTGAGCATAGATATAAAGGAACAAAAGGATTATATGAATTAATTTTTAAAAACATACCACTAAGATATTCATCCAAAGATTTAAGTGTTTTTAAGGAGATTCTACAAAATACTAGCGCTCATAAAAGAAACTACTTAAAGGATGGAATGATTAATCGTTCACGTGCAACAAAATATAACATCGTTATAAAAAAGTTGTTTCCTCCACGAAAATTGCCAACATTACGTACTGCACCAGCGGTAAGACAACCACTGAAAAGAAAATCTTTATCACTTATGGATTTATCACTTCTTGAACAACATGGTAAAAAGAGTAAAGGAGATACTTCAACATCTGGTAAAGGATTGATGAAAAATCTATACAATACAAATGTGATTTACTACAATGACATCAATAAATTGGTTGATAGAATGAGACTATTGCATGAAGCCATGGAAGCTGGTCATACAGGTTTAAATAATGAATGGGTAGCTCTGATTGATGAACTCAGGAATCGCGACATAATTGTATAATTGTCCGCGGATATATAAGAGTTGCAGGTGTATAATGTGTCAGTTCTAACATGAGCGTCGACAAGTTCGGACGCTACTCCGCGTTAGGAGTGCAAGTTGGAGAAAACAGAAAAAGAAGTGGATTACCGCAAACACCCGAAGGTGACTATAACATAAATAATAAACGTTTAAAGTTTGTTAAAGATCCAGAAGAAGATGGAGATGCAACAAATTTAAAGACAGTAAAGGAGGAAACATCTACAAGTTTAAAACTCGACAACAACCAACTGTATGATGCAAAATCTCACAGGGTTATTAACGTTGCAAAACCAGTCAACAATGGAGATGTTGTTAATAAAGGCTATTTTCTATCTGCGATGGAATATGCTTTACTGTTGGAAAAGACTAAAAGTGGAAAAAAGTACAATGCTTTAAATTATAAAATAACTAATGTGGCAGATCCAACCGAGGATACAGATACAATTAATAAGCGTTATTTGCACTCTGTAATACCAGAAAAGAAAAAAGATGGATTTTCCTTCTATAAATATACTATAAACGATATTGGATATCCTAAAGAAGAAAGTGATGGTGTTAATATAAAATACATTAAAGATAATTGTATTTTATATAATAGTGCTGTTATTGATTGTCATGGAAAAGTGTTGTCCAATCTGGAAGATGGTTCAACTCCATCTGATGCTGCTACCGTGAGACAAATGAATGAAAGCTTGAAAAAAGGAACATCCGCTTTTGTTAAACAGAATCAGGTGGTGTCAAAGAAAGGTGATGAGTTTATGCAAGGCAGTGAAAAGTTTACCTTACTACAACTAAAAAATGACAAGTGGAATGGAAAAAATAAAAGATTGTCAAATATAAGTTTAGGCACGGAAGAACATGATGCTGTTATTTTAACACAAGTACCACAACTATCAGCTACTGGTGTTAATTTTATATGTAAAGGTAGACGATTAACCCAAGTTAAATCTGGTAAAGATGATCAGGATTGTGTTGTTGTAAAACAAACTATAGTTTTAGATAAAATAAATAACGTATATGATGGAAAAAATAAAAGAATATCTAACATATCAGCAGGAATAGCTCCGAATGATGTTGCTACTATTAATCAAGTTATAGCAACCTCTAATAACGATCCATCTGCGTATACATGTAATGGTAAACGTATCACATATCTTGATAATCCTACACGTAACAAAGATGCTACTAATGTAGAGTATGTAATGAATCTTGTAGGTAATGTAGTTATTGATATGCATAATCATTTGATTAATGCATCGATGAAACACAATAAAATCGAAGATTCTCAGAGAAACCAATGGATTAAAGATGAAATCATTGATAGATACTAGTAAAACTTATGAATATTTAAGTATGGAATATACAAAAAAGGATTCATTATCATAAAGTATTTCATAGAGTGAAGACGTTGGTTACATAAAACAGCATAATGAAGACCGTATCGCTCAGTCGTCGTCAAGACAGCGGCAAGAGAGGACGTGGTTTAACATCAGCTGCATTATCCCTGCTCAGACGGATTCCAATTGGTGCTGTTGTGAATCGAGCGATAGACGCTTTACCATACGAATTACATCTGCCCGGAGGTTATCAATATTGTGGACCTGGAACTAAGTTGGCAAAACGTTTAGCAAGAGGAGATCCTGGAATTAATAAATTAGATCAAGCTTGCAAAGAACACGATATAGCATATTCAAAGTATAAAGATTCAACAAATAGATCAATAGCAGATAAAATTCTAGCAGAAAAAATCTTGGCAAAGAGTAAAATCAAGTGACGCAAGTATTGCAGAAAAAGCAGCGGCTTGGGCAGTAACTACAGCCATGAAGACGAAAGCAAAGTTAGGTGGTGGAAAACGTCGCAGAGGAAGACCTGCAAAGAGAGGCACACCCAAAAGAGGTGGAAACATTAAAAAAGGACGTCGTAGAACTCATAAAGCAAGTATAAAGAAGACTTCTGTTTGGCAAATGGTAAAAAACGGAGCAGGTTTATACCTAAGACCATACCGTGTGTACTAAATAAGAAGAATCAATTAATAATTCCAAATAAAGCCTTAACAAATCATCAGTTAAATGATTATGTAAAATGTTTGAAAATACCATTCTTTCGAGGAGTTTTTATGAAAGATGCATTACCAACTAAAATATGGAAAAATGAAACTGGAATAGTAAATTTGGATTCCACCTATGGTCCAGGTACTCATTGGGTATGCTATAAAAAGCTCGGACAAACCATTTACTACTTTGACAGTTTTGGCAATCTACCACCGCCAAAGGAACTTCAACATTATTTTCGAAACTCAAAAAACATTTTTTACAATTACAAAAGAGAACAACCTAACAATACTGAAATATGTGGGCATTTATGTTTGGAGTTTCTAGCGAAAAGTGTCAGTCAGCTTTAAGATGTCATCGTATACAGTGTCATTGAGTGGAAATTCATCCACATTAAAAAGTACGCTGTTCCCAGCATTGCGTCTATCCAAGGAACGATTATGGGAAGCGGCATTACTTGATTTGACTACCTACAACTCAATTCCTAATGTTACGGAAGGGAAGAACAATTTACTACATTATTATGAAACTAAGGATGCTGCAGGAAAATACTCAGAATTGAAAATAATTACATTTCCTACTGGAGCTTATGAAATTGATGATATAAACCAATTATTACAGAAACAACTCGGAGAAGACAATATCACCGTTAAAGGAAACAATAATACTTTAAAAGCAGAAATAACTTCAAAATATTATATTGATGTCAGCTTGGAACAGTCGATTGGCAGTTTACTTGGATTTACAGATACAAAAAAGAAAATCTTAACTCCTGGAACTACTCATTCAGGTGATTCAACTGTAACAATATTGAAAGTAAATAGTATTGATGTCACGTGCAACATTATACACGGATCGTATAGAGATGGAGTTAATCAACATATTTTACATACATTTTATCCAACAGTGGCTCCCGGTTTTAAAATTGTTGAGAAGCCACAAAACTTGATATACCTACCGTTAAACACCAGTTTCATTTCAGACATCGTACTGAACATATTGGATCAAGACGGTCATAGTGTTGACTTTAGAGGAGAAACAATTACTATACGGATACACATCAGAGCAGCAACATAAAAGTCAACATGGGATTATCATTTAAACCGCAACGGAAGAGTCAGGAGCTCAGTAGCTCCTCGACATTGGAAGAGTTAACATCGGAAAACATTCGTTTTCTACAGAAGATTGGATTGAAACTTAACAGCGATGGATATCCTGGATATATCTCAAGGACCAACGTTCGACGAAACACTATGGGAGAAGGAATATCACACGCACAACCCTTACACTTCATCAAAATTAAACAATAACGATGAAATAAGGATCCCCATTCAACAACAAGATATTTACACTTTACCGTGTGAAAGTTACTTGTACATTGAAGGACGGGTATTAAAATGGGATGGAAAAACTGCTTCAACAGTTCCTTTTATAAATAACCCGATGGCATATCTTTTTGATGAAATAAGATATGAAATATCAGGGGTGACGGTTGATTCAACAAAAAAGGTTGGTTTAACAACGACATTGAAAGGATTAACATCATTAACACCGCATGAGAAGAATTCAATAGTCACTGCCGGATGGGTTGCCCCTGATAAAGACACTATAACACCAGCTTCCAACGGTCACTTTGATTTTCATGTACCTTTACGATTGCTTTTGGGATTCGCTGAAGATTACAAACGGGTAATAATAAATGTCAAACAAGAATTAGTATTACTCAGATCTTCAACTAATAAGGACTTGATACTTGCAGACCCTGCAACTACGGAAGATAAACTGGAATGGCAACTACAGTTGGATAAAGTTGTTTGGAGGGTACCTCATGTAAGATTGGCTGATGAACATAGAATCCTATTATTGAGAAAGTTGAAATCTGACCGTGATATTGTGATGCCATTCCGAAGTTGGGAATTTCATGAATACCCTACACTACCTCAGACAGAACGACAAACATGGACCGTCAAGACATCAACTTACTTGGAACGAGCAAGGTACATAATACTCGGTTTTCAAACTAAGCGAAAAGATGTTATCACTGCAAATGCTGGTCAATTTGATCACTGTAAAATAAAGAATTGTAAAGTTTTCCTAAACTCTCAATTCTTTCCCTATGACAATTTGAATGTCATGTTCAGCAAAAAACGTTTTTCCATTTTATACGATATGTATGCAAGATTTCAATCGTCATATTATGGAAAGACTAATACACCACTATTATCACCTGACCAGTATTATTCCAAGGCTCCAATAATTGTAATCGATTGTTCAAAACAAAATGAATCGGTAAAATCATCAAGTGTGGATATAAAAATTGAAATGGAATTTGAAGAACCAGTAGCGGATGGAACTTCGGCATACTGTCTAATTCTACATGATAAAATAGTTACTTACACACCGCTGACCGGAATTGTGAAGAATGTACTTTAAGAAGAATTGTACAACAACTGCAAATTTTTGAGGTTAGAATTATCTGCTTTAATTTTTGAGGTTAGAATTTCATTTGTGAAAGACAAGTTGAAAACAAACAATTATGTAATTGTATAAATTTCAAGGATTTTACGAAAAATATAAAAGCGAGAAAATAATTAGTAGAAACTTCATTCTATCTTAAACCGTCGTATGGGAAACATCATTCGCAAGATGAATTCTACTAACGGAGAAGAAAATACACCTCTAATGGATGATAATAGTTCAGATATAGAAAAACAAGTTGAACGAGAAATGGACGAGTTCCTAAAATTCAACAAACATAAGAAGAGAGAAGAAGAAAAAGCTGAAAAAGAAGTAAAAAGGAAGAAGGTTGAAGTTAACATTACAACCAATATTTTAACAGAAGTATTTCTTCGGATTATCTACCCAATTTCTTCATGCATGACAAAAAGTATATCAGTTGGAATTTTAAAATCAATGGATTATTCACCAATTGTTATTTTAAATCATGGAAACAAAATGGTTACTTTCAGTGAAACTACTTGGGAATCTCTCATGAAACATTTACATCTTTTGGAGTGCTATTTAAGTAACAACACATTTGGAAGAAGAACAAGATTAAGTTTATTGGAATCAAATATTGAAGTTGATATAGTAAAACATCGTGGAGGACAAATTGTTCGCTTCAGAGATTTAACTACACATAATGTTAAATTATATTTCACTAAAGAAGAATTTTACACTTTAAGTTGTACTACCGGTCCCGTCACCAGATATTTGAAACAACTAATATTTTCAAGTGCAATAATTAAAGACTATCTAATTGATACATTGGACAAAAAACCTTTTGTTCCAATTTTATACGGTCCCGTGGATACTTCAATCTTTAATAGAATACCTCAAGAAGTTGAAATGTGGAGACAATTAAACAACTATCACACCAATTTTAATATTGATGAAGTGGCACAAGAAGTGAAAGAAGAAGAACAATCCTGTCTGTTATAAACATCGGCTCATTCAATTTTTAAGTCAGTTGTTAGTAAGACTTCATCATGAATAAACGGGTTTCGTTTTCTAATGCGCCACATATAATGGAAGTTAAAAGAGGTATAATTGAATTTCAAGCTTTCCGAGGAAATGATGGTAATTTTATTATTAAAGAATTAGTAATCTTGGACATGAACACATCAGTAGTTTATCATTATTTGTTCAAACCTCCAGTACCATTTAATAGACTAACAACTAAAGCGAAAGTTACAAACAAATGGTTGAACAAACATTTTCACAACTTAAGATGGGATGAAGGTTTCATTAATTATAACATGATGCCGCACATTATGAATCATTATTGCAAAGAGTTTAAAATTATCTACACAAGGGGATTGGAAAAAGCAAATTGGATACAATCATTTACAAGCAACGAAGTGATTAATGCAATAATTGATAAAGATTTCCAATGCTACTTCAACGAACTTTGTATTTCATCAAAAAGTTTTAAACATCGAAGGTCGCAGTGCGCTTTAAAGAATGCCTACCGCTTGAACAATTTCCTTCAACAAAGTGGTGGGGGTAGTGTCGATTATAAAAGTGAGAGCGCTACCATGACGCAGCATGAGTATTACTCTAACCTCCGAAGAGACAACATCTCCGACGGACATTCTTATTAACAAGAAGATTAACAACAACATCAAGATGGCATCACAGAATTTACTTCAAAGTTTAGTTGATCAGTTCAACGCTCATTCTAAATCATCAATTCTACCTACAAAGAAATGTTCTGAACTAAAAGAAGAAAAACACTACATCATTCATACGATTAAGAAAATGGAAACTTCAGTAGGTGATGCTATTAATTGCACATTGAGCGAGGCTCCATATACAGTTGGTGATGAACCAAAATTTCAGATCTTCCTACCAAGACGCTTTGTACAACTTCTTCAAAATGAAGATCTTCGTGTAGTTCAACCCGGCGCACTCTATTTGGTTTCGCACGGACCAAGTGGGAACAACTCAACTGAACTAACTATTCATGTAACACCTACTACTGATTAGTTTGTACATAACATTGTAACTATTTGTTTGTAATTTTTTTTTTCAATAAATATGATATAAAGAAAAAACAAAAAAAAATTAAAAGAAGCAACATATTGTGATGTCTTTGTACATTACAATATGTTGCTTTTTTTAAAAATTCCACGGGATGACCTTGACCCAATTTTGTGTGATAATAAAAGTGAAAATCAACTTGTGAAATTCATCAGTCTACGACTACTTTTCGTACCGTACACATCTCACTCTCTATCACTAAATACAAAACTTCAACATGTCCCTAAAGGTTAAGTGTGCATCTTATGATACCAATACCATAACTACTTTTGAACAACTTGAAGGTTTAACTAACGAAATGCGAGTTTTACTTACCGGTGGTTATCACTTAACTGTTGATGTTAGTGCTACTAATACAAGGATGTTCACTAAAACAAAATATTGCGATGATGAACTATTTTTTTCTACACAACCTACAACTTCTTCATCGCCAGCTGGTCAACATAACGTCAAGTTCCAGAAGTATTACCAATGTTGAATAACTTTTAATAAATAAAATTACAACTAAGGAATCACGTGATCAATGTCAAGTTCATAAAAAGGATGTAAGAGTTTGATAAATAATCATTCGCTTCTCAGCTCTCGCCACGACAAGACCTATTCAACAAAATGTTATACAGAATGATGATTGAACTTGATGGAAAAATCTATGGAAAAGACTACAACACCGTTGAACAAATGACCCAAGATTTAGATGTATTAACTAAAGAAGGATATCAAGCTAAATTAATTTTAAAATTTCCTGAAGTACATCCATTATCAACAGAAGAACTTGTTGCTATGGCTAAGGCGGAGAGAGAGAAAAAGTCTGAAGAAAACAAACAAAAAGAAACTTCCTAAGTTTCAATAATACTTACACTTGTAAGGTATAATTTTTTAAAACTCCATTTGAATGACCTTGAAATTACCCCTACCATATTTCATAGTACATAAAACTCGCTATTCATTACTGTACAATCTTATTCTTTCACTAGACTCCTCAGCGTCAACATGGAAGAGCAAAAATACAATTACAAACCTCGTTACTGTTCTAAACAACAGTGTACAGATTTAGGACCAATGATGGTGGATGGGTTAGCTTGTACTAAATGTGAATTCTTCGGATCTTGTTATTGCAAATGTAAAACAAAACAACTACCACCACCGGAATTGCGAACTTTCAAATTTTATAAATCAAGATATTTTCATACATGTTGTCCTCAAAGATGTTTCAAATTTCACCCTCTAGATCTTGCTCATTGTCAACGCACCAAGTCTCATCAAGATGATTTTTGTACACATATAATAAAAAGATGTAAATACAGATCAGATTGGTATTCCGATCCTGTAGAACCATCAAATGTGTAATTTCAGTTTTACACTCTTTTTTAAAACTTCATTTGGATGACCTTGAGATTTCCCCCACCACTAGTTCTAATTTTTATATAATATTATATTCAACTTTAAATCATTTCACTTCCAACACTCAAACTAACAACATGGAAGCAAAATTTATCAAGTTTGAACATATAATAACTGAGAGGGAGGAGATGGAAGAATTGTTTCAAAACTTACTTTCTATCATGGACAAATATCCTATGAGGTGGTTCAAAATTGTGGTTCAATATTTAAATCCTGGTGAGTTATTTTCTTCATCATCACAGAGTGAGGAAGACGAAACAACTAATTCAGTTAGAATAATTGAATTAAAAGATAAAGAAGAAGAACTTACCGCTTTATTTGATCATAAGCTCAAGGTCACCATTATATAAACCCCCTCCCTATGCACCGATCCTCATTCCATCACCGACTCTCCAACAATGAACAACTCTCCATTGACCCAAATGAATTCTAGTTTTGAAATAAACTCTAAAGAAGAGTTACAAGACATTTTTAATATTTTACAAGAACTTGTAGATAATTTTACAACCATCAAAATGAATTTGGAAATAACATACGATTGTCCTATTTGTGATAAAGTTGAAAGTTCGGACGAAGACAGTTTACTAAATCTAACTCCTGCACCATCTGACACTACTGATGGTAATAACGAAGAGCAAAATATTTCCCCCACCACTTCTTTATAATTCTTCGCTCCTCCCACCACTTCTTTATTTAACTAACATTTCTCGCTTTCACTTCTCATTCCGTCTTCGACTTTTCAACTATCAACATCACTTGTTTTAAAATTTCAAACACTAACACAATCATGATGGATATGATGGATGAAGTTCCCTTCATAACTAGAATGGAAGAGGATAAATTGAAATTGGAAATTAAACGATTGGAAATGGAACGGGAAAACCAACTCGAAATGTTACATTTGTTCAAGCTTTTCAAATACATCATCTGGGGACTCTGCATTTACCTTCTCATCGTCGTCGGTGTTTGCATTTACAACTCTGTAATTCATCACAAAAGTTCAACTTGTTTAAACTCTGCTGTTGCACATTAATTGTATGTTCAGTAATAAAATTCAAAAGTTACTTCAACCTATCCTACTATCACCAACTAGTTCAACTTAGAACTATTTCTGGTGGTAGTTGGGTAGGCTTTTTTAAAACTTACTCTGGATGACCTTGACATACTTTCCAGATCCTATTTATAAATTTCAATTTCAGTTTTAAACTAACTTTTAGTTTTGTTCAACTATTAAGAGTTTTGTTAACACCGTCAAATTTCAGTTTTCAACTAACTTTTAATTTATGTGTACTTTTAGTTCAACCCTAGTTACTTTATTCGCAAATTCAGTTCAACCGACCGCCGACGCTATCGCCATCTCCACCCCAATATTTTAACATCTCTGCCCGTAGGGGCAGCTGCCCGGACATCTGTTCGGTTTTAAAAATATAAAAGAAAGGTAAAGGAGTGGGGGTGGCGCATGCTCACCAATGCAAAACTAAGGTTTGAGGTTAGAATTATCCATGGCGGCCGCCATGTCTAGTTCAGTTTCACCACATAGAGTCGGCGACCGGTTATTGGTCTAAAGGAGTGGGGGAAAGGGTGGTGGGGGGAAGGTTGCCATTTTATAAGCCCTCTCCCTAGACGGCGCTTCTCATTCTATCGCCAACTTTCAAACGATAAACACCTCTCCCATGGCACGGATGAATTATCCCGCTATCACCAACTACTTCAACTTAAAACTATTTCTGGTGATAGTTGGATAGGATTTTTAAAAACTTACTCTGGATGACCTTGACATATTTTCCACATCTCAGTTATAAGTTTGAATTTCAATTTTGAACTAACTCTTAATTTTTCTTCAACTGTTGTAGTTTTGTTAACACCGACGAATTTCAATTTTGAACTAACTTTTAATTTATGCGTACTTTTAGTTCAACCCCACTTTATGCGCAAATTCACTTCACCCTAACGCCAACACTATCGCCATCTCCACCCCAACCTATATGGCATAAAATATAACTACAGCATCTCATATATACCCTCCATCCCCCACCGGAAGCTATGTGACATGGCAGCTGGCGCCAGCTGCCGCGGCACGTGGCTCGGTGGGCACGTGGTCGGTTTTAAAAGTGGCCAAAAACCACTACTAATGGGTAGACATAAAAATATATCATGTATTTATTTATCACAATGTTATTCAAAAGTTGATATGCAATTAATTAGAAATAATTTAAATATGTTATGCATTTTTAAACAAAATGAATATTATATGAAAAAAATATATAATAATTTTGTTGGATCAGATATGAAATTTGATAAATTTAAAACTATTTGTAATGATTGTTGGAAAGAAGACTATGGATTTTTAACTATTAATTTATTGAAAAAATCAAATGATGGAAAATATATGAAAAATTTTTCTGATATTAAATAATGATAATGGCTTGTTGTATATTTGAGTCAATAATTGATAGAATATTTATTTTATTAGTATTATTTATTTCATTAGTATTTATATATTTAATGAAAATTACAGAAATAAAGTAAAATAAATTGTGTTTAACATGATTTGTATTTGTGTTAACATGATTTATGTTTATGTTAACATGATTTGTGTTTGTGTTAACATGATTTATGTTTTGTGTTAATATGATTTGTGTTTGTGTTAACATGATTTGTTTTTGTGTTAACATGATTTGTGTTTATGTTAACATGATTTGTGTTGAACCTAAATTTTTCTTTGTAATAAATGGATAAGATATCTGTTAATGAAGCTAAAAAATTAGATGATATTGAGAAAAAATTAATAAAAGAATTTAAAAATCAAATTAAAATTGAAGATAATTATGAAAAAATTAAACAAAAAGCATATGAACCTATAACATCAGCGATTGGTAAAGTTGAAAATAAAATTGGTGAAGTCTTAAATGAAAATAAAAACCTAATGGAATTGGTACCTGTTGTTAATAATTTTGCTAATATATCAATACCAGAAACTGAAGAATTAAATTTACCTTCAAGTACTCCATTTAGACCAATCAGACAGCCAATAATTCAAGAAGAATCGACATTTATTGACCCAAACTTAATTTCACCTCAAACATTAGATAAAATTATTGGTCCATTAGCACAAAAATATTTACCAAGAACAAAAGATGATAAATTTGGTTTATATTGGAATAAACATAAAAAATCATTTATGATTGGTGATAAAATAACTGTAATTGATAATGATGATTTAATAATTGATGATAAAAAATATAATGGAACACATGGATTATGGAGATTGTTAACTTATGAAAAGAAACCAGATAATAATTTATATACACAAGATGATTTAAATAATTATTCAAAGATTTTATGGGAAACTAATTCAATTTATAAAAATAATGATCCAAATAGTAAAAAACCAAAATCTAGTAAAGGTGATAAATATATTAATTTAATTAAACATATTTGGGAATTAAAAGGGGAAATTGAAGGTTCAGGAATCAGACAATATACAGAAAATAAAATTGAATATAGATTTATAGATGATTTAAATAAATTAGATAATATTATTAATTATATATATGCACAAGAAAAAGCTGGTAATAATAATTTTTTAAATGAAAAGAAAGCAATTAAAGACTTTATATCAAATAAATTAGATGAATTAATTGAAAAACCTGAAGGAATTAAGTATTTAAAAAGAATTTTGGCAAATATTTCATCATCATTATTAAAAGATGGATCAGGTATTTTAAATGATGTTATAAATAATTTACCTTTTGAATTACATGTACCTGGTTATCAATATCTAGGGCCTGGAACTAAATTAAATAAAAGAGTAAAAAGAGGTGATCCTGGAATAAATGATTTAGATAAAGCTGCTAAAGAACATGATTTATTTTATAGAGATCATAAAGATACAAAATCTAGAAATGAAATAGCTGATAAAATTTTACAAGATAAAGCATGGGATATAGTAACATCAAATGATTATGGAATTGGTGAAAGATTAGTTGCATTACCAACATCAGGTGCTATGTGGATGAAAAGAAAATTTGGTATGGGTTTAGAAGTAGGATTAAAATTTTAATAAAATTTTTCATTAATTAAGTTAATCTATATTATAAAAAAACTATAAATTTTTTTCTTAATAAATGGAAAAAACAAATATAAACTTGACAGATAATCAAAAATCAAAAATAAAATTAGCATTTAAAAATAAAAGATCATTTATAATTCAATTTAATATTGATCAATTTAATGAAAATGGAAAAGATATTATATTATTATCTAAAAGACAAATTAATAAACTAAATAAACATAAAAAATTAAATAAAGGATTAAGATTTGAATTTTCATATAATCAATTAAAAGAAATAAAAAATGGTGGATTACTAAAAGAAATTTTAGATTTTGCTGATAATATACCTATAGTTAAAAATTATACACCAAATGTTAGAAAGGAAGCAAAAGTAGTAAAAGAATCTATAATTCCTAAATTTAGAAATTTTGTTGATTGGTTAGATCATGAATTAAAAAATGTAGAAGGATCTGGTTTAGATAAAAAACATTAAAATATATGAAACAAAATTATAAAAAAAATTTGAACCACTAACATTAGGTGAATTAGAAAAATTGTGTAAAAATATAAAATATTTTAGAGGTGTATTTATGAGAGATATATTACCTAATAAAGTTAATAAATTTGAATGTGGAATTATAAATTTAGATTCATTTGATGGAAATGGAACTCATTGGGTTTGTTATTATAAAAAAGATAAAATTAAATATTATTTTGATTCATATGGAAATATAGTTAATAAACCACCAATAGAATTAGTTAAATATTTAGGAAAAGATAATATATTTTATAATGATAATCAAATTCAAAATTATAATGATCCACCAATTTGTGGTCATTTATGTATTTTTATATTAAATGAATAAAATAAAAATAAAAAATTTGATAACATAATAAATAAATTAATCCTTAATAAATATGGATTCACAAAATATATTTGATCTGTTTGGAAGACAGAAAAAACATCCAATTAATATTAAAGAAGATTATATAAATTCCAAATTAAATACATTTTTTAATAATTTTAGTAAAAGTTTTAAAAGTCATGTAAAAAAGACTGAAAATTTAGTAAATGCTATTGGTTTATCAAAAAATTATATAAATATTAATGGTAAAAGAATTGTTAATGTAAAACCAAGTATAAATAAATATGATGTTATAGTTAAGTCAGAATTAGATGAAGTTTTAGATTCAATTATTGAAATTGGTAGTGATTATTCAGAAACTAAAAAAGATTTAAATAAAATTTTAGAATTTTTAATTAATATTGGAAAACATGTTGAAAATTTAGAAGAAAAATTAGAAAAAGAACTAAAATTTCTATTTGATGGAGTCAATAAATCAATAAAAGAATTAAATGCAGAAATAATACTAATTAAAGGAGATATAGATAAATTACAATAATTTATTTTATATAAATGGAGTTGATTTATTGTCTTAAATGTAAACAAAAAACTAATTCTAAAGATATTCAGATAATAAAATTAAAAAATATAAATATAATTAAATCAAAATGTTGTATTTGTAATTCAAAGAAAAGTTGTTTTACAAAATTTTCTCCCTAATAAATGGCTCTATACAGTTCATTTGATTTATTCATTATCAGAAACCAAAATCAATTAAACAAAGATGATTGGGATGATATTTCTGAAAAATATGAATTGAGTATTAATATGATGAGATTGTTTCAAAATAAATTAAATTGGCAAAAAATTGCTCAACATAAAAATTTAACTATAGATTTTATTACTGAATTCATAAATTATCAACTAAAAGATTATATTGATTTGATTTGTAAATATCAAGATTTAACTGAATATTTCATTCATGATTATGCTTTTACATTAAATTGGGAATTAATTTTAGAACATCAAAAAATATCAGCAAAATTTATACTTGATCATGCTACAGAAATTGAGTATTTTAAAAGTAAAAATGAAATTGATACATAAATAAAATTTGACATTATAAAATCATAAAAATTAAATTATGAAAATTTTACTTGTTTTAAAAAAGCTTTTGATTTAAAAAATTATCCTTAATAAATGGCTGATTACAAAAAATATATAAATGATATTGAAAGAGCTGAATACAAAAATTTCTATCCATTATCTAAATTACATTTAAATGAACCTAATAAAAAAACTGAATTTAATATAGATTTTGGAGATGGATTTTGTACTTCTAAATTTCAATTTTATATATCTGGTAAATTGACTAAATCTGATGGAACTGCATATGATAATGGTGCTAATATAAAATTAATTGATAATTTTGTTCCATTTTTATTTTCAAAAATTGAAGTTAGAAAACATAATAAATTGATTGATGAAATTGAATATCCTGGTCTATTAAGTACAATTAAAGGTACTATAACTTATTCAAAATCAGAAATAAATCAAATTAATAATGGTTTTGAATCAAATTTTAGTAAAGCATTTGAAGCAATTGGTAATTTATCTCATTTTGGATTAGGATTTTTTGAAAATGTAAATATTCCAATATACAAAGGAGGTTTTAATATAACATTTATTAGATCACAAGATAATGATGCAATTTTTAGATGGAAAACTAAAAAGGCTGATGGAACTTATGATAATGCAACATTACCAGCTGAAGGTAAAATAACAGTTGATGAATTTTTTATTAGAGTTCCTATAATTGAATACAAAACAACAAGTAAAATTCAATTAATTAATGAACTAAGCAAATTTGAAAAAGTAAATTTTCATTTTAATCATTGGCAATGCATTGAACAAAAAAATATTACAGGAAAGAATTTAAGTTTGGATATAACAAATATCTATAGAAATATTTATAATCCAAAATTTATTATAATTGGATTTCAAAAATCAAGAACAAATGATCAGTTATATGATACTTCTAAATTTGATAGTATGTATATAAAAAATATAAGAGTAAAACTAAATGGTCATTATTACCCTGATGAATTGGAAAACTTTGACATATTCAATGAAAAATTTAGAATTATGTATGAAATGTATCAAGATTATAAAAAAGTTTATTATAATAGTAGTAAAATGTATTATAATCCAACAGAATTTCTAGAAAATAGACCAATTTATGTAATTGATACTACAAAAAATCCAACAAATATTTCAAGTTCAAAAAATGATATTATTATTACTTGTTTTAAAAAAGCTTTAAATTTACAAAAATAAAACAAAATGAATGGATATGATGGTGTATTTTGTGTAGTGTTGTAAGTGTGCGTGTTTTCAGAATAGGCGCCTTAGTTACTCGTCACTACCACCTAGCTTTTATGATATTTTGTATTTTTGAATTTGAACCCATCACTGCCACATTCCAGGTTTTTATGTCCCCAGGGGCATCATTTCAGGTTCTATTGAATTATTTGATTTTTAGATTTTTTTGTGCTAGGTAGAGGAGAGTGTATTATTTGAATTTTTTAGTGTGCGGTGTTGTAAGTGTAATGTTGTATTAATGGGATGGACGATAGGCGATTTATTGAAATGATTAATGGAAATAGATTGGTGGTTAATGGAAATGGATTGGTGATTATGAAGGATGAAATGGATGAGGCAAAGGGTGCACCCACCATAGTATCTTGTCACACGGCTTGTTTCACAGTCATTATCCTATGGCCACTCGGATAAAGACCTTCCACCAACCACTGGACTTCAACTATGTCCTCAATAAATTATGCCCGAAGTTTCGAGATTTGAACTCGAAACCTCAGGCATATGAGACTTGAACGTTAGCAATGAGCTAACCAGACTTCCGTTGAGTGATAAGACTGCATGGGTTTATCAGTTGAAGCGCTAGTAGTTCATGACTATTCCACTAGATAGTGCAACAATTGCCTATACTAAATAAATATCATTTTTAATCCTATTAATACATTATAGCCCATCATAAATCAACCAATTAAACATTTGTTTCAAATACTTTTACAAATAAATCAATTAACATATTAATGAATTTAAGAAACAACAAAAAAACTTATATCTCATTTAAAACCTAAGTTGTGAGGTATTATATCAAAGAGAAAAAAATATTAAATTCAATACAATTTTCAGATTAAAGATAACTTAATTATTAATAAAGTTATAATAGTTTAAAGTATTGGAGTTTGTGACAGGAAGTATTATTTTAACGGTCAGATAAGAGAGATAAGAGTGATAAGAGAATGTTCTCAACCAATATATTCTACAAGACTCATTATTTAACAACTGAAATTGTAGTTTATGAACTAAATAGGTTTATTTTATTAAATTTGCACAATAATTACTATAATTAGTATATATTTTGACCTGGGACCATAATAATTTCAGATTTCAAAAAAAATATATAAAATTTGAAATTTTTTTTTAATAGAACTTAAAATATTCATTCATTAAAACAGTTAAAGAATAGAATAAGAAAGATTTACATTTAATTATTACAAACATTAAAACATTTGATGATAAAGAAACTATTCTAGTTTAATTTGAATAATTATTCAGTATTCGACAAAATTTTACTTGTTTTAGAAAAATTTTTATTCTAAAGACAATTTTATGTAAATTTAGGCATATTTGTAAAAAATTTCATGAAATTTGCATATTTTTCATAAAAATTAGAATAATGTTAGACTACAAATTGGCCAAAAAATGGCAAAAATATTGCATAATTGTATTAAAAAACTGTGAAATTTGTTTGATTTTTGATTGTCTCCAAAAGTGTCCTAGGAACCCCATAGTACTATCTACTTATATATATATATATATATATATATATATATATTGGTCATTCATTAAGCCAAACCTCCGTTTGACTGGTCAATTATCATTTTATGCCTCCAGAAGGAATTTTTGCCTCCAAAATGAATTTTTGCCTCCGCGGAGGCATCAAATACTAATCACAAAACTCATGAAAAATCTGCAGCCAGTGCTCATCTCAATTTCTCTCTGAATCAGTAGAGCAGCCATATTGGATTCGTTTGTCAACAATAAGCTGAATGTCTTGATAAAGGTTAGTATGTCATATTGTTGTATTACCTACTTTTAGCACAAGCATAAATTAACTATAGGTTGACTGTGATTATTGTTGAAATTGAGTTAAATTAATTTATTAATCTTAAATTAGTCTGGTACGTATTTACAAGCCTACAGATTACTAGTGTTACACAGATTACAGATTAGTAGTGTTGTTAAAATATTACATTTTCAGAAGTCATAACTAAAGATATGGTTTCTGATATTAAATGATTAGATTTTTTTATGGTAATTCATATCAAACATAACCAAAATATAAACAATTGAATCAATCGATAAAATAAATAAGTCTACATTTGTTTGTTCAATTCATTCCACTAATTAACTTAAAATTAATGTGCTTTGTATTTTAGCGATCAGTGGTTAATGGCCTAGTTTTAGCTTATATTTTATCATCGTCATTGAGAGTATGCATTTGTTACATGTTGTTAAAAATCAAATAATAGGATAACCTAACCTCACAGAGCCCAACAAAACTATTCTAGTTGTGTTAACTATCCAATAAAAGGCAAATATTTAATAAAAACTAGGCCTACCAAATTTATTTTTGATTGTTTTTAGCCAGGCCTACCAAAAGTCAATATGAACATTTTTAGCTAACAATGCAGCATAGCTTTTTATTGGTTGACTTTGTCAACAATGATTGTTCATGCAGGCAAAACTACAATGAAGTTGAATAGGCCTACACAAAAGTAGATAAACGATGTTTTCTTTTACCTGCAAGAAAAAGTCAGAATTATAAAATTAAAATCAAAGTACAGGAATAACTTCCACTGAGAAAAAGTATGAGTTCTGGGATATGTACCGCAAGCTGCTAAGTTGGTTCGATATAGCTAATACAACTTTTATCCGTTGTAAAAATTTATTACTAATATTTTGGATGTTTAAAATTAATATTCTAATATAAATTTATATTCTAATTGACAAAACTTCTGCAACTCTATAATAGGCTACTCAAATGATAATACGCTATAAATCTCTTAGTATGACTAGAACAGATAAATGTTAGCACAGCGACAACGATGAAACTTGTGCCTTATTGTGGCAACATAAGCTGTAGCCTTCTTGTATAGAACAAGTCTGACTTTTTTCTCAGACGCTTTCATTCTGAGTTTGAACTCAGATTAAAACATTTCACAGGTGAGCTTTACCTTAAGATCAGCATTCAGACCTTAATCTCTTAGGTAAAGATAAATTAATTTATCAAGTTGTTGGTCCTAATATGTTTTAATATTCTCTCTCCATTTCTCCTGCAGAAGAATTAACAAATAAATTTTGTTGTTAGTTGTTATAATAGGTAACAATTAGTAGACTACATTATATTGATTTGTTTATTCAGGGTTTGGCTCAAGCTAGCATCTTGGCCACCTCTTCAGCCGAGCCATGCGAGGAAGTCAATACCAGCATCTTTGTACTTTCTTCTACTTTTCATCTTCGTGATTGCCTTCTGAGGTCTTCATGGATCATTGCCGTTTCTTTTTTCAGAAGGTATTTATATATTTCATTGTTTGGTAAGGTATTTATTGTTTTGTAAAGGTAAATGCCCCAAATACCGACACTGTATACCAAATACCAACACAGTCACATTTAATCATTGATTATGATCTCTTTGTCGTCTGAATTGGCTACTTTAAAAGTCAGATGAGTTTCCAATCTCTTTTTCTTTAAGAGAGAAGAAGGCCCTTTGTTAGTGCTAGGCAGGGCCGCCGAGAGGGGGGGGGGGGCAGATTGAGCAGATTGCTCTGGGCCGCAATAGATAAAGGGCCTCATCTTCAGGGGGTTTTTCTCCCTACTTACAGAAGTAAAATTTTACCTCTGCATAGGCTATGTACCACCATATATTTCTCAAGACCTATCAAAATCTAACAAAGTAGGCCTATAGCCCATGACCCTAGTACTGATCAGCCTGTATGAGGTTTGAAGCTCTGTGTCAGTGAACAGACTCCGCAGCGCCACGCCGCCACATGCGCTATACCATTTGGCAGCTATACCACCTCAACCAAAATATTTTGCAACCGGTCCTTCACGGCCTCAATTAAAAAAATATTGTCATGTCTGTTTGTTGTTCCAAGTATAAAAGATACAAGAGATACAGTAAATAAAATAAAACTGTCTTTTGGTATGGTTTATTCCATAATTTGATATATATTCTTACTTTACATAAAATTTTGCTCAATATGACTCACATGATCGTTAGGCCTTGGTTAGTTTAGGTAAATATAAGTTTTTAGATACCAGTTTTGTATACTAACTAAGACTGTAGGCTACATCAATAACAACCACTTTTAACACAGTTAGTACTTCATTTAAGAATATGACTTACAGCGTGGTTTGATTTGATTTCAATAAATGTTTTTTACCTTTATTTACTACTAAATTTTCATATTCAAGTAATATGCCATATTCGTATTCTACATGAAATTCCGCGTCATTTGAGTAACGCCATGACATAGTAAAAAATAGTTCATCTGATGGCTTTTCCAACGCTTTTCTTGCAATTCCCGGTTTATTTCAAATTGGATCGAAATAAGTTTTACATATTTGTAATCAGCTTTTAAAACATACCGGTTAATTTGAGTACCCTTTTGACATATTTTTGAATAAAACTGTCACTATCCAGTTTCACACAACTTTGTTATTTATGGACGGATTTTGATAATTCTTGAACATTTGAGTTCAGCTCGGTTTCCCCGTCATTTTGAATATCCACTTAACCCATTTTACTTGAAAAATGTTTTTCCGGTTTTTCAGATTTTCCTGCATTTTCCGACTTTTTCCGTGGAAAAAACTATCATTTTTAAATTTAGGGCGTAATTTTGGACAGTTTGGAACAGAAAAATTAAATTTTTAAGAGGTAGCACCTAAATGGCTAATTACCAACTCTGCCCTGGGCCAAAAAATTCTCTCGGCGGTCCTGGTGCTAGGAGGTTGAATGTGACATCATTTCAGCTAACAATCTAATTGGTTTCCACTAGAAACATAGAGATCTTCATTGGGGAATAAGAATTTGAATAATTATATGATTAGATTAACTTCTTTATTAGGTAATTGGAAACTAAATACACTAGAACCTCGATAGTTCGACACTTTGTGGACTTAGAGAGTGTCGAACTATCGAAATGTCAAACTATAGGGAGTATATGAGAAATTTTAACTCTGGGAGTACAAAAATCATAATTTGAGTTTAGGAAACACTAAATTTTTAGTGAAACCATAACCTAATTGAACTTTAACCTAAATAAAATTCAAATTATTCGCCAATTTGTTTACATTTTCTCTTTTGTCACACTCCAACATGGACACTATCGGTCATTATTAACATGTTAAGTTGTCATGGACCATGTCGAACTATCAGGAGTGTCGAACTATCGAGGTTCTACTGTACCTAAATACGGTAAGGTTTCTAAATAATATGCTCATTCACGGCTATCATTTGACAGTTTTATGCATAATTATTAAATATTGTTAGATGTTACTAGTTGTGTTATAGTACATAAGTTAACTGATTGCACTCAGAACGAGTATAAATAACTTTTATAATGAAGGAGACTTGAAATACCGTATACACAAAATGTAAAAAATAGGCCTACTTGGATTTGCATTTTTGCTATATTATGTTTAAATTCATATAATAAAGCAATTTCACTGAAGTAATTACTTCCATTATAAAGAATATTCAAATGCCTAGTTGGATCTTTTAGATCAAAATAGCCATATAGAGTATATCACAATTTTGAAAAGTTTTTCACGGTTGCAAGCACTATAAGTATAAGCTGATTAAAAAGTAGGGTTATAACTGATGAGTATAAGATATATTAATACAAACATAAAATATTACGATGAATTATTTTGAAACTTGTTTTAGTATTGAACTTACTGAATTAACATACAATGAAAATCTTGTAATACAAGCTGGGACATTTTACTGTCCATAAAAATCATTGTTTTTATGAGACGATGCCTTTTTTGTGGAAGATATTTACTTTGGGTATTAATTATTACACTTTTGCTATATTTTTTTTAGAAGTTACTTAAAACATACAACAATATTAAATCTTTCATGATTTGGCCATCGCTTATTCTTGTTTGATTAAACAATTAAGATGTGGTCCGAATTATTTAAAATTTTGTATGAAATTAATCAGTGAAGTGAGACGGATTGTAATATGTTGTCCGTTCTGAATCAACAGCAAAAATAAACAATCTAACATAGTTTTATCCCTCGCCACAACTGTGAGTCACGGACACCAGCCGGCATATTACCGTAGGCCTGTGAAAAATATTCATGTTTCAGCTCGTGCCTGACGTACTCCATCTATTGCTCTTATGTGATTGTTGATACCAACTGGCTGGTGGCAATAACTCAAAATGAACATATTTGCAGAAAACCCCTCCGTGAGCTGACAAATAAAATGATTCGGTTAAAAAATTAAGTTGTAAGAGGGGTAGGCCTATGACATTTTGACTGACAGTAAACCTCAATTTTCCTCCTCATTTGTTTTTGTTTTTTTAAGGAGTATGCTTGCTTTAGTGTTAAATGCAATATAATTTTTATTCCTAGGTAACTTATAAGTTTACAATTTATAACAGCTTTGTAATTTTTTTTCAGACTCCATAAAAATTAAAATTTTTACTACACTGTTTACTAACTGACTTGGTAGCTGAGTGGTTATCGAGCCCAACTTTCAATCTGAAGGTTGTTGGTTTGATCCTGAGTGAAGTTACAAGGCTTATAATGTTTAAAACTGGACTCAGCCGACTTTGGTAACTGGGCTGAATCTGCTGCTATTTGTCAGTAACAAAGGTACACCTCATCATGATCTTGCATTCCTTTTTTCCTGTGGCCGGCCTCTAGTGTTCCTAAAGATTGCCAAGGTGAATACGGTGATGGGCATAATGTGTCACTTAGCATTTTTATGTGCCCGCATTGTCTTAGAGGTAATGAATTGTTGCAAGTTATCATTTCTCCTTGTTGTATTATTTCTCATCATAATGATGATTAACTTACATTGGTGTTGTTTTTTTTCAGGATTTGGAAAAGGGGTGACACATGACCTGCAAACATCTTACTTTTATTTCTACGTTATTTTAGTTACCGTATCTGCGTTGTTTTATACTTTGATTTTAAAATACATATAATTATAAATTTTCTATATATAAGTATAAAACTTTTAAAATTAATTTAAATAATAACCTGCTTAAAATATTCATGTACATAATAACTTATATCTAACATGTTATTAAGTACGGTATGTTCAATAAATATTTATCGCTGCATTATCATGTTTGTTTTTAATTAAACCTTTTAACCTGTTTGATAAATAACAGGATCAAATTAAAAATCAGCAGTGGTTATATTATTTATTAAGGTATGGGCCACACAGTTGAACACAAAGCCTGTAATTTACCTTGGTTAATGCACTTAAAAATTCTGTCAACAAATTCCATCACACTGAAACTCTGAAGATAAATGCGTTTTATGGCTGAAGAATTGAGAAATATTGTTTAGTATAAGTGTCAGGAAGTCCTGTGTAGTGATTTGTTATGGTAATAGTCCAATATGTATTGTGTCAAGTGTAAATTTTAGTGGATTATTAAATTAAATTACATGACAATGCCCACAGTTATTACACTTTTAGATAGGTAGATTTAATTTATTAAAAACTATAAAGGCATACAATTTAAGGAAGTTTACATTAACTTTTATGTAACACCAAATATTTTTACCCATTAATACATTGAAAAAATTGCTAAAATCCAAGCAAAATAAACCTCTAAACCTAATATAAGATTTTAATGTTGAGGTTTTTATGATAGCAAAATTATAATAGGGGCTGCCTTTGTTTTTGTAAGTTAATATGTTTTATACTATTGACTATACAGCATTCTAACAGACTTTTCATTCAATGTATTTTGTTTGATACCAAAATTTTGAAGGTATGCTGTGACAGAGGAGATGCAACCAATCAATGCTGTAACTATTCAGTTGGATTCAAAGCTATGCATCATAAACATAACCCAAAATTTTCAAATGTGTCATCCGTGGTTTAAAATAATGGTAGTAACTTACCGATTTACCTATCATATGCCACTTGTACTTCTTGTTCGCTGCGGAATATCGCGCCACTGAAAATTGATTTCAAACATGCATATGCTGTGAGAAGTCTATTTTTGTTAATTTACTGGCATATAGGCCTAGTCAATTTTTATCGGTATTTCTCATTTTTTTTATTTGGACCGTTAAGCTGGTAGTTTTTTTACGTTCTATCTTAGATTTTGTCATAGGTGTGTTTTAGTTCATTTATTTCAAAATTCTTACTTCTTTACTTTCCATTTAATGAAGTTAACATAAAAAATGATCAAAGTGTATTATTATTAAAGTGATTTGTGAAGTGTTTTGACATTCCAAAATTAACAAACTGATGTGGTCCCGAGTATAGATGAAAGACCTCAGGATAGCGCCATAATAGCGTGGGCCTAAATTGGTCTCCAAGTAAAAAACTTACCAAAACCATCCTGTAATTATGCCTGAATAAATATTTCGTGGAATAAACCTCACTTCACAGGTATCAGACTCTCTTAAGGGAATATTTTCCCTTATCACAAGTAAAAAAATCTCTTAACCGTTTTGAGAGCTATAGAACAATATATCGTTGATTGTCTTTTTCCGCGGAAATGCTAAGCAACGAACGATAAATCATGCCTCTCCTTTCATCCAAAAAGTGCGAAGCAACGATATATTTTCATACCGTCGATATCAATATGGTGGACTTAAACGGGAATATCAGTTGACTCAATTGCTATTTTGAAACACCGATGATTTCATAAGATTCTCCTTACGATCAAGATACAAAATATCGTTGTCTAGCACTTTTGGATAACAAATTTTTTTATTGAATTTTTATATCATTTAAGTTATATGAATTATTCCCCAGCACTTTTCAAAAGTTAAATAATATTTTTCAGCACTCAAAGGATAACGAAAGGAATACTTTCAGATGAGTCGCCGAATGCCAAAACAGGCTAAATCCAACAAGAAGTTTTTTTGGCTAATCTCAAAAAACTGATTGCTAGTCTCACATCAAAGATATTTTCATGATTTCTTTTTTAGAAAAAAAGTAAAAAATGAAGGAAATTGTTTTAAAAACATGTATAATAGTGATGAAATATAAAAAATTATTTTAAACAATTAAACATTGGTGTAACTGGTTTTGGAACAGTAGTATAGATTTAGCTGCTTTTGGAAACTTACTGACCGCCATTTGTTTTTTTCTTACGGTTCCAAAATCAGTTAAATCACAGGCCTATTGTTAGTTAAGGTTAGGATAAATTGACAAAAAATGCTTTTAAAAATCAAATTAGTGGGTTAATTTGTACAAATTTATAAAAAAACTGTTCTTTATCATGAAAACTTGAGAGTCCGGTCTACCTGAGCCCGAAAAACAATGCCGAATGCCGCCTCGCGGCCGTAGCGCTAGGCGAGTTTGATGGCTGCAGAGGTTTACGGGGATCGTGTTTTAAAAATAACCAATTAAGATAGAGATTGACTCTTAACTTTTTCTAAGAGTAGAAAAAAGGATCTCGTTGGCTATCTTTTTAGAATTTTTAAATAAAATTTCTAATATCAGCTATAAAGTAACTGTCTAAAATCAACTGTTTTTGAGTTTTATAGATTACGGGGATCGGGTTTTAAAACTAGCCAATTAAGATAGAGATTGGCTGTTAACTTTTTCTAAAAGTAGAAAAAAGTAACTCGTCGGCTATTTTTTAGAATTTTAAAATAATATTTCTAATTTCAGCTATAAGTGTCTAAAATCATCTGTTTGTCTCGATTTTTAACTGAAGTTCTCCATTAGTTTTGATGAAACTACCAAAGTGAAATTACCAAAGTGTAACCAAGGAAATTTAGCACGGTTATTCTTCTTTAATATGACACCTTAGTTATAGCTCTAGGCTGCATTTAGCAGAAGATATCAGGATTCTAAAAAAAAACCTTGCATTTGCATCGAGAAAAACAGATGATATTAGTCCGTTTTAACTTTAATTAGAAATTTTATTAAAAAATTCTAAAAATATAGCCGACGAGATCGTTTTTTCTACTTTTAGAAAAAAGTTAAAACCCAATCTCTATCTTAATTGGTTCGTTTTAAAACACGATCCCCGTAAACCTCTGCATCTATAAAACTTGCTACTAGAAAAAATAGATGATTTTAGACATCTAAAGTTATAAATTTTATTTCAAAATTCGTAAAAGATTGCCGACGAGATCCTTTTTTCTGATTTTAGAAAAAAGTTAATAGCTAATCTCTATCTTAATTAGTTATTTTTAAAACACGATTCCCGTAAACCTCTGCATCCATAAAACTCGCCTAGCCCTACGGCCGCGGCCGCGAGGTGGCATTTCGAGCTCGGGTAGACCGGAGCCTTCAGACTTGTCGTCTTGTCTGCTTATTTTCTTGTTCTACATTATTGGCTTTTGGAATTTAAATTATTAGCCAACAAAACAAACAATATTAATATGTACAGAAGGAGAAACGCACTTCTTTCATAGAGCACTGGAAATAATTTCTTAGGATTTAGCTTGCTTTGGCACCGAAACGTGAAACATCAGCATTATTAAAGTGTATTATAGCTTGTTTAGGAACAGTATCATTCGTACTGATTTGACTGATTTTGGAACCGAGTGGCAATAGGATATAACTGGTTTTGGAACAGTGTTCACTTTTCAATATTTATTTTTAATTGGATTTAGCTGGGTTTGGAGAAGTTTCAATTGGTAAACATTTAGCCTAGGTAATACAGAATCTAACGGCATCAAAATCTCAATTTTTAAAAAAATTGGATTTAGCCTGTTTTGGCACTCGGCGACTCAGATAAAGGTTATGTTGATTCACAACAGTAATAGCATTGAATAAAGTGTTATTAATAAATAAAAAATCCCAATAAATATGACACCCCTTTGTACAGTAAGTGAACTGTTTTTCTATTAATTTTCTCTTGGCTACTTTCGTGTGGAGTTCAATGGAAATTTTTACCCATGGCTTAAGCTTAGAAATAGAAAACCTCAAAAGATTATTTCTATATGAATCATTAGCAAAATTATTCAAATAAGAGAATTTATTTCCATAAATAAAGATTAATAACCAGTCATAACTTTTGTGCTTTAACTTATTAACAATATAGGACAGAAATAACAATAGGCCTACTGCTTTTCAAAAATGCTTTTGTGAAATGTTTTAGAGTGGATTGCCTTTTAGGTACCTATATTTGTTTTTCTGGGCGTCAATGCATACTTTATTGGTAGATAGTAAAATCACACTTGATTAGGGCCCATTTTATTACAATTAACATATACAGAATTACCACACCAAGACAGCCTATGTATAACAGATCAGTCAAAGTTATTCTTAGGAATTGCATACTTGTACTTTGAAATTCATGCTTGGCCCCAACAAATTTGTTGTACAAGGTGTTGAATGAATTATGCCTACCACCAGTATTAATGAAACCTTAAACACCCAAACTATCCTATATAAAAACTTGATTTATAGTAGACCCCTTGGTACCAGACCATAACTTTTTTATATGGAAAGTAATAATAATTATAAAATTAATAAAATAAAGGGATTAGGAAGTTGTAAAAGAGAAAGACATATAACATTAGACATCAACATGTATTATTTACAATTAATATAAGTATCATCTACACAATATGCAACACTAACAATTTAATTCTTTTCTTACTTCATTGGTGTTTTTATTCATGTGGTTTGTTCTCTGGGTCGCCTCGTTCTCCCTAAAAATGAATAATCATCAATCTTTAGACATTATAAAACTCTTTTCAAAGACACATTATGGATGACAAAATCAACACTCTTCCTTTCGGCCACTACTCTCTTAACCCTATCGACAACTAACCAATTCTTCGTCCTTCTGCAGCTTCGACCTAATTTCCTTTTCCTTCCGTAAAAAAATGGGGAACACAGCAAGTCCAACGCCGTGTTCCAACACTAGGATTTTAAACAAATCTAGGTTTTTTACATTCTTGACACTCAAACTCTGCTGATTTACAACAATGCAGTTTACTCATAATGAAGTACAAAAACAAGTGCAAAAAACAAAATCAGGAATGGCAAGACAAGTGACTATGTCCTATGGATCTACGAAACGCACTTGCCCAAAGATAGACTTTTCATGTGAACATTTTTAAGACGTGCACTTAATGTAAAATGTATCAAGAGGTCACATTTTTGTGAATTTTTTTTGAGTGTGCGCCACTTAGAAAATTTTAACTAAACCTGGAACAAACTAAAACTTACCAAGAAGATTTAAGAGTAAATTGAAGCAACCATATAGAGGTGTACATAGTTGTAAAAACTTAAGAAGTCACTTGTTAAAACACAAAATAAAACTTTACCCTAGCCTACCATTGTTTGTTTTCATGGATTATATAGGCCTACAGTAGTCTCCCTCTCAACCAGCCACCTTTTAACCCGGGTCCGCTTTAACCGGCCTACCCGGGCACAAAAAAACATCTATTTAACTAGCCATTTTTACCTCAACATTGCTTTAACCGGCCATGTTTCGCAAGAAACTTTGTTTTTTATCAACTGTATTCAATTCAACATAATATCATGATATTTTTCAAGCCACCTAAAATGTAGGCCTACTGTTCTGGATGGAAGTGTATGCCACCGGAAGTGAATGTGTTTGGACCTGCTACCCAGATTTTAGTTTATTATAGTTCACAGATTTCATGAGTGTTGGATGTTAGCTATAAATTATATAGAGTTATATATTTATAGAGTTGTTTTTCTTTCAAGCCATAATTGTATTTAAGCCATATGAAATTGTAGGTTGGCATTTTTAAATGTACATCGGTTTAACCCACCAAATCATTATTTGCCCGAGGCCTGGTCCCGAGTTGGCCGGTTAAGAGGGAGTCTACTGTACTTGGAACGGACACCTGGTATTTTGCCAGCATATATTTAGTATGTCATAATTGATTCTATGTCACAAAATGCGCCAATGTGATAAAATGTGATGTCAATGACATTCAATAAAGATATATGTATTATGCATTTGAATAGGGCCTAATACTACTTTGGCAGGCTTAATTGGTTTTCAATATTGCCCTGGCGTCTGGAAAGCTAAAAATACAGTAAAGATTCGATTATCCGAATGTCAGTTACTCTAACCCCAGAATGACATACTATTCAATGGTCCATACTTCAAAATAAAAACTTTGAAAATACAAACATAGAGCAAGTAGCCTATATTTCCAACAAATAACCAATAATGATATTACAAGTAAAATCATAAAGAATTACCTTACTAAATTATACACGTTGCTTAATGGGGTCTTCAAGGTACAGGTTTCAAATTAAAATACACGTTCTAGATTAATATAAGCTCAGCATTTAACAAAATTTGTAAGCTAGTGTTTTAATAAAAAATTACACAATTCGCATATAAGCTAATTGTTTTATTATGATTCAATTGTGGTTGCTTTAAGTATCTTAACTCAAAATAGTGTGATCATTTGTGAGTGAGAACGATGATTTGGTCAAGCCACATCCGTGTGGCTACGTTTTATTTTGGATGGATGACCATCCATAACCTCCAAATTTTTAACATTTTTATTACAGAAATTTTGTCGCAGATAAAGTAGGCAACAGAATTTTGCCTTTAAGCCACTCATGAGATATTTAAAACACTCGTGGCTAAAAGGCCCTCATAAAAGAATTGTTGAATAAACTACTATTAATAAATATTTCCGGTATTACTCAGTTTAACCGACCTTTTTAGTTATCCGACCGTAGTCCGGTCCCGTAGAGGTCAGTTAAGAGAGCTTCTACTGTATTCTATTTACAACTTTCCGGTGGTTATAAATCGTAAATGATTTTTGTGTTTAATATCCAAACAATTTGGTTATCTGAACCATCCCTGGTAACAATTGCTTGGATAATTGACACTTTACTGTAAACTCCGATTTTTGTTAATCAGAACATCCCTCTGCCGCTCCGCAGTTATGGTTTATTTGGCGAGTCATTGTATATGTGTTTTCTTTGCTATAAATTACCCTTAAAGTATTCCCTACAAATTGCGCAATAAAATGATGAACTTAACCACCCTAGCGTGAAACTGGCTAATTACAGTACATAGTATGGCAGGCCTGTGTCGCGACTGAGGGTGGAAATTCATTCTGAACTCTTAACAGACATAGCTGCCTATTGGGAATCAGAACTCACAAGGTGTTCAACATAGTTACTTTTTGCAGTGTTACCGTAATAAAACCCACCAATGTGCGCAACAATATTGAAATGTCACTTCGCACAAGCTAAAGTTGCTTATGCAATAAAAAAAATTAAAATATCATTCTTTTGAAAAATTACCATATGTACTTAATACAGAATAATAAATACAGAATGCTATTATAGTATTTTATCTAAGTATGCCTAATGTCTTAATAAATATATAAGGAGGTTTAAAGAATTAGGCGGACGTGAAAGAAGAATATATAATAATATGTTAATTAGAAGTTAAATCCATCATAATAATCATCATAAAAGAGTACATTTTGTGTTACCAGTGCTGTATTAATTTGTAACTTGAAACAAAATTGTTCACATCAGTCATCTACCTTCATACTATTTTATTAAGTTTAAATTCACAATGTAAATATGGTATTACAGTTTTTTATTCTTAAATAATGTAAAATCTATCTATATATTAATACGCAAGCATGTTTCATTTCCTCCTTTTTTCTCAGCTCGTGTACATCATAGGATAAATCTGCGCATACCATTAGAAAGGTATAGTCCTGTAGATGAGCAGAACCACATTCTAATTCACATCGGATTCCAGTGCTACGCCCCAGAGGCTTTCAAAGTTCCAATGTTAATCTTATGGAGAAAGGAGAATTGAATGAATCATTGGACAGCTGTTTTAAAAACAACTGCTAGAAAATTAGGAAGAACAGATATGTTTTAGTTCTAAAATGTTTTTAAGCTTCTTGGGTCCAGGTCCAGAACAACTGAAATTTTGATCGAATTTCGATCAGGAGGCGATCTCTTGTAATTATTTAATACCCTAAGGGAATTTTTTTGTAATTGGACCACTCCTACAATTCTTGATCAATTTTCAAGTTTTTGGTGTCGTTGAGTAGTGCTTGGTCTGTAGTTGTTTCTGCCAAAAAATAATGAAGATCGGACTTAAAATAAGAGAGCTAGGCTATTCATCATTTAAATTGGAAAATTTCCCACTAGAATAATATTGGGATTGGATTGAGCGTTTTAAGCATCTGTTAATGTAAAGCTGTAAATACATGAATTTTGGGTGATTATTGGTAATCACAATATTGGATTGGTCCGGTATAATTGATTTAGAACCAAATGTAACATTTTTAGCAATGACATTTCATAGTTAAATTGAATTGCAACAAGTACATTAGTTATTTAAAGTGTAGCATTACACAGTTAAAAAGACTGCACTGGAAGTGAGGGTAGGTTTACACGTGAGAGTTTTTCACTCTCGGAGTGTAGTTAGTTACTGTCATAAAAATCTCAGACAGCTGTTGATAGTACTCGCAGAAAACTGTCTGGGATTAACAATCTTGGAAAATTCGCTGGTTGTGTAAACACCTCTGCGAGTACCTGCTGAGAGTACGAAACTCTCTGAGAGTGAAAAACTCTCACGTGTAAACCTACCTTAATGATCTAACATTATACAACTCTATACTGTATACACCAGGAACGCTCATACAAGGCAAAACTCGAACCAAAAACTGCTAGCTGTGTTCTAAAGGGCAGACAAAAACGGAAAATGATCATCTAAAGCTTTTGTGTGCGCGCTTAGGCTACTTACCTACACGCTTCTCTACGGATGCTAAATTTATAAATTTATTGATTATAAGAGCGTAAATATCTTAGCCATTACATTTAACTAGGGATCGCCAACTGGTCGAAATTCGACCAAAAACTCAATTCATCTTGAGCCAATTAGATTAATACTAGTATACGTATTGCTCGAAATCGAGCAATTTATTTTAATACAATACAAATGTTACTTTTAGCTCTAAATCAATGATATACAACCAATCCAATATTGTGAATCGCCAAAACTACACGTATTTACAGCTGATTTATTAACATAAAATGCTTTATTCAATCCCAATGTTATTTAAATGGGAAATTTTGAGATTTCAAAGGTGGTTAGCGCATGTATTTTCAGTCCGATTCTCATCAGTTTTTGGCGGAAACAACTACAGACCAAGCCCTATCCAACGACACCAAAAACATGAAAATCGGTTAAAAATTGTAGGAGGAGTTCTCAAGACAAAAAAACCCTTAGCGTATTAAATAAGTATAGATTAGAAAACCCCATGATCAAAAAACGTACATCAATACACAACTAAGACAGTAAAAAATTACTAAGCGTAAACTTTTTTTATTTGTTGGTTAGGAAAAAACTTGCAAGCTTCAAAATTGTAGATAATGAAATGGACTTTAATCTTTAAATTCAACATTTCTTGACAAAGTGAACAGTAAAATGAAGAAAATGTGTAAACTTGTGCGTGGCGGGTCGCTGAGGATTTCAGAGAATTGCGTCTTCATTTTCAATGTCCGGAATGATATATAAACCTATTTAGAAACCCGTTCTTGCAATGTGGAGGGTTTTTACATATTCTCAGTACAAATTATTTAATTTAGCTATTTATGTTATAAATAAACATGGTAGACAACGATTAAAGCACCCGCCTAAACAGTTATTTAGCAATGCAGTGGCATAACACGGTGTTGCATAGCCTTTAGTGCAGCAGCAAGAGGAAAACAATTGACTACCGTACTGCTTTGTGCTCAATTATTAGACAAACTAAAAATTATTACGACAAAAATGTTAAATGTAAACTTTTTAGATCAACTTACAATCTGAAACTTTGCCGCTAGAAGTTCGTTCTTAGCCCAAAAATTAAAAAAAAAATTTCTTGCTTAGAAACTTTTTCATGTAACGTTTTCAAAAGTATTTGTTTTATTATTTTTGTAATTTTGTAATATTTAATATAACTTGGGACTAACAAATATTTTTATACCGTCAGAATCAGCAGTTAAAGCAAATTAAGGATAAATACGGCTCAATTTATTTATTGTGTGTGCGAGAAATCAGCATGTGAATGACAGGGTTCGCACTGCCAGTATCAGTAATTTGGTCATTCTTGCCTGTCCTCTTTCATAAGGTGGCGGGGTCTGATAACGGTGTGAGCGTTCCAGTTGTACATATAGATTTATATGCTTAACACTAAATTATATGAAAGGCACTTTAAAGCATAGGTAGAATATTGTATTTGGAAATACAAATTTAAATAAGTAGTTATTTAGGTAACTGAGAACCTAAAATACATTAAGTAAAACATACCGTTTCATCCCTTCACTGAATTTGGCTTGTATTAGTCGCTAACACTTGCAGGAATAAGAATGATAACTTATCCTTTGTAGTGGATCCAAAGTGTTCTCAAGCATGCGTCTGGAATACAAACATAAAACTCAGTAGACATGTAATATCCAATTTAAAAGATGAATAAAAGTTACAAGATTTGTATTTAAAAAAATGAAATGTAGGTCTAAATCTACATCCCTCATCAGCGTTTTACTAAACTTAGATAAACAATGTGTTTGGTCATTAAATGGATAAGGTATAACTTAACTGTTACTGTAGTATTCAGCCTCTTATTTGTGATGTCTTATTTTTACAGCACTTTTTTGTTGGCCCAGCCCACAATAGTTTATTTCGTCATTAGTCCGGAAAGTGGTCGTTATCGGTGCAAGATCGAGTTTCAAGTACGAGGCGAAGCCGAGAACTTGAATTTGATCGAACACCGATATACCACTTTCGGACGAGTTACGAACAGTACTTTTCATCATACCACCTTTAATAAATTTACAGTTTGGATAAAAATTAATAAATTTTAACCTAAATGTGAACAAAAATAAAATTCTTAAATTTTAACCTATATACCCCCTCTTACGTTGTTATTTGTTTATCTTGTATTTGAACTATTTACAGCTGTTATTAAAAATAAAAATAAATTAACTTGTTTAGTGTCCCGAAAACCACTGTTTCGCAGTCTAGTCCCGAAAACTTTGTTTACCAACACGTTTATCCAACCCACCGGGAATCAACTAGTTTTGATCACAGCTGACCGTTCCGAAAACAACGTTTATCGCAATGGTATGATGAAAAGATATAAAGAATGTCTGAAATAGGCCAGCCAGATTGAGCAAAGTTTCTTAAGTAAAATTGGAAAAAACTTATATATGTTGGTAGAATTAAAAACTGTCTTATATGAAAAGGGAATAAGGTTAGTACCTACTGTAGTATTATTTTACTGAATTTTTTATAGGACCACATTAATTATTTTAAGGCTGCACTTGCCAAAACAAAGCATACTTTGACATCACATTTACTTCAAAAATCATTACCTGTTCTTTTTACAAATATAACTTATTGTGCAAAAGCCTAAGTAATCTATTGAGCCTAAAAGTGTGTTTACGCTAGAGGTTGACAACCAAAAGTTATTGACTTTAGCCACATGAATATAACAGTAAAAGTTGAAAACTTTTGGTTGTCAACCTCTATTGTAAACACACCTTACTATACTATATCATTAGCAAAAATGTAGGCTAGCCTTTTGTACGAAAAATTTGTAATGGAAAGCCCGTAGTTGAAGTAGGTTATTCGGTTGTTTTCTTCTTGACAGCACTAAGTCTAGATTTAGTTGTTAGTAGGCCGAGCAGGTAATAAATATCACTTTTCTTATTTTCATTTAAGGAATGTGGCAATAACTTAGTCACATAAAGAATTAAGCCCGGGACGGTGTTACTTTTTTGTTTTGCCCTTAACAAATAAAGCAAAAGATGTGTCCGCTAATATTTACCATGCGTCTGTTAACATGATAACTTTTTAAAGAAGCCTCCGATGTAGATAAAGTTTGGTAGAAAAGGCATCATCTATTTTAAAAATCAGTTCGCGAACCAATAATTGTACCATGGGAACGTGATTTTTAGGGTTTCAAAAGGTGAAAGGTGGGTTTTCGGGATTTTTATTCTCATTTTTTTAAAATTTGACAATCTAAGCTCAAACTATTTCAATAACTTAACAATTTAATAGCCTATATTTTGAATAATTAACTAAAATTAGTTACCAGTACAAAGAAAATAAAATCAAGTTTTCTGCTGTATATTATTGTATTATCTGTACATTAATAAGGGAAATATAAAGAAACCTTGCCTTATATTGCTCATTCATCAACATACTTTTGATAAGTTTATTTGATTAGTAAGTAGCTTTATGCATTAAGAATTAACATTATTGCATGCGCCTTCACTAGGTTGTTGGTAACCCTTATTTTTGCTTAAAAACTCCATGGAAGCAATCCTACAAACTAAATCCCAAGCTATTCTAATGCAAAATTGGTTTATTGTTTAAGAGAGCAAATAGATATATGGTGTCTGTTCTTAATTGTCTGATTAACTGTCTTCCTCATTCCTAAGATTTTTAAAATTTATGTTTTGGGATTTGTAAACATAAACAATCATTCCTTTGTAATGGCAGCTTTGGTTGTGCAATTCAAATAGTACAGCAGGTTAACACATCACTGCAGCATATGACATGATTGACCTTCCCCCAATGCTGAAAATTTTTGCATAAAAACATGTCTTGTGGTTGCTGAAGAGCGCTTCCCAATTAATTTTCTTTGCCAGCCACCATTTTGAAAATAGTACTCACTGGTGAGTGCTCAGCACCTGGCGCCCTCTCCCACATTTTCCAGCCATATCAAAGATAACGTTATTTTATTAAAATGTAACTCAATTTTTCACTAATCAGAAAAAAGAACTAAAAGTTTTAAAAATGTATATACGATTATTTTAAGAGAGCTCTGTCATGGCACTCACTGGTGAATGATCAGCACCTCTGGCGTTGTCATTAAGTTTGTTGACTGCAATTTAGAAACGTTTGATCATTGTCTATGTCATCTCTGGACCCATTGTTCTTTTCTGGGATAAAGCCACAGTTTTACTTAAGATAAAACTCTATTATTATAATGTAGCCCTAAACACATGTAAAATGAATGCAAAATTTTATAAAATATAATAGCAATACGGTTAGAGATGTTCGGAAACGGATTGCACAATTAATTAGATAGCCTGAGTCGTCCATAAAACGTAGGCAAAAGCGGCCCTTACCTCACCAGTGAACTGCCGCACAGCAACTGAATGAAGTAGACGATACACGAGTGCTCACCGGTGAGTGCGCAGCACGGCAGAAAATAACTAGACCACTCACCGGTGAATGCCCTGCAGCGAATGTGTTAAAAAAATAAGTTAATTCATCATAACTTACTGTAACACCATTATACCAATAGTAAAATAATGAACCTTAGGTTTAGGCCTACTTAAAATGAGAGTGGAAATATATTCTTTATTTTATTGTGAGGATTATTTATTAGATTATTAAGAATTTTTTGTTGTCTTGGGGCCTAACTTAAATAAAATTAACCATTGGAAATCCGGTGAGAAAGCGGATCTGTTACAACGAGTTTTATGATTGACATTGGCGATACAAGTGCTTTGTTATACTTGTATGACTCCATTTCATTATTAACTACCATATCCGGCATGCTTTGCAAAGCTAACCAGAGGAAGTTTTTGCCCTTCAGATGAGCTCGTTCGCTACGCTCACTTGCTGTCAGGTTAAACTCGTTCGCTACGCGACTCGCTGTAAGTCTATAATTTTCCTCTTGGTTTTATTATTACCGAAATCCGCTCAATACTTTAACTGAAAACAGCTGTTTAAATAACTAATATTTCTAAATGTAAAAATATGTTCCAATACAAAAATGTTGCTTCCATAAGAATAACATGGTAATTTTGAAAACGTGCGATACAGAGCCCTGTGGAATTTTCTTAACTTTTTCTTTCATAATAACCTTTTTCTGTCAATAACAAACACAACAAAAAATAATAATTATATCGATCCAGCCGTTCACGTGTGATGCCATTACTAAAGAAATATTGATCCATTTTTATGTGTAAATATCTAGGTAGGCCTATGGTATGTAGGTGAAAGCAACATTGCAATCTTACCATTAAACTTAGGGCCCAACAAGTGATCATTTTTTTTTAAAGAGTTCTCATCATTCATTAGGCTAACTATTTAACACTGAAAATGCTTCTAGGCTAGAAAATTAATGAACATAAACAGACAAATAACTAAGTAAGTTTAGGCCTAACACTAATTTTGTGGTTTTTTGCTTCTATTGGCTACTGTACCATTCCTAAGTTATAAACTATCAAATAAAATATCTGAAAGAAAGTCAAACATAAAACTTCTTAGTTTGTTAGAAATTAGACAGCTAGCTGATGCTGTCAAATATGAATCAGAAAGGTATTTTTTTGCTTTTGTATTGAGGGAATATGAGTTTTAAATGTTTCCAAACACCATTGATTTTTTTGTTACAAACATCGCTGTCAATAAAAGTGACGGAGGTTTACGGTTAGATTGTTAGGTTACATTATGATACATTTTTGTTAATGATTGTATTACGCATATCTTAACTCAAACTATTACAACTATCGAATAATCGAAATATCCAAATTGTAACTTTGATAATAACGCTGGAGTAGGATAACGAAGTTTCGCAAAAATTTGTAGACCCTACTTACTTGTTTTTGTTATTTTCAGTTACCTTTTGCAATATAATTGTTTTATTGTCAAAAGGTACTTAGGCCTATGTTTAATGTCTTAGAACAAAACTAAATCAGGTGATAAAATTGTAATCGTATCGTGGAATTGTATCATCCTTAGTGTAGCAATATTATCGAAAAATCAAACTTTTAACATTGATAATAACGGTGGAGTAGGATAACAAAGTTCCGCCTGATATTTTTACTCAATGCCAGGCTAGCAAGGTAACCCAATAAAAAAGGATAACCTAAGGTCACTTGTTTAAAGGCAACTTAACCGAAAATCAAATAGCAAGACTTCACTAATCACTATTTTGAGACTAAATAATACTCTACATAATAACATTAGCTCCCAAGATATAAACAAGAACTAGGGCCTATTTTATAATATTCTTTCAATAATATTACCTATGGATCTGAAGGCATTTTACCAGTTTTAATCCACTAAGTTAGACAAATGACAAATCTTTATTGCCGTTTTCACATTGTTACATGTATGGCATTGTCACAATTTATAAACATGACTAAAAACAATGAAGTTCTATACTAAACTAGTTAACAGGTTTTTAAATTACAGTTTGTTAATAAATTCATCTATGTCATAAACACTTAAATTGAACAATAAAGCTTTCAAGGTTGATTTGAACTTCTTATGGCAGTGGTTCCCAAACTTTTTTAACCCATGGCTCCCTTTCAGTACAAACATGGCTTGGCGGCGCACTTAAAATAATTGACCCATTTTGCATTGTATTACATTACAATTACATTTTAAATTTATCTTTTAAACAGTTAACGTCTTATGGTCTCATGGTCTTTTATGGTCTGATATTAGGTAGAGGAACAAAATATGAGATTGATGTAGGCCTAAATATGTAACTCAACTCTATTTTTAGCTAACCTTATCAGAGTAAAAAACAATTAATTTTCAAAACAAAATGAAAATTTTCACAAAAGACTTAAGGTGTTTTTCAGCTCAAAATAATTGCAGGTTAGTATAATAGAAAGTAATAGCTCCACTTACCTTGATTACAAAAATGATGTGATTTTCTTCCACCAGTCGAACTTAAAATACTCTCAGGTAAAAATAATCGGGATTTTCTGTTTCTGTTCTTTATCCTTTTCTCCTACATGTATAAAATAAGTGAGGTTATGTTGATTAGAGCTAGCTACAGACGACGGCTTCATTTTTTCTGCTTCTGTATGGGAGGAGGTAACAACTGACAATTGGCTTCTTCAAACAACT
>CM061531.1:37084856-37382356 GCA_030545055.2 Neoaliturus tenellus | reverse complement strand
TTTGAATTTTTGATTTTTAAGGGTAGTTTACCCCCCAAAACCCTCAAAAATCGTCAAAAATCAAAATTTCTCAAAAACGGCTCTAACGATTTTGATTAAAATTTTGTGGTTTATTAAGCTTAAAATGGCGAATAAAATGACACCACCCGCATCTCCGAGAAAATGGGCGTTCAAAAGTAATGGAGTAAAAAGTGTTTCAAAAATCAATTTTGAATTTTCAAAATAGCTTTTGTCTCGAAATAAATTTTACTTATCACCATTAAATCAAGGCCAAAAAACTAAATAATCCAGTATTTTAAATTATTGCTCTACGTCAAGTGGTTGCGGAGAAAATTCAATTTTCCGTTTTGCGGTAAACGCAGTATGTTGTTAAAAGTCACAGACGCGCGTAGGGTCAAACGAGCGCTGCTCAGCTGGTAGCTATCCGACTGAGTCATCAAGACATTAATGTTTCGAGCTTTTAACACCTTTTTTATATTGTTGGGAGAAAGTATGTGTCAGTTAACTGATACAGTTTATTAGTTTAAGGGACGTTTAGGATGACACTGTGCCTTGATAAATGTGCATCACTTAATCAGTTTTATTTTATTTTTTTATTTTATACTATTATTAATAAAATGCGTGTCAAATACTACGGTACAATAATTTGTTTGAACTATGCTAAACTATATGCCAAATTAAATTATCTGTGTAGGATAGTGATTTTCTTAACGTATGGTTCAACTTTATATATAATTTACTGAACAGAATTTCAACAACAACAACGTTTTGGTATTATTTTGAATTCATTTTCTACAAATGGCATTAGTTAGTCATTGAAAGTTTGATCAAGAATTATTTCAGAGGTTGTTTCATTCTTTTTTCAAGAAGTATCGTACAAAACATGATTAGTTTACCTCTATAACTAACTATGACAATCATGAAACTTCTACCTCTAGTGTTCTGCAGTTGTGTTGGTGAAAGAGCAAATATGACGTTCATGATACTATTATGACTTGCTTGTCATGAATTGCTCAAAGACAGCAACTAATTTAACACATTGTCATTTTGAATATGTGGTATTTTTCAGGTTTTAGAGATGAACACCATTTTTGTACACATTTGATGACAAGTTGTTATCATACAGTTAGGTTTTTATTCTAAATTTTAAAACTTTTTTGGTCAAGTAAAATTACACTGAATAAACTAATCAAAGAAATCGAAAACTCTAAATTAATACCAACATGCGTAGGTACAGTAGTGCATTTCACGGTATTATAGATAATTTATCTATCGAAATGTTAAATAAGATAGTGTTCGTATCAACCCTCTTATATTAACAAATGCATTTCAAGGAGATAAAATAATATAAATATTTCAAATTTGATCAGAGAGCATAATTTACCTGTTATACAACAATAGTGAATTTTTCTCAGACGCTCTATTGTTCCTTCGTGAATGCATGGAGGCGGTAAAGTCCGTATTCTTTTCTTCTCTTTCTTCCGCTTTTAGTTTACGACAAGGAACGAATTCTACATGTCGCAATTTAACTCACTAGTATATTACAGAGTCAAAAGAGCCGACATCACCTCCAACTAGCTTCCAGGTTATACTTTACTTTACCTCTTATGGTTTATTTCTGAAAACAAAACAAAATTTGGCCTAAGTGTAACAGGCCGGTCCTTCCTTTTAGATAAGTTTCGAAAAGATTTTTCCACTGCTTTATCAGTCATAGAATATTGGCAATGGTTTTTTATATTTTACGTTACATGTTTTCATTATTTAATCCATTTAAATTTAAATATCATAAAGTTATTATTTCATTTGTAAAAAATCTTATTTATTATTTTCATTTTTTTATTCCCTGATCTATTTTACCTATATATTCATATATTCCAACCCTAAATTGTAGCGATCCTCTAGTTAGACTCTTTTGAATATTTATTAGAAACAAAGTATTGTATTTATGTCTGTCTATATGTGGAGAAAAGTACGAAATAGATTTGCCAATTCCTTTACCAAAGTGGGATCATCCACTACAGTAAGGTTCACAAAAATAGAACATGGAAATTTTAACAGCTGTACCCCCCTCACCCCCTCTCATTTTGCAGCTTTGTCATTTGTAATTATGTTTATCATATAAAAATTGATTTTTGACATGAAAAAGTTGGTCTGTGAGGAAATTTTTTATTTATTGGTCAGGCAGGTTTTGTCAGCGGGAAAGTTGTAGATTAAGAGTCAAATTTAATATTTTTATTCTTGACATTTTCTTCTAGAATGCTTAGTTTAAGAGTAAAAGAACAATAAATGGCAATATTTATTGTTAACATAAAATCGACAAAAACAATTTTAAAAATAGCAGTACACTAGCCATTTAATATTAAATAAACTTATACACACTCATATAACAATAGAATATCACCATACATAAACATAAGCACATATCAAATCTCGGTATCAAAATTTTAAATCTGTGTCAAAATTACCTAATGGGAAATTCCATAGTAATCAGGGGTTTTTATAGGTTCCTACTTTGCCACTACTACTTTAGCTTGAAATTATTAATTGTACGTCCCTTCCTTATCTCCTCATATATAAAGGGTATTTTTTTTTCTAATATTTGCTCCTTTATTTATTCAAAAACTAAAATAAATAATACTGTTCAGTTTTCTGAAACGTCTATCAAAGTTGGGGGGAGGTAAATTTAAGATGAAAATAATTTCATCCTTCTCACCACAACCCTAAGAAAAAAATTTCAAATACGAACACGAAATTGTTATGTCATTTTTTGATTGTATAGCCTAGATAATTTATATTTTTTATAATTTGACATTTTTCTCTAAACTTAACGGTTATGGAAGCAATTGAAATTCATTTTAGCCCAATAAAAATAGCATGGGGCAAACTATTATTGCCTATATCTCCTAGACCACTCAGTAAAATTTAAAATACTCTACGATAAAAAAAAAGCCTCAAAATAATGTTTTAAGGTACTCTCAGTCATAAAAATGTTTATTTAGGCATAAATGATTTTTTTAATATGGCAAATATGGCAAACATTTATGTTACCATAAAGAATTTGATCTTAAAACATTATTTTTAAGACTTTTTATTCTTGAGTATTTTTTATTTTACTGAATAGTCTAGGAGATATAAGCAATAAATGATTGCTCCATGTTGTTCTTAGAGGTCTAAAAATGAACTTCAATTGCCTCTAGCTCCCTAATCGTTTAGTTTAGTTTAGAACAAAATGTCACAGTATAAAAAGCTTTTTAAATTGCGTATACAATCTAAAAATGACATAAAAATTGGGCTTTAAATTTGCATTTTTTTTAGATATGGGTTGTGGTGGGAAGGGGGTTGATGAGGGGATGAAATGTTCATATTAAATTTTCCTCCCCCAATTTTGAAAAACTTTCCAGCAAACTAAATAATAATATTTATTTTAGTTTTATAATTAATTAAGATACAAATTGAAAAATAAATAAATAAATAAACAAAATCCCTGTAGACTCATTTGTAAACGCACCCTCTCAAATTTGGTCAACTACATTTTCTCAGCAAAAATTTGTATTAGTAAAGAAATAAAAAAATCCAAAAGAGAACTATGATAACTACAGTAAATCTATCTACGATTACTTTATTTCATTTTATTAATTTTTAAATAACTACATAGGAACGAACGTTTGCTATGGATTGTCAAAAAAGCGTATATTTCTACTTATATATAAATCTACCTGACTAAGGAATTTTGTTCAATATTTATAAAGAAATTTAGTATACGAATCCTATTACTGAATGGATAACAATTCTAAAGTCATTAATAACGGAGAACACTGACTCATCAACATTAGCTGCTCATACACTTTGGACCTACATTAACACATTTTGTAGGCCTAAACCTTAAGGTTTACCTGGTCACACGTTACCAATTAATCATTTTCGGTCATTAAGTTTTGTCCTAACATTAAATTATGCTACAAATTAGGATACAGCTTTTATTCCCCAATCCATCGTCATTTTAATTTTTGTATTTGTAAAATCATATATTACACGATTTTTACATAAAAATAATAATATGTTATCCAAACGTCGGTTTAAAAATTTTAAACTTAAAAGTTATAGTACAGTGCAAAATGCGAAAAAATAGGGATTAATAAACAAAAACAATCTCGATTTGGTTTTATGGGATCACCATATTATTCGCCAACTATAGAGATAACATAGAGAATACTCTCCACCCTACCCTGACTTATTATGGGGCTGAGGTATAGACATTACACCAGTTAATTTGCTTGGGTGTGTTGTAGACCTGTATCACTTTATCACGCTTAGGTTAATCCTTGAAATTAATTTTACGTTTTAGGCTTGAAATTGTATGATCAGATTTACAAGAGATTTTGTAGATGTATAAATATACTAGGACAAAAAAACAACATATACACACATATACATACATACATCGCTTTTTATATATACATATATATTAATCGTATTTTGTAAGTAATGAAACTTTGTACTTACATTATATATGTGACACTCCCCTACGGCTCGATGGGGGCTCCGCCCCCATGCCCCCTTATAGGGTTGCACCAAATTTGTTAATTGCTCTTAGTCTCAAGTACCGATCAGGCTAGACCCCCCTCCCGCTAGGGGTTGCCCTAAATTCGTAAATTAATAAAAAGTCGAGTTTAAAATACGTTAGTTCCACGGAAGAACTGCACAGTCAAGACAGTAACAAAACCGTCAAATACACAAAATTCACAATCAATAGTAAACAAAGCTTTTAAAAAACTCATAAGAATCGGTTTTAAAACCCCTTCGTAATTAGAATTCGTTTAAAAGTTTTGAGTTGTGAATTTATAATTAATTATTTATGTAAATATTTTAGGTGTTATGCTGGTAAAAATATATACTTTAGATTAGACGATTGTTGTTGTGTTAGATGAAAAGAAATTTCAATTAAAAGAGTTATAGTTGTTGTTGTTGCTATCATTATATTTAATAGTAGTAGTTATGGTAACATATATTTCTCTATTCGGTAGCTAAATATAAAGTTTTAAATTTCTATAAATTTTATGTATCATATCCTATAGTATAATACGAGCTATGTCTGAAGGGATGTGTGTTCCACGATCTCGAAATGTAGCTGTTAGATTTTGCTTAAACTTTGCGCTTAAGAGTGTTTTGGCCCAAAATTAAGTTTAGAAACAGCCTCAGTCACAGGAAAAATCGAAGTTGGTCTAAATTTAAGTTTAAAAATCGTTATTTTTAACATTGGTCTTATAGGTTGCTATTTTGGTAACGAAATAACAACTAAAAGTAAACAAAAATAAAGGAACATAAATTTTAAGCAGTTTTTTAACAGCTGTTAGCTGTGAAGAGTCTGGTATAGATTTAAAAGCTTGATTACATTGACACTATAACAAAAGTCAATTAAAACCAACCAGCAGGGCTCGGTTAACCTGGTACTAAATAGAGATACAATTATGGAAAAATTGACATAATCCCATGCCTCACCCAACTCAAATAAAAACTTGTAAATTTCAGGAGATAGAAGAAAAACGTTTAAATCACTGAAATAGCGTATAACATTCAAATCAATGAGCGAAAACAAGAATTAAAGAACATGAAAACAAAATAATAGGAAAGAATAAAAACGGGGTTGATCCGCAAAAAAACCCTACTACTACAAACTACCAATTATAAGAATATAAAATCGAGACTTGTAAAATAATAATTTATTCATAAAAACCTGTTTGTTTTGATCAAAGGTCATTTAAAAATTCTCAAAAACATATTTTAAGTGTGTATTAAAATATAATGTAAAACACTGAATATAATTACAACAGAAAGATAATAATTAACTGTCTATTAATTATTGTACATAGTAATAGAAGTATATTACGTTAAGATCAAGGCACGAACTACACAGTAAATTCATTGAATGCGAAATTCGACCGAAAGTGTAACCTGGGGTGAATCTGAATTAGTAATCTAAAATGAGGTCAAAATGAAACGAGAACCTAACATTTAAATCTGTTCTTTTTGTTCAATACTCATTTAAACATTCTCAAAAACATATTTTAAGTGTGTATTAAAATATAATGTAAAATACTGAATATAAATAAAACAGAAAGATAATAATTAACTGTCTATTAATTATTGTACAAAGTAATAGAATTATATTACGTTAAGATCACGGCTCGAACTACACCGTAAATTCATTGAATGCGAAATTCGGCCGAAAGCGTAACCTGGGGTAAATTTGAATTAGTAATCTAAAATGAGGTCAAAATGAAACGAGAACCTAACATTTAAATCGGTTCTTTTGGTTCAATACTTATTTGAACATTCTCAAAAACATATTTTTAAGTGTGTAAAAAAATCTAATATAGGACACTGAATACAAATCAAACATAAAGATAATAATTAACTGTCTATTAAGTATTGTACAAATTAATCAAAAAATGTTTCGTTAAGATCACAGCTCAAGCTTCACAGCAAAATTCATGTAGTGCGAAATTCGGCCGAAAGGATACTCTAGTGTGTATTTGAATAAATAATCGAAAATAAATTGAATACAAGACGAGAACCTAACATAAATACCTATATGTTTTGATCATCAGTTGTTAAAAATTCTCAAAAACATAATCGTTCATTAAAAGACCTTCATATCTGTACGATACACAATGCTAGTATCAAACACGGGTGTAGTTGAAAGAGATCATTTAAACACGAGCGAGAACTAAACCTGCAAAGTGATCTACGATACCACGCGGTGATATACGCCGATACGGCTGAACTACTTTACCGACAAATCTATATTTTTTAGATTTTTTATAGTTTAAAAGTAAAATAGTTGTAGTTTTATAATTTTCCCTAAATTGAAACATCTCAAAGAATGTCCATGCCAAATTTCAAGTGTCTAGCTTCAACGATGGCTTCAGGACTTTCCTATCATCAGTGAGTGAGTGAGTCAGTTACACATGGGGCTGTATATATTATAGACTCGCCTACGGCTCGATGGGGGCTCCGCCCCCATGCCCCCTTTGGGGGTTGCCCCGAATTCGTTGAATAATTTAAATTCAAGTATTGAACAGGCTAGTTCCACCAACTAACTGGACAGCGAAGACACTAACAAAACGGGCTAATACGCACTCTTCACAATCAATAATAATAATAACAATAATATCCTTTGAAAATATTTCACGGGGCTCAGCCCCCATGCCCCCTAGTTGATTTTACTAATTTCGTTAATCATTCACAAAGTCTCAAATAATGAACTTTCTAGTTCCACTAAAGTACTGAACAGGCTAGTTCCATCGAAGTTTTGAAAAGCTAAGTTTTAAATTACGTGTAACTCTACTACAAAAGTGTGTGATACTAACTCCTCCACGTTACCAACCACTTGGTCTGGAACGTCAACGATTTTAGATGCGGCACAGAAAAATTGCAATGGGGCAAAATTAATCCAAATTAAGTATCTTTAAATTAAATTTTCATTGATAAAAAAATGTAATGTGCCCACTATAGCAAAACAATAATGCTAAAAAATAGAAAATAATTGATTATGTGAAAATAACTATTAAAATAATAAAATAATCAAGCTATAATAATGCATAAACTAAAGAAATTGAAAGTAACACTTAAACCAAATCTAGCATCGCCAACCACGATATTAAAAGAATCGGAAAATAAAAACTAATAAAAATTGAAGTTTTGAAAAGCTAAGTTATTAATTTACTTGTAACTCTACTAAAATGTGTGATGCTAACTATTCCACGTTACCAACTACTTAGTCTGAAACGTCAACGAGTTAACATGCGTCACATTAAAATTGCAATGGGTCAAAATTATTCCAAATTAAGTATTTTTAAATGAGATTTTCGTAAATTTTAAAAATAATGTAATATGCCCATTAGAGTAAAACAATAATGCTAAAAAATAGAAAATAACCAATAGTAAGTGTGAAAATTACTATTAAAATAATAGAAAATCAAGCTATGCTAGTTAATAAACTTAAGAAATTAAAAATACAATTTGAACTAAATATAGTATCGCCAACCACGATATTAAAAGAATCTGCTGATACAAACTAATTAAAAATAAAAACTTGTAAATTTCAGGATATAGAAGAAAAACGTTTAAATTACTGAAATAGCAAATAACATTCAAATCAATAAGCGAAAACAAGAATTAAATAACATGAAAACAAAATCATAGGAAATAATAAAAACGGGGTAGATCGGCAAAAAAACCCCTACTATTACAAACTACTACTAATTATAAGAATATAAAATCTAGACCTGTGAAATAATAATTTATCCATAAAAACCTGTTAGTTTTGTTCAATAGCCGTTTAAAAATTCTTAAAAACATATTTTAAGTGTGTATTAAAATAAAATATAAAACACTGATTATAAACAATGCAGAAAGATAATACTTAACTGTCTATTAAGTATCGTACTAAGTAATAGAAGTATATAACGTTAAGATCACGGCACGAGCTACACAGAAAATTCATTGAATGCGTTCAAATTCATTATGCTGAGGGGTTCACATGGGGTGAATTTGAATAAGTAATCTAAAATAAATTGAAATTAAACGAGAACCTAACATTTAAATCTATTACTATTGTTCAACACTTATTTAAACATTCTCAAAAACAAATTTTAAGTGTGAAAAATTCGAATATAAGACACTGAATATAAATCAAACAGAAAGATAATAATAAACTGTCTATTAAGTATTGTACAAAGTAATCGAAGTATGTTACGTTAAGATCACGGCTCAAGCTTCACAGAAAATCCATTCAATGCGAAGTTCGGCGGAGAATAATCCCGTGTGAATTTGAATAAGTAATCTTAAATAAATTGAAACAAAACGAGAACCTACATTTAAATCTGTAAGTTCAGCTAAACAGTTATTTAAAAATGCCCTAAAACATATTTATGATGTGTGTAAAATATAAAAGAAACGAGCTTTCAATGCAGCATAATCTCATTGCTATTTTGAAGTCAAATGGATTTTTTTTTTTTTTTTTTTTTTTTTTTTTGAGGGAGAGGCGGAAAAATGCATTACGCACACAGGTGGCCAGCCTGTAGTGTGGGGCTCCCCTAAAAACGGGTTTACCCACTAAAAAACCTCCTCTACTCTTTAGGAATCTAACCTGGAATTGTTTGTCACATTACGTCAGGCTAGGCCTAAATTTGGCTTACGCCCGTGGGGCTCGCTCCTTATCCAGCCGCTCGATCAAGGGATCTGGGCCACTTCGCGGTCCAGATCGGTTTTCTTTTCCAGGAGTATGCCCCGGACGAACTGTGACAAACAATCCCAGTTGCCCTCATCCTCCATAATCTTTTGGCAGACCGTGTCCACCGAAAAAACACCGAGTTTTCTTGTGGCCTCCAGGCGGGGCCTTTCCCAACGCGAACAGCGGAAGAATGTGTGTTCCGCGTCATCGGGAACGCCCGGGCAGTAGATGCAATCCGGTGAACCGGTCTTGCCAATCCGGTTCAGGTACGACTTGAAATAGCCGTGACCTGTCAGGAACTGCGTGAGGAAGTAGTCCACCTCGCCATGCCGCCTTTCTACCCATGGTTGGACCTGCTCGATGAGTCGCGCAGTCCATCGTCCTCGGGTGTCGTGCTCCCAGCTGTGTTGCCACTGCTGGAAGGTTCGGGAGCGCTCTTCTGTTCTTGCCGTGTCCTTGCCGATCTCGCCTTGTCTCTGATAAATCGCTTTCCTCTCCCCTGCCAAGAGCTTGACAGGGATGACTCCGGCGACCACCAGGACGGCAGGCTCGGACACTGTCCGGTAGGCGGAACACACCCGAAGCGCAGCTTGACGCTGAACCCGGGCGAGTCGCAACCTGTAGCACTCCTTATCTAGAGCGCCTGCCCACACCTCTGCCCCGTAAAGGAGCACGGACTGGACCGCGGACATCAACAGACGTCTTCTGCTGGATCGGGGACCCCCGACATTGGCCATCAGCCTACTAAGGTAAGTGACTACCTTAGCGGCCTTGTCCGCCGTACGGAAGATCTGATCCCTCCAGCTTAACTTGGTGTCCACCATAACCCCAAGGTATTTGGCGGCACGAGTTGATGTGACCACCTCCCTTCCCACTCGGAGTGGCACGACGGTGTCGATCCTCTTCTTCGTGAGGATCACAATCTCCGTCTTACTGAGAGCAAGCGAGAGACCGTGATCTGACATCCAGGTGTTGACCACACGCATGACTCGGTTCAACTTTAGTTGGGCCAGCTCAACGTTGCGTGCAGCTATGAGAGCTGCGACGTCATCGGCGTACCCAACCAAAGTGGTTTCCTCAGGCATCTCGGACCTCAGGAGGCTGTCATAGGCAACGTTCCAGAGATCCGGGCCGAAGTCAAATGGATAACGGTTTGTTATATATAAGGGATACTAACGTTGCCAACAGCAAGGAAGCAGGTGTAGTTAAAAGACATGATTTAAATACAAGCGAGAACTAAGCGACTATTCAACCGCCATGGGAAATTAATTCACAGTAGGAGAAGAAAATTCATCATTGGTAAACATTCAAGATAGCGCATATACTGCATAAGCTACAAATTAGGGAATTATCACTGTAAATATAATCGAGTATAACCCTGGGTCCCTGGTGAAATAACCCGCTCTCAATACAAAATAACGCCAGAGTTTACAATATATATTAGAGTTTATCCATCGAAGGATACAATGAGTATATCAAACACGGGTGTAGTTGAAAGAGATCATTTAAACACGAGCGAGAACTAAACCTGAAGAGTGATCTACGATACCACGCGGTGATATACGCTGACACGGCTGAACTATGTTACCGACAAATGTATATTTTTTACCTTTTTTATAGTTTAAAAGTAAAAAAGTTGTAGTTTTATGATTTTTCCTAAATTGAAACATCTCAATGAATGTCCATGCCAAATTTCAAGTCTCTATCTTAAACGGTCGCTTCAGGAATTTAAGATCATCAGTGAGTCAGTCAGTTACACATCGGGCTGTATATATTATGGATTCGTTAGGATTTTTGTATTAAAATTAATACAAAATTGTACCTTAACATGTTTACTGTTAATTTCATTTAATATATTGCAGTTTCTAACAATAATCAAAGAACCATTAAAAATACAGCTAACCTTGTTTGTTCGATACGTTATTGTGGGGAAGCTTGAAGATGAACTGGGTAGAACACTTAATTTTGTTTGTGTTACAAACAGATGTTTGACACTTTCTTTTTTAACCACTGATAGGGAGGATTCAAATGAGACTTCAAAGTTACTTTTAAGACCATTTATGATAGACTAGGCAAAAGGTAAAGCTTAATATGGTGTTTTTTATATGAAACAGTCATTCACTGGGGGGTGGTCATTCGCTGGTGCACTCACCCTATAAGCCGTTTTTTGTAACCACTACTCCTCCCTTATTTCTGGACTAATTTTAACGTTTGAGGTGTCAAAAGAATGGTCTCAGTTCGTAATTTTGCAATAAGGTTTCAGATTTTTGATATTTTAATCCTGAAGCCCACAAGAAGACCTTAAAGTTCGTTTTTCGCCTATAAGATTAATGGGGAACAGTTTAATTGAATTGCAAAATAAAACAGCTTTTGATAATAAAACAAACAAACACATGTTAAAAGCTAGCTGAATACACAGTATGTAGAATATACTAAATAGAAGCAATTGAATTCTAATACTGAAATATTAAGACAATTTCATATTTTAATACAAGGAGTGTCTATTGTGTAAAACAAATTGTGTGTTTTTCCTTTTCCTTAAAAATGTAGCAGGTAGATTTTGCTTCAACTTTGTATATGTGTATTTGGGTACCACAAAAATAAGTTTAGTAACTTAATCCCAGAAAAATTCATTTTTCCGAACAAAAACAAGTTTGAAAATAGAAACTTTTGACGTGGTTCTCATGGGTTATCAGATTGGCATTGAAACAACAAGGAAAGTTAACAAATATTAAAATAGAACACCTAATGTTTGCGCATGTGTTTTCAAACTGCTTTAAACTAGGAAAAGTGATAGTAGTTTGTGTAAATTTAGTAACGTGTGTTCTGTGCCTACTATAACAAATTCAATGCAGAATGCCTCACATGTTATAGAGAACACCTGTTTAAAAGAGACAACATTTAAAAGTTTTTACCTCCAGTATAGGTAACCAGCTTATTGCAAAAATGGGTTGTATGTAATATTAGCTGTTGCCCGTCACGGCTTCGCCCGTGATTGATGAATTTATTTTATAGGTAATACAATCGTTTTGAAGAGCAACGAAATCTATACTTCCTTGAGAATGACATTGGAACAATGAAGTAGTGTGAGTGGAGCTCTGAAGAAATTTCGCAAAACCTGTTCTTAGAGAGAAAAGGTTTCTTAAATAGAAAAGGCCCTAACCTATGAGCAAATAGGAATAACGACCATGTCAAATTTCAACCCCGTAGGCTCTACAGTCATATTGAAGACATGTGGGTCGGAGCCCTAAAGAACATTAAACAGTACTTTTGCAAAACGGTTTCTTAGTGAACACCTATTAACAAACCGGAACCTTTGCGTTAAATTTCAACCCGTAGGATCTATAGTAGATTTGAGAATTCGTGGGGAGGAGCCCTAATGATGAGCCAAACACATCACAGCTGACATGCCAAAGGTGTCGGGGCTGCGAGAAGATTTGTTTGCTACAATATGAATAAGGGTCTCAGGCGATACTACCTTTACATTCCTTTTCAACGACCTTTTCAACAATATATTTTGTATTATATTTCATTTATGGTAACACTGCCGGCGCTTCCCCTACCATTGACTTTACATACTAAAGTCAAATATTTTTAGTATGTAAAGTCAATGCCCCTACTCCTCGTCCGAATTTGCTTACCACAAAATGATAGACGGGGGAAATAGACGCCAATGAGGTTTTTTAACGAAGTAACGAAACCAGAACGATAACTTAAGAGTGTTGCCATTTTTGGGGATTTTACACTAAATTGGGGATTTTTTTTGCTTTGGGGATTTCGTTGGCGGATTGAGTCAGATGGGGGATTTTTTGCGGATATCCGGGATTTTGTCCAATTCATTGGAGGATTTTTCTGATCTTGAGTATAATTAAAAATAGACTTCACAAATTGGCTTTGAATATATTTTTGATGCTCATTCTTTGGTGTATAGTACGGTTTATTAATTAGTTACAACAGGATGCCTTGGACTTGAAAATAAGTTGGTACCCTATAGTCTTAACAAATTATTTCACAAATCACAACTGAAAAAGGCATTTCAATTAATTTATTCCCAGAGGCTCCGTCTGGTGGTATGTCGACAATTTTTTATTAGGCCATGCGCACTCACTCATTTCTTCAGACACACACAATGCAAATAACATACCGAGGCAATAGTATTTAAATTAAAAATAAATTCCAGTCTAGGTACATTAACCGGTGTTTTTATGTGTCATATGTGGAATATTTGTGTGAGGGATGTTAGGTGACATTAAGTATTTACAACGTGAAGAAAACATACACAAGGCTGAAAAAGTCCGTTAAAATTTTTACCTTGCAGGAAAATTCTTAAAGTAATTGATGGGAAAACAACTATAGCCTACTATGATGAAGAGACGAAAAGTGAATAATTGAATATAAGTTTAACAAATTAATAACACCAGTTTGTCACAATCAATTTTGGCCTTTTATGAACTTGCAGGATAAAGAACAAAAGGGGTGGTAAAAGTAGAAAAACCCTTGTGGCAGGGTGCGGATTTTCATATTGTTATGGCATCCGGTCACGGCCGGCTGGCCCTGGAGCAGTTTCATGTTTTTTTTTTTTTTTTTTTTTTTACAACAAAGAAGGTAAGAACTTGTGTGGAGTTCCATGGTCCCATTATACCCACATATTTACAATTATAGGTATGAAATTGAGGATAATGTGGCAGTAGAAAGGGATTTTTGTGGGATTTGGCTGTTGGATGGGGAAAACTTGGGGATTTTTTCGTTTTTTATAGCTTGGCGGATTATTTGAGGATTTTTGCTTCGGCTGGGGATAAAATGGGGATTTTTTGCTGGAAAGTTGGGGAAATTTCCTGGGTCTATAGTGGCAACACTGAACTTAACTGTTTCATTGGTAGTATTCCGGGCGCCCCACCGGTGTTACCGTACCGGTGACTACAAAAAACGATAATTGTCGTCTGCTAACAAGGCATTTGCATTGTTTAGCAGACGACAATTATCGTTTTTTTAGTCACCAGTGAGCCCGGAATACTGAGAGTATTCCGGGCGCCTCACCAGGATGACATTTTGCAACAAGGCATTTTGCATTGTTAGCAGACGACATAGCAGACGAAGTTACCGTTTTGGTGACCCTGGTGAGGTGCCCGGAACACTACCACTACCATTGTGTCTTTTCTTTTTTATTTCTGTTCTGATTGAAAGGCTGGTAGTGGGCACTAGCGCTTCTCGAGTACATATCGCATTGCACGGAGCACTCTTGAGGAAAGGAGTGGGGGAAAGTGTTGACAGTGTTGCCAACCATGTACCATGTAGTGATGCAGATGCCAATCTTACAAGCAATGCCGATTGACAATGTCATGCTTTCGAGGACAGTCTGTGATTGATACCAGGTCAGAGTAATAATTTGTTTATTTTTAGTGGAATTTTATTAGTAAAAAAAACTAATTAATTGTCTTGTAAATCATTAATGTATTACTTAATTATTATCAGCACTTAACACTCCAGTTTCGAAAATTGTATTATTAATATTTTATCATAACAATTTGTAATACTTAAATCGAAGTAACTTACATATAATTGATAGCATATTTATTTACTTATAGCTAAACTACCCATTCAATTTGTTACATTAAATAAACTTGTATTTAAGGAAATGACTTTACAATGGAAATAAATAACTCAACATTTAATTAAAAAAGGACACGATTTTTACATCATTCTGGCTATATTTTACATTCCTCTTCTAATTATAAATAAAATCGCTATGAAAAGTATTTGCAGTTTCTTGTTTGCAACCAGTAACCATCTCCCACTCCTTTAAGTATTGTTGTTTATTGAGTCACTTTCTTCTTTCATCTATATTCATTCCTTCTGATGGTCTTTTTTACCGTCTATCTCTAAGAGTTAACAAACTAATATTAACCATTTAGGCCTAGAAATACTTCAAACTTGTTAATTGGTTACAAACCATTTGTTTCTGTGGTTAAAAACAAATTAATAAGGAAAACTAACTTTTTTTTGTAGTTATTACTTTTTTAACTGTCTAGTACATTTATTTATTTATTTATTTAACGGCAACCGCCATTTTACAAAATTGTACATGATGGTATATACATGCGACAGATGAAAAACATTTTGTTGACAAAAATTACATGCTGAAAAAGTTTTCAAGAATGCAGCAGTTATGTTGAGTGCACTATAGTTAAATTGACAATAACAATAATTAACTGACATTAAATAACAATAATTAGTTAACCTGACGTTAGGTAACAATAATTGAACTGGCATTAATAACAATAATAACAATAATAAATTACAACAATTAATACAATAACAATCTTAATTAGCTTCAATAAATTAATAACAGATTGTATTCCGTATGTTACAGATAATGAACTATAAGACTACATAACAAAAAGAATTGACTTTGACAACATTAACAGAAAACTTCTCTCCACCCCATGCACAGCACTGCTCACTTTCCTTCAACCAGCGGACATGGCCCTCTAAAGGCACCACCCAAAAAATGAACATCACCATAAACACTGAACTGCACTCTCCACCTTCGAGTGGCTGTGTCCCTTTAAAGGCACCACCTAGCAACCGAAACTCCCAGCAGCCCTGAGAAAAAGTGTCAGAGGAGAAATCTCTGGACATCACGCTTGAAGGATGCTGGTGATGGTCCGAAGAAGTCTAAGTGAAGGCAGACATCTTCGCAAGATCTCAGCAGTCTGGAGATTCCATGGTTCTGAGTGTAGCTAGTGGGCTGATACTTCCTCTTGAAAACAGCTTTGGATCTGGTTCCTCTGGGGGTGGTAAATTCCACTTCACTCAAGAGTTCAGGGCAGTCAATGATTCCGTTAACCAGCTTGTAGAGGAAAACGATGTCATTGATTCTACTTCTTAGGGGAAGAGGTTGGATGTCGAATTGTATCTTTAGAGCTGCAACAGGCACCTCCAGGAAAGGGAAACCAAGTTTTACACCAAGCAGTCTAAGAAACCGTGTTTGAATCGTGTTTAAAATATTCATATGGCCTGCTTGATAAGGGGTCCAGATGACGGAGCAGTACTCCAAAATTGGTCGGACCAGAGATTTGTAAAGGGTGACAAGTGCCAAAGGAGATTTTAAGGGTCTTTTTGTTCTATAAATAAATCCCAGTAGTGCAGATACTCTAGAAGATATGTAGGCCAGGTGATCGTATGAACTAAGGGAAGGGGTGGTGATCACACCGAGGTCCTTGAACTTCTCGACCACGCTAAGACTTCTGCCCTCGATGCAATAATCATACTCATGCACTATTTTGCTGTGACTGAAAAACATTACTACACATTTTGATACGTTGATTTCCATTGCATTTAGTGCGCACCAGTTGCTGATGTTGTTAATTGAAAGCTGGAGCTCATCCTGGTCGTGAGTGGAAGTTATTTTGTTGAACACCTTAATGTCGTCAGCAAATAGGAGGAAACTGGATCCAATTTCTGCACATATGTCGTTTATACATCTACATCAACATCAACATCTACATCAATACGATATGCCAAAGAAGTTAACAATTAATTATAATCCGTATCACTGCGTTTCACACCACTCACCGGTGACAAGCAGACGACAGAGACAATTTGAATACAAGCACGTAGCATTTTCATTGAGTAAAGACGTTATTAACATAACGTATAGAGTGGACAAGCAATGTTAAAATTTGGAAACGCTAAATGACAAGATCGTCCGCTAGGAGCGCCACTAACAGGCAAACGATGCGATATCATTGACTAAGGATACAAATAGACGAACCAAGCTTATGACGAATTTGTGCCTGTTCGTGAAATTAGTTCATGTTCGTCACGCTAGAGAGCGCTGGCGCTGGTTTGTTTACATTTTAGATGTATATTCATAACGTTGTATAGATGTATATTCATAATCTAAATGTATATTCATAATATACATTTAGATGTATATTCAATGGCGATATAATCGAACGCTTTCAACAATCAGAAGCTCGATTCGATTCGAATTCTCTTTTCAATTATTAAGATGACTATCGAGTTGATGCGATATGTAGTCGATTAAATAGACCGAAAGCACAATCGATAATTGTCTCGATACGATACTGAGTTCCCGGGCACCGTGGCGAGCGTTCCCTTCTTCCCTATCAGTTGTCCACTCTATACGTTATGTTAATAACGTCTTTACTCAATGGCATTTTCTGTGTTGGTAACACTGTCAACACTTTCCCCCACTCCTTTCCTCAAGAGTGCTCCGGGCGATGCGATATGGACTCGAGAAGCGCCAGTGGCAGTGGTAGTGGTTAGTGGGCTCTCAGACAGGCGTCTATTTCGGCGTGTTTTCCGTTGGTGGGAGAGCAAATTCTGACGAGGAGTGGGGGTAACGCCGACAGTGTTACCAACACCGCAAATACCACGCACGGTCATCACGGACAATGCTGAAGACCGTATTTACGAATAAGAGAGACGGAGGCAAAAGAAATTATACCAAAGATTGTTATTATTAATAATGACTATTTAAAAGACTTAATTAGATCAATAATACACCAATATAACTACGATACAAATTTAATAGGATGTTAAATCTTTAAGATATAAGCCTATTTAATTATTTAATAGTCTATGAAAATTTAACATTGGGATTGAAGGCGTTTAGGCCGCTCTGCCTCTGCCTTAGACGGCTAAATGGGTTATCGCCGAAGTACTTAACGGATAAGCCACCAGGTAAATAGGCTACCAAGTTTTAAATTTTCATATTAAAATGTGTAAAAAAAATCCACTGACTGTTTTAATTAAAATTAATTAATAATTTAAATTTTTTCTTTATAAGTAATAAACATTTTTGAAATTAAATAATTAAATAGGCTTATATCTTAAAGATTTAACATCATTTTAAATTTGTATCGTAGTTATATTGGTGTATTATTAATCTAATTAAGTCTTTTAAATAGTCATTATTAATAATAACAACCTTCGGTATAATTTCTTTTGCCTCCGTCTCTCTTATTCGTAAATACGGTCTTCTGCATTGTCCGTGATGACCGTGCGTGGTATTTGCGGTGTTGGTCAAGGAGACTGTAGGCCAGGGCCAGGAGAGCCGCATCCCATAAGAGCAATGGTGTCACTTTCTGCGACATCCATGGATGTCGCCTACTGGCAAGTGGTGCCAACGCAACAGCAAACAACAATCGTTCTCGTTTGCGTTGGGAATTTTTTGTCTTAACAATTACTAAAATAAGGAATTTCAAAGCAAAATAGGGTATAATTTATGGTTTTAGATTTACCTTGATTGATAATTTGTAATTTGGTCATTACCTAATGGTTTGTTATCAACTAATAATCCAAATTTAAAATAGAGTAATATGGTGTCGTTTAGATAAATATCGTACCCATGGCAAGACTGCTTCATTCACTTATTCAATCAGCTGTGTAATGGTAAATATTTTAACCAAGGAGGTTATATTCTAATACTGGAGGTAACACTGATAGGTTAATTTTGGCGAAAAAGCGAGCCGGTGATTTTGTTTGGTTGGCAATCCTGAAGTACCGTTTTGTCGTTCTTTGAACGGTAGCTAAAAGATATTCGAATCAACGAAATGGTTCGAATCTTCTGGGAACGATGAACGATGAATTGGTACGGTACGGCTAACCAATAATTAGGAATCTAGACTCTGGAATAATAATAACGTGTGTCTTTAATTCTAACTTACATGAATTTAAACAATTTTATTCGTTAGGTATTTTACAGAATAAGAGATAACTTATTTATTTAATTTGTAGATGTGAATATTTGTTGTTTTATGAATTGTTCAAAAAATATAATTAGAACTAATAACTTATTTATACCTATGTTAGATCTTAGAAATGGTTACATTCACAGTATCTAGAATATTAAACTTGATAATACACTAACTAAATCTAAGACATCTAATGACATGTACGGAAGATCAAAATTCCGTACTATTTCAGTACTCACAAAGGTATACCACGAAAAAATTTATTCTCTTGTCTTGCATATTATACAAATTTTAATGCGGTACAAAATCATCAAGTAAATTAACTAATTAAAAAAAAAATAAAAATAAACATGTTTCCATAACTTGAAACTGATTACCAAATTTCCAAAATAAATTTTTATACTTATATATAATTTATTTTCTGTTTTTGTTTGTTTTCCCCTTTTAATGCATATTTGCTTACCAATAATTGCCCATTAAAATCGATTCACCAGGCAATTGATTCACAATTCATTTGACTCCCTTAGCTGACTCGTTCATTTCGGCAAACAGTTCAAATTGGTACTTCAGGATTGCCAACCAAACAAAATCAGCGGCTCGCTTTTTTAGCATTGTGTGTTACCTCCAGTATTAGAATATAACCTCCTTGATTTTAACGTAACTTGACTTCCGTCTTAGTTTAGAGGCTTCATATCCGGAACACAAAAAAAAGCTATACGGCTGACCTGGGAAGAAGTTATGCTTCTTCCTTTACAGACCTTGGGTGTTGGTAACACTGTCGGCGTTACCCACACTCCTCGTCAGAATTTGCTCTCCCACCAACGGAAAACACGCCGAAATAGACGCCTGTGGGCTCTCAGGGCTCTGGGCTGTGGTGGGTGGCCGTGGGCTGTCATAGGCTAGGTTAGGTGTATAACAATAACGTGACGAAGTAAAAGTGTTTTATTTAGGTTCATATTTATTTTCAATTAGAAACCATTATATTTTGTTAAGTTTTTTCTACGTTTAACTATGTTAAGTAGCTATGAGGTCTTGAATAGACCAAACTGTAAAAAATGTTCTGAAAATTTGCACGTGGTTTTAGGTGTACTTTTTGGATGTCTTGTTCCAGTATTGATTCCTCCTCTGCATATTTTGATTACTTATTATATATGGTGTAGCATTGACAAAGAAATAAATAAAAATTTATGTACATGTTCATGCTGGGATTCAGTTTTTAAAGGTAGGTCTAGGCTAATCATCTTGTAGGCCCTAGGCTATGGGCCTAAACTTAGAAGTTAACATTTAGGCTGTGTTTCGCCGAAAACGTTGTTTTCGTATCTATTGTTTCATTCAATTCAACGTTAGCCCATATCATGCTGTATTGACCTTCTCAAACCAATTAAAATTAGGCCTGGACCAAAGTATAGGCCGATGCCAATGGAAGCGAAAGCGTTTTTGGACCAGCTATCCCGTGGACAAAATAAGGAAACAAATCATTATTAGTTTAGTTTAGGCCAGTTGTGCACAAAGCGATGTTGAGATAAAAAAATGGCCAGTTAAAAATATGTTTGTGCTTGGGTAGGCCTAAAAAAGGCCGGTTAAAGCGGAGACTGTTTTTTAACGGTATGCCGGTTAAGAGACCGAGTAAATTTTATTGTAGAACAACACAAAATAAATTAATCAAGTTTGTTGTGTAGCTGTATCTAAATTCGAATTGTGAGAAGAAGCAGACTTTAGCCTAAATCATTTTAAATGTTTCCAAACACCATTTCCAACATCGCTGTCAATTAACCCTCCAAGTGCTACGTATATTAGTCCTTAAGTGCTGACCATTTTTTAAGTTTCGCGCAAGCATTTAAGCAAATGTGCATAATAGTTATTAATGATAGGAAAAGTATATCATATTGCATATCAATTTGTTCAGAAAAATGTCTACTATTAGAAAATATGATTCATTAGATCTTACTTACAGTACCATTTATTTTTTTCCAAATTTCTAGATATCAAGGGGTTGTTTTTTTTTGTTACCCTCGTCTTCAGGTTTTTCCATTTCAGGTCATAATTACATAGGCCTAGTAAAATAAAAAAAATCTGAGATAGCCAAAATTTTGAAAATTTTAATTTTTTAAATATAATGTTTATATGTTCTTAGCAAAAAAAAATAACATAACCATAACAATTTGCGATGTAGCAGCTGTACTTCAGACGACCAAAAAACAGCTGATGTTGACAAACAAGTTAGCCAAAACTTTGATTTTCCACTGAAATATGTATTGAACCAAAAGTATTCAGATAGAATGATATTTTCTCTTCAATACTATATAAAATATAGTATGCCGATCCGTCAATAAACAACGGATCTGTGACGATCGTAGTAAACCCGTGTAAATGAATCGCGATCGCGACGATAGTGCTATACGCGTTGCCGAAATGCGTCGCGATCACGATGTTTAGCGCTTGGAGGGTTAAAGTGACGGAGGTTTACAGTTACACTGTTGGGTTAGATTATTATTATGATACATATCTTTTCTCAGTATCGTTGTTGATTCGATTGTCTTCATCGCTCAATTTCAATCGCAATATCGAAATTTCCACATCGATAATAACGGTGGAGACGGATAACGAAGTTTCGCCGATTTAGATAACCTATTTAAAATATCATTATTATAGGCTATACCATAACCCACATGGCTTGGCCTCGCATTTTTTCAGATATCTGAGGCCCCTTTATACATTGCATCTTTCAACGCGCGTATCCTACACAACTAGGTTTATTGCATTAGATAGAAGCTTTTGATCGCCCGTGGACATCATCTAAGGTAAATTTTTTACAGCAATTCAAGCTACGCGGGTAAGTCCAGCATGCTTATGAATGATGAAGTTTTGCCTAAATAACTACTGTATGTACAGTTGTTGCAAAAATTATCGAGACTGGAGGCAGGTAGTCCCTGCCCTTCCCAATCCTTTGTTGACAAAACATCCCCTCTTGTAGAGCGGCCAACCGGGTCCCGGGGAGTTCTCCGAATTTTTACGACTGCCTAAATTATCCAATAATCGAACCAATGCGCGTACAACAAAAATTTTGTATTGTGTGTTGATTAGATGAAAACAAAATTTGAATCATAGTTCTGCGATGTTTAGTAACCACTAACCATTCTATGCTAAAAAGGAGTTACAAAGAGGAGTTGCACCTTTTAATACCTCTTTTGTCTGAGGTTTATCCTTTTTTAGAATATAATTAGGCTATTAAACATCGCAGAACTATGATTCAAATTTTGTTTTAATCGTCTAATCAACACGCAAAACATAATCCGTAATTTTTTATTGTACGTCCATTGGTTTGATTGTTGGATAATTTAGGCAGTAGTAAAAATTCTGAAAATTCCCCGAGACCCGGGCGGCTTTCCAGTGCCTAACCGGTCAGTCGCGCTACAATAATCCCCTAGGCCTATTGTATGAAGAACTTTTTGTGATAAAAAGTAGTCTATATAGGTATACAATGAAAACTTTAAAAGTGGAGTGATCATTGAAAAGGGACCCGTTTGACTTCTTCGCAAGTAAAATCCAGCAGACAGGTTCAATCTTATGGTTACCCATTTGTTTTAACTGTGGGCTGGAAATCAACCCACATTCAGAGTGTTAAACTAGCCTACTTTTCCTATAACTAGAACCAAATCCAATATTAGGTACTGTTAAATTTGAAGCAATCAGTCCAAAAGTATTGTTGAGGGTGGTTAACCCTAGAAGTACAGTTATCTCTATCCTCCTTATTGTTGTTTTATCATTTATTGTCAACTGGGTCTTCATAAAATGTTGACCAACATCCTAAACATGTTGACCTGGTAATTTTTAGTGGAAGTTCAGAAAACTTAGTGGACTTTTCATTCTGAATCTGACTTTAAAAATTACCCGGTCAACCAGTTTAAAGGATTGTCTGCATTGTTGTTTGCTATTTTTATGTTGCTTGCTTACTTAGTTTAAAATTTATATTTTAAATTTGCAAATTTTATATGTAATTTTTTATTTATTATTTATATTTTATTAAAACTTTATCTTGACTGTTAAATGTAGTGCCCGACCTGAGAAACATGTTTTTATGCTGGCCTAAAACTTATTTTGCTATTTTTTATACAAACATCCTGTTTTATGAAGTTTTTATATGACAGAGAACTTTGATTAGAATGTTCCTAAAAAATTTGGTAGTAAATTAATCTGACTATTTGAAGTACTTGGAAGAAAAAAGAAAAAGAAATAAGAAAGATTAGAAGAAAAAAGCTATGAAAAAAATCATTTAGAAGACTTGAAAAAAGTTTAGAGTATTAAAGAAATTAACAATAATCTTGTTGAAAAAATCCAAAATTGTGAATTTTAAATTGTGAAACAGATAAAAAGACTTTATGTAAATCTACAATATATTTGTCAAATACCACTGACTCACGTATCAACGCACAGCCTAAACTACTAGACCTAGAACCTTGAAATTTTGTATGGACGTTCCTTTTAGGGTGTAGGCATCCACTAAGAAACGGTTTTTGAAAATTCCTTCAGGGCTCCCCCCCCACACGTCTTCAAAGTTACCATGTTATTCTTATGGAAGCAACATTTTTGTATTGGAACATATGATTACATTAAGGAACATTAATTTTGTAAACAGCTGTTCTGATTCAAATTATTGAGGGGAGATTGGTAATAAGAAACTAGAGGATAGTTGCGGCGAGTGAGCTTAGCGACCAAGCTAAACCTGACGGGGAGTGATTACTGACTGACTCATCATGAAATCTCAGGAACTACCAAACGTATTTACTTGAAACATTAAACACAGGTTCGTCTTGCCTCTTAGGTGCTCACTAAGAAATGATTCAACAAAATTCCTTCAGGGCTCCGCCCCACAGGCCTTCGAAATTTTAATATAACGCTATCCGCATCGCCAATTTTAAATACGAATTAGGAAACCTGCACGGTTGAAATTTGGAGTGATCTCTTTTTTCTTAGGTGCTCAAAAAAGTGCTTTAAACATCCCTTTTAGGGCTCCGCCCCACAGTACTTCAGAATTACTTTAGGGCCTCTGGGGTCGATATTTGACATAGACGTTTTTCTTTGCTCACTAAAAAACGGTTTTTAAATACAGTTTTCGAAGTTCTTTAGGACTCCGCCCTACAGGACTTTAAATTACTTTAGGGCTTCCGGGGTCGTTATTTGACATGGACGTTTCTCTTTGCTCATGGGTGCTAAGAAAACGGTTTTGCAAACACAGTTTTCAAAGTTCTTTAGGGCTCCGCCCCACAGGACTCCAAAATTACTTTTGGGCCTCCGGGGTCGATATTTAACATGGACGTTTCTCTTTGCTCACGGGTGCTCGCTCACTAAGAAACAGTTTTTCAAATATAGTTTTCAAAGTTCTTTAGGGCTCCGCCCCACAGGACATCAAAATTACTGTTGGGCCTCCGGGGTTTAAATTTGAATCGGACGTTCCTTTTTGCTTATAGTTACTTACTAAGAAATAATTTTGAAAAATTTTGTTTAGGGCTCCACCCCATAGAACCTCAAGATTACCATGGATTCTAGGGGGTATAAATTTAACGTGGATGTTCCGTTTTGCTAACAGGTGCTCACTACGAAATGGTTTTTAAAATATAGTTTTTGCAGTTCTTTAGGGCTCCACCTCACCTGACTTCAAAATTAATCAAGAGCCAACGTGTTTTAAATTTGACATGGACGTTCCTTTTGTTCATAGGTGATCAATAAGAAACAATTTTGAAAATTTTTTTAGGGCTCCTCCCCACAAATTCTCAAATCTACTATAGATCCTACGGGTTGAAATTTAACGTAAAGGTTCCGGTTTGCTAATAGGTGTTCACTAAGAAACAGTTTTGCAAAAGTACTGTTTAATGTTCTTTAGGGCTCCGACCCACATGTCTTCATTATGACTGTAGAGCCTACGGGGTTGAAATTTGACATGGTCGTTCCTATTTGCTCATAGGTTAGGGCCTTTTCTATTTAAGAAACCTTTTCTCTCTAAGAACAGGTTTTGCGAAATTCCTTCAGAGCTCCATTCACACTACTTCATTTCATCGTTCCAATGTCATTCTCAAGGAAGTAGATTTCGTTGCTCTTTAAAACGATTGTATTACCTATAAAATAAATTCAATCACGGGCGAAGCCGTGACGAGCAACAGCTAGTTCTTCATAAAATGTAAATTCCCATACAATGTAAATTATTGTCAGCACATTAAAATTTATTATTATTATTATTTTGTAACGTGAATAGATTTATCCTAATCTGGCTAAATTTAAAATTTGATTTTTAGGGTGTTTTGGCACCTGAATTACCACTGTTAGCAGTATTATTTATAGGTCTATAGTTGAGTCTCGTAAACCTGGAACCAAACAGTGTCTAGGTTTGTGAAAATTTTGTGTTATCAGGAAAAGAGTAAATGAGAGAAAAAGTGGGAATAGTTGATAGTTATTCCTTTAAAAAATTTACACATGTTTCAATAAACACAGTACAAACAAAAAAAACTTGAGTTAAACATCATCTGTTAAAACAAACTAATAGAAAAAAAAACCAAAGCCTCACATTGTGCTCTGGCCGATGACATGACACTTGGCTCCATGAAAGCCAGCACTTGACTGTTCTGGGAGGCTTTCTGAGTTACAAAGAACTCTGGCTTATTGAATTCCGCATTTTTTGTGGGACTCCACTGTATAGAACCTAAATAAGTTATAAGGTTCTCAAAGTAAGGAATATCATTCTAACGTAGCTTTTTTGTGGGAAACATTTCTAGCACTTTCAGGGTTACAAAAATGATGTAAACATACTATTTTAAAAGTAACAGGAATATTGAGAAGTGTATAAAACAGGTATTGAAATTAAACCTAAACCATGAATGGAAACCATGGTTGTGCTTTAACTTCAGTCAATTTCAGAGTGTTGGTCTAACTAATTGTCTGTTTCAGGACCATATGAATCAGGGTCTGCATCATACAAGCATGTGTATTTCAACTCCACATCAAATTCGTTAAAAATTTGGTCTCTAACTGTAATTTGCATATTGCTATTGTACGAAGCCGTTCGTCATCTAGTTTCTCTGATAGTTCTGAGGAGAGTTCGTTATACAATGGTGTTTTTGTTCTTGACTTCAATGTTTTCGCACTACTACTCATGGTAAGACTTCAAAGTAGGCCTATATTACACTATTCCTCAGTTGTTAATACTGATTCAATCTGTCTTGTTGCTGCAACTATTCTATTCAACTCCTGATAAGTTTGAGTTTCCTAAGTTTACCCAAAGAAGGTATTAATCATAATTTAAATTACCCCTCAGGATTTTTTAACACATTCTAATGTAGGCCTAAGTAAAAAGTACTAAAGCCCAGGAATAGAGGCTTAAAAAAGTTTTTAACAACTTTTTTTAAGGTAGAGGGAAATCAACACACTCACCCTTCTACTGAATATAACTAATTCACCTTAAAATATGCACCACTAAGTGCATCAGTGTCTTAAGGAATGTACAGTATCTAATGCGGTTTACGAACGTTGTGAAGGACTTACCTTGTGTTCAGAGTACAAAGAATACCCCCTATATTACCTATTGGCCATGAAGCTCCAGGCCGGAACTTTCTCAGATAAGTTAGTGTCTGGGCCGCTTGTCCGAGCCATGATGGGTCACTCTTCCTCAAACCCGAAGCCTAGGGATCTCCCAGGCATCCCAAGTCTTGCTTCCCACAAAAGCTCCTTTTGGACTTCGATGACAACTGCCTTCCACACATCTTCACTTCGAGGCATCACCTACAATTTGATTTCGGGTGTGGCTCCCCCCCCCCCCCCCCCCCACAGTAGATATTCTCTTTGTTACTCAGCAAAACGATTTGACTTGAAGAAGGAGAATGGACCTCATCCTCCTCCCAAGGCACAATGAAAAATCCCGGCTCATTAGGGTGATCCTACTTTCCTCATTTAGTGAGTATAATTCCTAAAGTAACCAAGTCCTACTGACAAAGAAAGAATTCAATTTCTCAATGGGTACGGCCAATTCACTTGTGAGGTCTTAGATCTTCAAAAACGTCTATCAAACTTCTTTGCATTCTTCCCTCCATCACCGCGACCTTCTTTGCTGTCAAGACTGCATAATTTCTCTTCTTGCAACTGCTGCTGCTTCTCTGCTGAGTTCTAAAGCGCATATTAAGGTGATCTGCCTCTCAATGATGAGCAGGTGAGAGGAATGACTTAGCGACGGCCATGACTTCCAACCCAGACACAATGTTATATGCACAGGCGACCCTGAATACATCTCTGCGCTGGATTGCTAATACTCTCTTGCTGTACTCTTTGACCCCCCATGACATTCGCTCAGACTTATGCGCTGTACACTTCTATGGTAGAATGGTGTTTACCGCGGTCATGAGAAGTTGTCTTTTGCTCGATCTTGGTTCTTTGACATTTCCCATCCTCCTGCTGAGAAATCCAACAATATGCTCGCAGTCAGCGACTTTTGGATGCACTATTTGATCGGCCTCTAGACCATAATTGATCCGCTTTATCAATTTTCCCCTGTCTGGTTTGGCCACAGCCAACCTGTGTCTTTCTCTGGCCGGTTTTTAAACCACTATTTAAAGATAAAAACACTGCACATTTCCAACACATATTAGTAAAAGTTTTCTGTAAGTTGGTTTTTTGTAACATAATGTTTACTAGGTTATATTAAGTTATATTAAAATGTTATTTTATGGTGTTAAGATGAATTTACACGAATTACTTTATTGCTGTAAACCATTTTAGGTGGATGTTTTTTAACTATTGGAATGACGAATACTTCAGTCAGTGGTACCACCAGATGTTTTTCTCTCTGACTGAGTTGGGATCAACAGTCTCCGTTGTGGTTCTTGCAGACAGCTCAGTTCCTTTCTCCGCTGATAGAGTGGTCCCTGTGGTGGCCGTTGCAACTACGCACATCCTTGTCTCCAGTTGGGACCAGTTTGTTGTCAATGTGCTATGGGGTGAAGGGTACTCTTTTCAGGTGATTAAATACAACCTCTTGGTTACCGTCTGTATTGTTTTATTTGTTATATGGGTGCCACTAGTTTTTAAGGTTATTTTTTACAGGGTTCTGAAAACTTTTTTTAAATATTTGAAGAAGCGTAGTTAAGATGTGTGACTGTTTTTTTTCTTTTTTTTTTATCAAAATGTAAAAAATTTCACGGATTGTAAATACACTAATAACTTATTGCCAAGTATATTTTTTTAGGAAATAATTGTTTTGCTGCTAATAATAGAAGGTTAAACTTTATAGGTGTAATTTATCTAGTTAAAAAAAAAAATGTTAACAGTTTTTAATTAAGGATATTTCTAAATTAATACACCTATGATCCTTCCAAGTTTTTTTAGATAGTCTTAAAGTTTGGTTTTCATTGCTTGGGCTTTTAATTAATCCATCCTTCATTTTGAAAAATTATAAAAAGTTAAATTGTTTTTTTTTACCAGCCTAACAGAATAGGCACACTGTTAAAATAAATGTCAACTGTCATTTAAACTCATCCTGCCAATCCCTGAAATGTTATGAGTCATTTGCGCCATTTTAGTTTAAACCAGATTTTCAGTTAAAACCTAAGTTTAACCTCAAATTCAGATGCACGTGCATTGTTTAAACTTACACCTTCGGCTGTTTTAACAGTTTTAAACTAGATTAAATTTAATCTGGTTTACAATCTATTTGTACAAATGGGCATATTTCTTTTAAGGTTGCTTAAGGAATCAATACAATGAACCCAGAATGTAACTAAGACCCACGAGTTTAATCAATCAAAACATATCACTTCTTACCAAATAACCTGTTAATTTAAATGTGGTTTAGCTCGTTTTTTATATTTAATGGTAAGAGGCAACCTTTCATACAATTTAAAGTTTAATCAGATAAAGTTATTGATTTGCTCTTTTAACCGTAATTTCAATTTCCAAGCCTCATCAAGTTAATATTGTGTCAAACTGAAAAAGTGTGTGAAAACATCGTAATAACTCTATGAACTATTTTGCAGGTGGTTCGTGACATTGGTTTCATGGTACCCGATGTGTTGCATTTTACTGTCCCGCTGTTGGAGCTAAAGAGACAGCGTTCAAAACATCTTCAACCCAAACATTACATAATCTTTGTTTCTCTCGTGACAGCAGGTTTTGTTGTCGCTTCAATATTATAGCACTATCAGTATTATAATTTCAGTCTACATCTGACAGGTTTGCAATGCATAAGTCTATATATACACATGGAACACTCACACCGTTATCAGAACCCACAACCTGGCGGAAGATTACAGGCAAGAACGACTAAACCACTGATTCTGCCAGTGTGTGTGCTGTCATTCATTTTTCATCTGCATAAATTGCTAATTCCAACGGTATAAGAATATTTGCAATATGAAATATAATGAAAGTATAAAAATTATTGAAACTAATACCTTTAAAAACGAGACATGGAAATTTTCCATGTGAGAGTTTTTTTATCAATTTGTTAGGAAAACATTTCAGAGGAAAAGTTTCAGATTACAAGTTAATCTATACATTTGATATTTAGTTTGTCTGATAATCAAGCAAAAAGCAGTCATTAAGTGTTTTCCTCCTGCTGCTGCATTAGTGGCTATGGAACACTGTACTACTCCGCTGCATTGCTAAACAGACTGTTTAGTGGGGTGCCTCAATTATGGTCTTAACATGTTTATGTAAGAAAAATATTTAATTTAATAATAAATTTGTAATGAGGATAAGTAAAACACTCTACATTCTAAGAATGGGGTTTTAAATGGTTTAGCTGTCATTCCGGAAATTCAAAATAAAGGCGCGATACCCCGAAATCTTCAGCGACCTGTCATGTACATGTTTACACATTCTTTCTAAAAAAACTGTTTATTTTATAAAGAAATGTTAAAGTAAAGTTTAAAATTCACATCATCATCTACAACTTTTTTGTTTGAAGTTTTTTCCTTTCCAACAAACAAAAAGTTTTCCCCTAATAACTTTTTCATGTTATTGTTGTGTATTCATGTACAGGGTTTTCTAGTTAAATGTAATGGATAAGATATTTACATTGTAATAATTACCAAATCTTTTGCTTTAAAGCCATAAGTTATATGTTTCAATAGGTTGTATAAATAGAGTTCTAGGCAGCAAATACACATGACTGATAGGGTTATTCTTAAATAACAAAACTGCAAGAATAAGGTAATATAGAAGAACAGAGTCAACCAACAGAAATCTACAAGCCTGATATTATCATTGATGAGTATGTTTGCTGTTTGTTCTCTACAGCATTGACTTCTTTATATCACAGTATCTTATGATTCAATGCAGACATAAACCAAAATATTAAGCAAACCATAGTTTAAAAATAAAAATGTAATGTCCTGAAATTTACTTATTTTTTTACTTATTAAGTAACTTTTTCTTAAAATAAATTATAGTCTGTTAATACAAAACAACAATTTGTTTCTCTTATGTTATGTGGCATAAATGATATGTTGGGGTTTCTGCTTCTTGTTTCCTGGGCAGGGTAAAATAAATATGTGAGGCAGAAGCAAAGAGGGACCTCATATCAGCAAATTAATTTTTGAAAGTACAGCGGATTTAAGTCAGCTGGGTCCAAAAAATTGTTTTTCGGTCGTATTCATATTCTTATATTTCATGATATTCACTGCAAGACACAATCGATTTTGTAACAGTTTCATCTGGATGAAATACGGATAAAATAAATTTGTTAAAGGAGAAAGAAATCACAACAGAAATTAAAATAAAAACTAAGACTTCCTTGAGCTTTCAGAAATTATTTTTGAAAAAAAAAAAAATCATGCAAGTGTGCAGATCTTTTCAACACTTGGTGTTTATAAAAATTTATATAAAAGTAAACTAGCACCTATAAGTTTTGAATACCTTAGTATTAGGTCAGAACAACAGCATGGTTTATAGAACATGTGAGTATCTTGTTAATTATTTAACTAAAAGAATGAATTATATTTAACTATTTTTCTAGAACAATCAAAAGCTTTTTCAATTAAGTATTTAAAATAGTACATATTTTAATAGATTAATTACATATAAACAATATATATGTAAGATTTTTTGTTTGAAACTTTGTTTTTAAATAAGTATAATTTGAATGCATATTGTTATTAAACCTAATGTTATGATTTTTTTCAAACATGTTAAATCATTGAAATGAGCGATCCTGATTTTGTGTATTTTATAAAAAATTGACCAAGGATCCCTATTAAGCTTTAATTCGAGGTGTTTGTTCAGCACTCAATTAAATATTTTCCACTTTCAACAAGTCATATCATTCAGATCTAGAATCTTTGGTCAAACTAAGCAAACAATAGAGTTCGCCCAGTGTTCGAGCTCATTTTCAAACAATACTTCCTTCCATAGGTTTTTATGTTAACTAGTTTTAATCCGCAAAAATTTTATAATCAGTCTCTTATTTAAATGAAAATTTTAATGGATCAAATTCAGTGGCTGATTGACCTGTAATGTAATGTTAACTCTATATATGTATTTAATTTATTCTAAAGTATTTAATGTATGTACTTAAATTTTAATCTTCAGTACTTATATCGGGCTATATTGTTAATTTTGATATTATACACTGTTACTGTGAACAGTACACTGTTATTAAACCTAATGCTCTCAAAAGTTATGATTTTTTTCAAACACGTTAAATCATTGAAATGAGTGATCCTGATTGTGTATGTGTATATTAAAAAAAAAAAATTTACCGAGGATCCGTATTAATTTTTAATTGTAGGTCTCTGTGCAGCACTCAATCAAATATCAAATATTTTCCACTTTTAATAAGTCATGTTATTGAGATCTGGAATCTTTGGTCAAACTAAGCAAACGATAGAGTTCGCCCAGTGTTCGAGCTCATTTTCAAACAATACATCCATCCATAGGTTTTTATGTTAACTAGTTTTAATCCGCAAAGATTTTATAACCAGTCTCTTATTGTAAATGAAAATTTTAATGGATCAAATTCAGTGGCTGATTGACCTGTAATGTAATGTTAACTCTATATATGTATTTAATTTATTCTAAAGTATTTAATGTATGTACTTAAATTTTAATCTTCAGTACTTATATCGGGCTATATTGTTAATTTTGATATTATACACTGTTACTGTGAACAGTACACTGTTATTAAACCTAATGCTCTCAAAAGTTATGATTTTTTCAAACACGTTAAATCATTGAAATGAGTGATCCTGATTGTGTATGTGTATATTAAAAAAAAAAATTACCAAGGATCCCTATTAATTTTTAATTGTAGGTCTCTGTGCAGCACTCAATTAAATATCAAATATTTTCCACTTTTAATAAGTCATGTTATTGAGATCTGGAATCTTTGGTCAAACTAAGCAAACGATAGAGTTCGCCCAGTGTTCGAACTCATTTTCAAACGATACATCCATCCTCAGGTTTTTATGTTATCTCTTTTTAATCCGCTAAGATTTTATAACTAGTCTCTTATTGAAGATAAAAATTTTAATGGATCAAATTCAGTGGCTGATTGACATTTAGTGAGCTTTGTTAACTCTGTATATGTATTTAATTTATCGTAAAGTATTTAATGGATGTACTTAAAATTTTAATCTTCAGTACTTATATCGGGCTATATTTTGATATTTGTTATACACTGTTACTGTGAAATCCTGGTAGTAAATTTTTATATCTTGTTAATGTTAATCATGTTTATGTATACCATGTGTATATGTATATATATATATATATATATATATATATATATATATATATATATATATATATATATATACTTTTTTACATAAAGATTTGAAAAAACTAGTTCATAATATCCTTTTTTACACAATATAGTATAACCTTGCGTTTATTATTTTAAAATTCAAAAACTTTAATATTAACTCTTCTGAGTGTGGTAGTAACTTTGTTGTAATAGTTAGGAGCAAAAGGGTCAGTTATATTTTTTAAATACCGGTAATCATTAAAAATGAAGAGGCTGTTTTGGATGAATTAAGTTAGAAAGTGCTACGGAAATCAGAGAAAATTTAGTGTGAAGACAATTAAACAATATAGTAGTCCGGGGCATTTAGCCAAAATATGGCCTTGACCTAGACAAAATTGGGCGGGTAACGAGACCTAGTGGAATGAGTTTGGTATGTGTCCCTGATCAAATTTTTTTTTGTAAAAATTCCCAACTTTTCCCACAACAGGAACATCCGCCATTTTGGAAAATAGCTGGAAAAGTTGATTACAGTGTAAGTGTTTACTAAAATGGGATTTTCATAAAGCCCACACCACTTAGATTCATCCAAAAACGTTTATATTGTTCACAATTAAATACCGTACAAGTAAATACCATATTTATTGGTATTAATAATATTTTAAGGTTCAATATGTGCACTTAAATTTAATATTTCGTCAAAAATTTGGGAAGCTATTTTGGTTTTTTGGAATTTACGGCGTTAATATCACAGTTATGGTATTTTTAGTCCTTACAAGAATTGTAGCCCTTAAAATTGTGCATCGATTGCATATATAATAATCTTTGTTGAATTGAAATAATAATAACGCTGATACGGTGCCTTTAAGCCTGAAATTTTCACGGCTTTCAAAGAGGTAAAAATGGGTTTTTTGCTTTTTGGACCTCCATTTTCAAAATTCATCAATTTTAACTGAAACCATTTGAAAGAGCTTAAAAAAACAAACAATTTAGTATTTTGAAATTTTAACTTGGCTTGAACGGGTTACGAAGAAAAGCCAAAAATAGGTCTCCCATTTTAATCTTATGGGAAATCAACTAAACCCTGTATCTCGCTTATTTATTGGCATAACTTGATAAAATTTGTTATGTACATTTATTAGGTAGGGTTTAACTGATATTTGCTTACAACACCCATCTTTCGGCAAACCTACGACGAGGACTGTTTTCCACACAGCAGCAAGGACTCCATCCAAGTTCTCTGGTGTCCGCGCTGACCTTGGACCTTCGTTTTCAACTCAAAACAAGTTGATCTTAAGTTAGAAACCCACTGCATAATTGTGCTAGGATTCGGAATTCTAAATGTTGACCTGATAAAAAAAAGAATGGACGAAACTGCCGCTGAGTAGCAATGATTGAACAATTAATATTGAAATACGTCTTGATAAGGAACCAGCATTGTTCGAGTGACCACTACTCAATAACTACTAAAATGGCATAAAATTTACGTTCCAACAAGCCTACCCCCACCTTTCTCAGATGTTCTGTCGCTGAGCGGTGCGCGAAAGAAAATAGGTCGGTTTTTTTGCCGCACCCTGTACATTCAAAGCCATGTCCTAAGCAATCAAAAACTTCGCTGTAGTTTAGGAAAGTGGCAGATATAAACTGTTCATTGTCTATCTGGTCCGAGATATATTCAATGCGGGAGGTTATTGAGGATGATGTTGATTCGTCTTTTCTGAAGCCGTGTTGATTTTGAGTTAGCATATTATGATCGGTGAGGTGTGTCATTAGTCCGACCAAGGGGGGGTGATGTTGTTCGCGTCCGCAGCATTCCATTAAAGCTGCACGTACTCCCCGGGTGGTGCCAAACGAACAACAACTTTGGCAGCTGAACTATCACGCACGTGATCTCTCAGCTATGCCAGCTGCCAGACAAAATGCAAATGGCCCTTTCCAGGGCTAATTAAGAAATTTAGGCTGTGTTAGCTCTATAAAGAGGATCTAATTTTTTTTAGAGTTTATATTTTTACATATACTGACTCAGGTGCTCTGCACAGCAGAATTTATTTTCTTATTCTTAAAATCTGGTGGCTGGCTAAATTAGCCATACGATATATACAGGGTGTTCGGAAAAAACGTTTCAGGAATTCAGGAGGTTATTGCCCACATCAAAATAAGCAAAAAAGTTCCTATAAACATATGTCCTAAAATGCTTCGTTAACCCGCTGGCCGCCATTTTGTTTTTTACACTAAATAATTTTTATTTCCGTAATGGACCATTGTATTAAGTTAATATTTGACATGCACCTTTATCATAGCAATACCCATTTTCAAGAAAAATATAATTTTTTTCCAATGTGTAATTTAAAAATGGCGGCCATTTTAAAATTTTAAGCTAAAATATCTCAAAACCAATAAATTTTATAAAAATTTTACTTGACACAAAAAAGTTGACAAATTTAATTATCTAACCAATGGTACCAAGTTTGTAAGGATCTAACAACAAATAACAAAGTTATTGAGATTTTTCAATTAAAATTACCTTAATTTGCATTAATTACAATGCAAAATCAATGTTTTTATGCATAAAAATCTCAATAACTCCATTATTTGTTGTCAAATCCTTACAAACTTGATACCATTGGTTAGATAATAAAATTCGTCAACTTTTTTGTATTTAATAAAATTTTTATAAAATTTACCGTTTTTGAGATATTTTAGTTTAAAATTTAAAAATGGCCGCCATTTTGAAAGTACACATTGGAAAAAAAATATTTTTTTCTTGAAAATGGGTATTGCTATGATAAAGGTGCATGCCAAATATTAACTTAATACAATGATCCATTACGGAAATAAAAATTATTTAGTGTATAAAACAAAATGGCGGCCAGCGGCTTAACGAAGCATTTTAGGACATATGTTTATAGGAACTTTTTTGCTTATTTTGATGTGGGCTATAAGCTCCTAAATTCCTGAAACGTTTTTTCCGAACACCCTGTATATAGTCCGACCAAGGCAATTTTTTCCAGTATTTTAGAAATAGTGGAAAAAAGAGGGATAGGTCTCTAATCTTGTGCTTATGTAGTCGGTCCCTTTTTGTGCTTTAGGTACACTTTATTCAGTTTTAAAGAAGATGGGAACTGGCCACTTTCAAAAGATTTATTTATTAGGCTGATCAGTGCTGGAATGAGTTCATGTGAGCAGTACTTTATTATCTTTGTTGAGAATTTGTCTGTTCCACTTGATGTTTTTTGGTTGGAGAGAGTTTACGACTCCTTGTACTTTTTCATGGGATGTTGGAGTCAGTATTGAGGGCAAGTGATGGCAAGCAGATTGGTGTTCCTCTGTTTAATTAGGTCGCTGGATTTGTTGTAATGGTTCTGTTGATTGTTTTTCAGCTATTTTTAAATAAATACTTAGGTGTCCTGCTACTTCTTTGAAGTTGTTTATGGCCTCTTAAGTCCTCTTTTTACGAGGGCGGATTTTTTCAACATCCGATAGATTATAAATAAAAGACTAGTTCATATAAAAAATAATTTTACTACCAAAAGTAACCCCACACACTCTATGGATTGTAAACTAAAAGCACTGTTGAGTTGAATGAAAATCAAGTTTACCGGAGTTGGTTTTACACGTTTGCTTGTTGATACTGTATAAGCACTGAATAAATCAAATGTGAAATGATTGGTACACTTAAGGTTCTTTTCGACATAATCACCTAAGATTTTGAGATATTTGACAGATCTGTGGACAAGCTTTTCAAAACCCTTTTCAAAGAAAGTTGCTACCAAAGAATTAAAGTGGTCCCTTACATTGGTTTGAAAGCGCTTCCCACCAAACCACGTCTTCAGTTCAGGAAAAAGATAAAAGTCATAGGATGCTAAGTCAGGACTGTATGGCGGATGATCGAAAATGTCCCAACCACTTTGAGAAGCTGTTGAGTTGCTCCAGCAGTGTGTGGACGGGCATTGTCATGGATCAGAACAACTCCTGCAGTCAGCTTTCCTCTTCATTTGTTCTGAATGGCTCTACGCAAATGTTAAGTTTCACAATAAACAGCTGCATTAATTGTGGTTCAAGACTCCATAAACTCCAATACACCTTGTTGGTCCCAAAACACAGAAGCCATAGACCTTTCCGTTGTTGAAGGTTTGTTTGAATTTCTTTGATTTGTTTGGTGAATTTCAATGCATCAATTGCTGTGATTGCCGTTTTGCTTCCGGTGTGTCATATTCAATCCAGGTTTCATCCCCAACCACAATTGATTTCAAAATATGGCCTCCTTCATCATCGTAGGATTCATTCATCAAGGAACTCCAAAGCTGACGCCATTTGCCAAGTTTTGTGGCCGTTGTCAACATTTTTGTGACCGAACATTCACAAAGTTTAAGGTAGCCTAACCGTTTAGTAACAATAGAGTACAAAACAGACCTTGAAACTTCTGGAAATTCCGTGGCCAAAGCAGTAATACTGAATCTGTGGTTTTCTTTAACCATTCTGTCAACTCGTTGAACAAGGTCACCTGAAATGACAGATTTGCGTCTCTGGCCCCCTTCATCATGCACATCATTATTGCCATCTTTAAACTTTCAACATTATTCACCCACAACACCATCATTCATGAAGTTTTCCCCATACACATGACTCATTCTCCGTTGGATTTCTGCCGCACTGTGGCCTTCAGCCTAAACGAATCACACTTCGCAACGAATCACTTGGTGGGAGCATCAATGAAGGCGGCTATGTTTACGTTGCTGTTCTACCGACCAATAGAAGACCTGGGAGCCCCCTGTATTAAGACCCCCTTTTCCACCACCCCCGACTGCAAGCTCGCCACATGGGGTCGCCCATTCAGGCGGGTCTTCGTGAAGGCACCGGGATCAGATCTCCACCCTCGATCCTTACTAAACCCGCCATCTGTCATTTGAGGTTTAGCCGCCACACTTTAACACGTCCCCCTCACCCGAAGGATCATTGGGATACTCCTTTCCTGAGCATTTGTTTATTCCTCAGACTTTCCAAATCATGTCTCCACCCGCCCGAAGGCACAAGTCCCATCTTCCCTCACCCCGCCTGATGGCTTAATTTTGCACTCTGCCCGTGGGCCCAAAGCCTCGACTGAGCCACTACTCCTCCCGAAAGCATAACTCTCACTCCAATGATCTCATCGCCATCTCACCTATGGCATACCTCTGCCCGAAGGCACAATTCTCACTCGGTATCATTGGCCTTATCACTTGGCTCAAACTACCCCAAGGCCACTCCCTCTCATCCCTTGTCCGAAAGGCTCCTCCGGCGCCCATAGGCCCTACCTCTCTTGCTTCGCCCATACATTGAGCATCAACATTTCTCACTCCCCCGAAGGCCCTCCACCCTCTGCAAAAATCCAACTCGTCTACTTTTTCACTCTGGCCGAAGGCTCCCCCTAAACAAACTAAACTAGAACTTCCTGCTTTAACTTAAAAATCTCTCTTACCTAACCTTAACTATGTCACACTCACAAAATCTAGCCAGGCATCCGCCTGGAAACTCAACTGAAAACCACAGCCTCATTTAATAACAAACAAACCACAATCCTTCTAAACACACACCTTATAGCCTACTAAAATTGTCCCTCATTTACAAATAAACCCACCCTCACTAATCTAACTGGTCATCCGCAACGGATTCTTAACAGCTAAACACACGATCTCAATAAACGAAAACCTTAACTTACTGAACACTCCTTAGCCTACTCACACACCTTAACCTACTGATTTCTTCTCGAAATCTTCCAAACAAAAATAAAGTTTCTCCTCGGTTACTAAAAACATTCAAATCGTAAACTAAACTATATTTCCTCCTCACCTACACCCTCCTTCTCTTCACTTTGGTAGTCGTTTACCTCCATCCTGAAACTAGACGACGCGACGCCACACTCCCAGTGTGAATCCCTGAGTGATACAACTCAAAACAGGTTCGGCCCCCCCCTCCAGGCGGACTGGGTCAGTTCGTCTGTTTGCTATTTATCCATTCACTCCCAACACTCCTCGGAGGAGACCGAACCAACCGCTTCCCCTCAGACCAATCCTCTGAGTCACTAGAGCTACTGCTACTAGTCTCGCTCTCACTCTCTGTCTCCCACTCCGGCATCCCAACACTCCCCTCTTCTGAATCACTCTCCCATCCCACAGAGAAAAGACCTCGCTCCGGGATGCGTCCCATCTTCGCTTCAATTGAACAGCCAATTTCAATCCAATAGCCATCACTCCCTCCTAATACTGTTGCTTAGAAATAATTGAAACGTGATTGTTTAAAATCTTCTCGCAGCGACCAAGACACGGTCAGCCGGTAGGAAGCTGTGCCTCCTCACAGGGAAATACATTTGTATTTTTTTGATTATCGAGTTAGTAGTGTACAAAAAATGTACAAGCATTTGTAGGTTAATATTATTTTTATTTTGGGAAATGCACCCATCACTGAATAACCTTAAAGTTGTTTTCCCCTCTAAGTTCATTTTGCTGAGATTTCACTGCAAAGCAGAAGAAATTTCAGTACTTCCCTTGCCTCCCAATTCTTCTGTCCAGGTGTAGAATGTTGGGTTCATCCCGTCCAAAGGGGTAATGCATAGATTATAAAAGTTCAATTGCCTCATGTAGTATGCTTCTTGGATGTTAGTTTTAGGGAGCTGTTGTATTTGCTGTAAGTCAAAGCATAAACTAACGGTAGAATCATCGGTTTTTTCTTTCATTATTGAATAAAAAGCGTTTGCTCTTAATTTATGAATCCTTTTTTCAGTAATAAGATTAACTTTTTCAGTAGACCCGGCAGGTGCATTTTTTATTTTTTGGTCCAGTAGAGAACATGTGCTGCAGACATCACTTGATGGCGATTTAAACCCTATATTAAATTCAGTTACGAATATTCTTCGGAACATAGAAAAACTTACTTTGTGTTGAACTTCGGTGCAGGATTGATTGTAAATTTTATGTAACTTATTTATACTCAATCTACAATGTAAGTACAGCCTCTTGGATTTCTTTCTTGAATAATGACTCTCCGATGCCTTAAGGTATGAGATGAACTCCCTCACTTTATTTTTTCTTGCAACACTTAGACGACCTTTTCTGTCTCCTCCTCTGTTATCTTCAATAGTGTTTCTCTCATACACATTCTTTACAATATTGGCTAACCTTGACCGACCTACTTTAGTTATAGCTATGAAATTATTTTTACACACAGGTATTCTTCTACCCCTGCTAATAGGTATAATATAAGAAGCAGAAAATGTGTGTTGTGATCCAGCAGATTTACTTTTGTTTTTGTCTGGGGCATTAGGCCTACGTCGCTTAACATCCTTTGCAACAACTAATGAAGCTATGATTGAATCTTGTCTTAGTTTTTCTGGCACTGAATAAATTCTGTCTCTAAGTCTCTTTACATCATTAGGCCTAACATCGGTACATGAAAGAGTCTTACTTGAATGTTTGCATGGCACATACACATTACTACCAGAAGGTGCAGAATACCTTTTCCTCTTCTCTTTTTTCCTCTTTCCTCCTGTTTTCTTCCTTTTACGTGACCCAGAATTTCCAGCACTTACTAACACTCCGTCTATCACTTCTTCCATTTATAATAATTATTATTTTGAAATATTAAAGCACAAACAAGAAACGTTTTACTTTAACAAAGTACCATAACCTCAAAACACAGTACTACCTTGACAGCTGAAGCTAAGGGTCACGTGACCAAAAAGATCAGCTGTGATTGGCTTCTTGGAGAAATCACTTTTTGATTGAACAGACCCTGTGGAGAAAAAATGTATTGAACGAATGATCAATTTTTATCATTGATTTTAAATAGGAGAAGTCTTGTTTTGATTGAAAATAAATGTTCCTTTAAATTCAGTTCAGCATAGAGAACACACTGGTATCAATAACTCAATTTTTTTTGTTTTTGGAGAAAGCAGGTTTTGAATGTTTGCTCCTCATATTCCCTTTTAAAATGTGTAGGCCTAAATATGGTAATGGAATTACATTATGTGATTTTTTCTAAACTATTAATGGTGTTTGACTGGAAAAATATTAATTTTAAACCCTCTGACCGTTATTGGGGTTAAATAGTTTCAAAATGTTAGATTTATGGAGCAATTTTTTGCATATTTATAAGATACACATTCCCCAATGTAAATTTATGACAATATCGGTAATAGCTATCTATTTAAATGCTCTTATACAGTTGCATTATACCAGGATACCAGGAAGGTATTATGTGATACTAAAAAAATGCATTTATACCCGTTATATTTATACCCATTATTTAAAAAAATTGATATCGCACAAAATTTTGAATATGTTACCCACGAAAAAGTCACATTTATGTTAGAAGAGTTACAACATAACCTAACCTCAAATTAAACCGGCGTACATGCGGCTGTTTGCCGGCTATTGGAGTTTAGGTGTGGAATTTACAAGTCACTCACGCTCAAGTCGTTCACATGAGTGACGTAGTAAATCGTGATAAATCGTAAATATGTAGAATTATATACTTTTTGATTATTGCTGGTGATAAAACACATATTTTTTACTAAGATAGCAATTTTATTTTAGGTAGAAGTGTTTTCTTTTTTCTTTTTTTTAGTGGTTTACGGCAACACAGGAGTTTGCGTGAACGACTTGTATTTTTGTGTCCATTTTGCATTAGAAAACAACTTTTTATGGGAAAAAAATAAAAATTCAGCTTAGCTGCTTTTGTTTTGAGATCAGTTTAGTATGTTCAATTTATTAGGCCAAAAATTAATTTTTTATAAAGAAGTTAGTTTTTATTTTTTTTTCAGGAAAAACATTTTTTGAAACCGACCCATAAATATACATTACCGGTATTTAAAAAATTATTAGCCTACGTGTTTCTTTCAAATTCCCAACTGAAACTATTAAGACTAAGAATAAGACTAATAAAATTGGTGCAATTGAACTAACAAATAAAACTCATAGGAGTAAAACATCAATAAACAAATAATTTATTTGTATGATTTGTAACAAAACTCAATTTGAAGCTGAGTAAAATGGCTTAAATTAACTCAATTGCCGTATTTCTGCGAGTAACTAAAATAAAAACTCCAATTAAATTAACTGCTGTACCTTATTTAAATTTAATACATGTCCATATGTGTTTAAATATCAATAACGTATGCTATAATAATCGTTAAGATTAATTAAACATTGCATTGAGTTATTTCGTGTTTTGTCACTGTTGTTTAACGTTGGCACACCTGACCAGGAAACATACAGGCTGTAGTCTCGACTGGGGGGTCAATTGCTACTCGCCTCTGATTGGTTGGGCGTGTGTTCAAGGCTACTGGGTACCAAACGCCTTTTCGGCCAGATGGCATGCCCCCTATTTAAGTTGAAAATAAAATGAATCAATGAATAAAACGGCAAGAATTATTGAAGAAACTTTTGCTTTAATACAGAATTTCCTTACACTTCAAGATACAATACTTTGTCATATTTGTAAAAGCTAAAGAGTTCGTCCTGGTCTGCGTTTGTTTTAAAAATTACAATTTGAGGAAACAAACTTTTTTATTTTTGCCTTCGAGCGAGCACAATTTGCGTGCACCCATTTACAGCAAAGCAAGCACTGCACCATGTCCTCGATTGAATTTTCCTCGCAAACCAAGCAAAACAACTCTTCAGGTTCAATTTAAACGATGACCTCATTCTGGGTAGAAGTTCCAGCTTGGTTTAGGATTGCTAGATTTGGAACCGACGTCATTCTGGGTAGAAGTTCCAGCTTGGTTTAGGATTGCTAGATTTGGAACCGTCTTTAAAAAGACAGCCTCCTGTGGCTGTATTTTTCTTATCGATTTCTTGGTGGTCGGCTTCTTTGTTGGGGTGTGTGACATATCTGCAACATCTTGACTTGGTTTTGTCACTTTTATTTTTTTTTTAGATAAAGGACCAATTTTCATCTGGAGCTCTTTAACCTTTTCTTTAGCCAGTTTGAGCTCCTGAGCTAGTTGAATTTCAATTTTGTAGGGACTACATAAATGGTTATTATTACTGGTGTTGGCACTTTTGAATTGGATCTAAGTTTAGATTAATTTATATTTTTAATTGGTTTTACAAAGTGTAGAGATCATTTCAATCGGAACATCCAGATTTAAACTGGTTGAGCTGTTAGGTGAGGTTACTTAAACACCTAGAAGCTGATTTTCACCCAAGTTCTCTTGTTCTAAATATTCACTGTCTTCTTGATTCTTATGTAAAGTTGTGTTGAGGCATTCTGCTGGTAAATAGTCTGACTCTTTAAAGATGGAGGAGTCAACGGGCCATACACCACTACACTTTAATCCATTAGACTAATTCTCAATCGACGCAGCCTTGCCATATGCTTCAGTCACTAATTGTGAAATCTGGTATTTAGTTACTCTGAAGCCAGGGTTTGTTCGCAGCCATTTTTCTACCGCTTGGGCAAAGTAACCTTTGAAGGGCTGAAAAACCCCCTTTGAAGGGTTGACGTCATGACCCCTGTCTAATGGCTGCAGTCCATGCATTGTGTGTCCTGTTAACTGAAGCATGATTACTCCAGCATCTCGAGCGATTACCGATGCTTCTAAGTTCTTGGATTGCGTAGAATGGCCATCAAGAAGGAGAAGAACTTTTCTCTCTTTATTTGGCTTTACCATGTCAATGGAGTAACGAAGCCACATAATGGATCTGAATTTATCCATCCGCTCTCTGACATATCAACTAAACTTCCAGGAGAAGCTCCAACCATAAATTCATTGCACATCCTCATTCTTTTGAAAATAATAAGGGGTGGGATATACATTAGGGTGCAGTGAAAAATAATAAATTTTGATAAATTTTATGGAATAGTTCCAAACAGTTGTGTATTGGTATGGTAAAATGACCTGTAAAATTTGGGTTTGTTTAACTTATATCTTCAGGTGCCCCAAAGTCAACCAATTTTGGACATTTTACTGAAAATTTTATATATATTTTTCATTATTGAAGATATATATATATATATATATATATATATATATATATTTTCAATTTGTTTAAACTTACATTTTTATAATGTTAATGGAATACAGATTTTAATTCAGCGCAGTCTTAATTATTGACTGAAAAAATCTCCAGATGAAAAGTTAAAATTTTAAGGTGCCCCTAAGTGTTTGCAATAATGAATAGTTCTTGGAAAACTACGTCTTTTCAACAAATAAGTTCATCAAGAACCAAGATACTTTTGTAAACCAAGAAAGGGGTTTTTGTAAATAAGTAGGACTGTAAAAATAATAAATAGGACTGTAATAAAAATAGTTGTATTGTCCTGAAATTCTAAGACTTGATAGGTTGTGATAGGCTTGACTAATAGTGAAAAATAAACATTTGGAACATTATTATTTAATGAAAAATAAATTTTCACAGGTAAAAATTGTACATAGAAAATCATTACTAATTGATTGATTTACAAATGAATTAATAAAGGAACCCACAATGCATATTCTTTCCTCGTCTCAAAACATGGCATCTTCTTTCGTGAAGCGAGTCGGCTTCTTATAAACCCATCTCTGGCTGTGGGACCGCAGACTGCCTCTGAAGCCTCCGTCACAATTTTGACACAACTGCTTGTGTGTGGCAGGGTATTTTCGACTGTAATCTATGTTTTACGAATAACTTCAATTCATCTTCATCAAATTTTGAAAACAATAGGGGCTCTGTTTTCACAACTCTTGGTGCCAGCGAGACGATACTCAAGACGGTGACCGGGGTGATCAAGCGGCTGGCGGAGGCGTCTAACATAAACAAATCCCTGCTGACACTGGGCCGTGTCATCACCTGTCTGACGGAGAACAACCCGCACATACCGTACAGAGAGTCAAAACTGACGAGGTTCTTGCAAGATTCGCTGGGAGGCAAGACCAAGACTTCATCGGAACCATCTTCCCTGTTCTGTCTAACCTGGATGGAACGGAAAGCACTCTGAACTACGCTTACAAGGCGAGATCCATAAAAAAACCAGTCAAGAATCAGACAATCTCCAAGAAAGAATCAAAGGAAACGTTCAGTTCTCTTAGTGCTGACTTTGATGACAAATGTGCTGAATATGAAGAGCTGGATAATTTTTTTTAGAGTCGAAAGTGAAAAGTGTAAAGAAAGGATTTCAGAGTTTGCCAAAAAAATTGTTGTTAGGGAATATTTTTTCAATGACTATGCGAAAACAGAACTTTGTTTAACTGAGCAGATTAAAAAATGCAAATCTGTGTTAGAAAATCTGTTAGATCAAAGCAACCGACTGCATGATAAAATTGGCCGAAGGGTCATTCTCCACTAAGTAACAATTTTCAGAGTTGAAAATTCCACTTTTTTAACTGTGGGGAAAATGGATTTTTTTACTTGATCGACCTCCATATACCTTGCTCAACATGTCAGCCAAACGGCAAGCACAAATCATCACTCATTTTTTAGATATTATTATATATATATATATATATATATATATATATATATATATATATGTATATATTTTTTTTTTTTGTGACACACGGTAGAGAGAATAATGTCCACAGTAAGGAGAAATGGAAACACAGTAGAGAGAAACGGATACAGGGTAGAGAGAAACACAACCATGGTTGAGAGAAAAACACGTTTATTCTTTCTAAGAAGCTGGAAGAATTTCTAAAAATTCTAAGATTCTTCTGAATGACCTGAGTAAATTACAATTTAAATGTATATCACACTTAACATACATAATAATAATAAATTTTTGGTTGAAAAGGTAACAATCATAAAGTGTAAATAATAACCAAGTACATATTACTAGTCCAGCCATTGTTAAGTTGTTAAGGAGCCACTCATACAACTAAAATTTTTCTTTAACGTTGATTGACTTAGCAAAAACTTGAACGATTTTTCGTTTTTTCACCATCATGGTCGGGGTTGGCAAAACCTCAAGAACGTCATTTTTAGTAATCTGACTCACATCATTTTCAATTACGACGAATTCGTGGTTAGAACCACCGCTCTGAAAAGCCTGGACGTCGTATACATTGTTGTCTCCGTTAGATGTGACCCTTTCGATGCAGCACACATAAGAGTAACACAAGCTGGTACTAGGATTTTTCCCCGAACAAGAGAATTTCACCAGCAGGAAGACACCAGGTGTGAGGGTTGACTCATCTATGACCGCAGCCGGGGCATCATCAGGGTCATCTTATGCCATTATCACAATATCATCAATAATTGGAGGGGATGATGGCTCAGAGCTTAATTCTGAAGGTAGTTTGTGGATGCCGAGGACGTGTTTTTCACAATCATAACAGGAAAAGCAACTCAACGAATTGATCTTGAGGATGTCTGGAGTTGAGGCCAAAAAAACCACCTGATGAACTTTCATCGTTCCAAGTAAAGGAGGTAACTGTTTAGGGACCATCACAGCCAAAGTGGTGATATCATCTTCCTCAACTATAGCGAGTCGCACTCTTCTTGTGTGGGATTGCAAAACGTCAACAAAGGTTCGGAAGTCACTGATGTCACTACCAAGTGCCACCACCCTGTCGGCTGTCCGTTTTAGACACCCTCCAATACCATCCGGAGCTCTTTCCCGTGGCCAGGAGCTCCGTAGTTCCATGTAGCTTCAGGTTTTCGAAGCGAGCTTGTAGGGCTCTTGAGAAGAGGTAGAACAGGGTCCTGTTTCTGTATTGTGTAGACGGACAGTCTGACAGAAAGTGAAGAACATTGACTTTGGGCAGCTCCTTTTTTATAAAATAAAAAACTGGTTGAAGATGTGTCCATACAGCAACATGTCCATGCTCGTTATATTCTGAGAGTGTGCAAAATGATTAAGAGGCGGGATCACTAACAGAATTTTTTCGATGGTAGATTTCTGCTGTGTGAAGAGTATACTGCTTCCTGCTTCCACCGAAATGGAAGGACTGGATTTCTTTTGCATACTTCATACTATAATTTTCACTGAAGTCGCAGTGGATCAATACTTCATTTGTCTTCAACATCCTCTTCTTTTGGATTGTATGCTGATGACAATCTCCAGTGTAAGTATTCTGAACAGATACTTTTTCACTGCCTTTTTCGTAAAAAAAAACCGTTTTTTCACGGGTTGTGAAAACCCGTTGTTCTCCCATGATGAAAGGAAGTTTTTTGTTAGTAATAGTGTCAGCACATTTTTTTAAATTCAAAACGCACCAATCAGTCCCCAATACCTTTAAGGTACCAATTTTTTTTTTAAATATCATGATACTCTTTATGTGACAGGATTTGTTGTTTTCTTTTATATTCCTGGTCCACTCTCCCAAAAATACGGTCAGGTGGCATAAAGCTGTGTCCTCTGATTGGAAACACATGTTTTATTTTTATCAAATACTAGGCTCTTTTGTACATAGCGTAAAAGCAATGAATACATAAACGTTAAGAAGGTCACATCCCATGTTAAAAATTGGCAGACAAATTTTGCCACTGGGAGCGCTGTCAACTGAGCTTGAGCACTCCAAATAGAGATAGCGCCAGCGGAACGTAAACATAGTGCGAGAGAGAGGGAGATATTAAATTTCTTATTTAGTATTTCAACGTTAAAACACCCCTTAAAACATAGGTTACCTAGCTTATTTGGTGTCATTGGAAAGCTTTTTTCAAGGGGAATCGTTATTTTGGATCATTAAATCCTATTATTTTTAGCGCTTTGTCCTATAAGCTTTCAACAATTTTAACTATATTCTAATGGAGATATTTGATTTAATCACATGTTTTATTTAATCATATGTTTTCAAAATAAACTATATTTTACAAATGATTAAAGTCGTAATGGTATCCCCCTATTTTCAAATTCGTTTATTTTAATGGATTCAAAATGAGCACAACAGCAAGCGGCGGAAGAAAGTGCTCGTATAGGCTATTAATTGCGATAACAGATCTCGGGATGGAAGATTGTCATTTTTCCGCTTTCCGGTGAAATATATCTCGAAGCGACGACAAAGCATGAAAGACAATTAAGAAAAACTGAACAAAAAGTTAAGGAGTGTGCAACACGTGTAATTATAGTAAATAACAACAAGCAGAGATTGCAAGAGTTTAGAGATTGCAAAGAAAATTACGTCTTGTTTTACGTTATTTTAAAAGTTAATTAAAGTGTTTCAATTGATAAGGAAAGATTGTTGTAGATTATTGTATCGAATATTTTTCATTAGTTACTTAGATATTATGACATAATTGCATTTTTAAAGATATAAGAGCCTTTCATGGCGATCGCATGGTTAAAACTGCATGTCGTCCATTCATTTCCGTACACATAAAAATAGTTCATCATTTATTATAGCAGCCTAAATTTGTTCAACTTAGTTCGCCGACTTCAGTCGGGTTGAGTTAAAAATGTTATTATTCAATATGTTATTTAGTTTTTACGTACTTTCAAAATATTTTGTAATATTACGGTATCATTACCTAATGTACTCTACACCTTATGAATAACCTAAAAGTTTTAACATTTTAAATGTAATATAATTATGTTCAGATAAAGGTTTGATTGAAATATTACAGCTGATTAATTCTACGTTATGTATGAGTAGTGAGTGTGCGTGTGTAAGGGCGAGAGAGGATCTTAGCTGGTGACCATCTGCAACGAAGTTAAAATGTAAACTGACTAAACTTGTTATTGTCTCGTGCGCGCTCTCATGGTGGAGTGCGCAACTACGTCGACCGAAACTTTCCTGACCATTTCGTCCATAAGATGTGACCTTCTTAACGTTTATGTATTCATTGGTAAAAGATACCCCATCATTGTTGTATTTTTATTTTGACTGGAAGTGTTATCTGAAAATAGTTGTAGAGTCATTAGCAATTTAACATTCTTTGCCTGAGAATGTAGACGAGCTTTTTCCTCAAGGATCGGCAAGAGGTTATGCAATGCTGAAACAATCTCATTCGAACCCCTCGGGGATTGGTCCACGTCCACATAAAAATGAATGTATTGTCAATATTTTGACGAACTTTATTTTCTTCATCTATTTCTTTTATCACAAAAGTGATATTATATAGCAAAATTTGCCTTGCGTAAAAGGTTTCAGATATTTTTAGCATCGGTAGGGGCTGGTTCTACTGCATATAAAAAACAAACAGTCAATATCTCATCATCGTTTTTCTTTAAAAGTTCGTAAAAATGTTTTGCTCGGAGCTTGTGCATTCTGTACCGTCCCATTGTCTCTGCTTTTTCTGCACGTGACTTAGAAGATTTTATTTTTATTTTGCAATCCTCACAAAAACTACAAATGTCAGCTTTTAGCTGAAAATAAATTCGTAAAAATCATTGATTCTTTGAAAAATAAAATGTCCTGTGGGTATGATGAGATTCCAGTTAAGGCAATAAAATAAAAAAAATCCCTCTGATAAAGCCACTGTTGCATGTCATAAATTCATCTTTTATATCTGGAGTTTTTCTTGATAAACTGAAAATTACAAAAGTTGTGCCTATCTACAAAAAAGGGAAATCCACGGATTATAAAAATTATCGTCCTGTCTCTATCCTGCCAACGATTTCAAACGTTTTTGAAAAAGCCATGCACAATAGACTCATGACTTTTTTTAGAAAGAAATTACCTTTTAGATTATGAAGGTTATAAAGATTATCATTTAAGGATCGTGAACTGAATGCTATTGGACGACGCATTCCATCGAATTCCTGACAGCTACGCTCTTTTATAATAATAAAGTCCGGATCCACAAATCCTCACGGGGTACCCCAGATAAATAAAAAAAATATTGTCACTCATCCAATGACGTCTTCCTCGTCCACAGGGTGTCATCCTTGGTACCTCGTCCAGGCTTGGAACTGGCTGGCTGCCTCCTCGGTTTTCTGTCAGAATAACTGAACTTCTTGTAAAATATATTTCTTCTCTAATCCAGTACAGCAACCCTTCAACAGGAACCCCTTTTGTAAAATCTACTACCCTAATTACAATTTCTAGGCCCTAAAAGTTTTGTAAGGAACCTTGACTGATCAATTTATTATAGGGTCTAATTGAACCCAACGCCACTAGGCCTAAGTTAATCTTGCTTTTACAAATCAGATATTCATTGAGAAATTACATTGTAACAGTTTGCTTTAATTCAATAAAAATTCAATATGAAATAGCCTATCCTATTACTGTAATCTTTCTTTCCCGCAAAATTATTAAACAAAACGAGTAGTAGCTCTTTGGCGACTTCAGGCCATGACGTCATCACGATGACGTCACCAATGACATCACATGACGTCACGTAAATGACGTGTTGATGACGTCACCGTCGATTACGCCACCATGATGACGTCACTGACGTTATTTAGGTCAAGGTTACGCAGATAGTTAAAATTTTTCAGCATTCTTGCTGTTTCTCACACTCTACTCCAAGTCTTCGTTAGAGTCCTCATGACCTTGTGGATCTAAGTGAAATTTTATAAGAAACTGCAAAAGTGCTAATAGTGTAGTAAAATTAAGCCAAAATATGGCTGGAAAATAAAATAATTTTTGGACAGCAAATTTTTGCTGAAATTTGTTCTGTACCATCCCCTGACCTCCCTCAAAAAAGTCCCCTGAAATCCCCAGTGGGCAACATGCCTAAAAATGATGGGATGGCCCGCGTGGAGTCAGAAATAAATCTTCGACCAATGGGTTTATGTACATCAAATTAAAGCTATTAAGTAGTAGAATTTAATGCCGCAAACCCCATATCAAAAGGTTGCCTTAGTCAAAAACGGCAGCCTGTTAAACTTTGAATAAAAATCAAATTTTAACCTAAACGCTTAAAAATGTAATAATTTTCGAAATACTTGACCTTTCGAGGTGCGGTTTGCGGCAAACGTTTCATTTTACATTTACCTTTGAAAATGCGGATAGCTAGTCATATGCTTATCATACTACCCTTGAACCACCCTCCACATGGACGTCCCAAAGAGGAAGTTTAAAAAAAAATTCTTAGACCATAGCCATCCTATACATAATTTTAAAGGTCATAGTAAGGAGAGTGCATAGCCGAAAACCAGACCTCAAAAGGTCAAATATGTCGGAAGTTATTGTATTTCAAAGTTTTTATAGTATTATTTTATTCTAAACTTTGAACGCCTGCCATTTCACTCCCGACAGTTATATTGACAGTTATATTGGCAAGTTGTTTTACATTTTGGGGTCGGTGCGCATGCGCCAATGTAGTAGGAGGACAAAGTTAATCGTCCACAGTTTTTGTTAAAATTTTATTATTATTTTTAAAAGTTCAGTGTTATAAATTGCAACAGTAGTTATAAACTCTATATAGAGACTTATGTACAATAGTGACAGATCGGTTGTGTTTCGGAAGTGAGCGTGAGTGACAAATGTTATTGTAGTGCAGTGCCTAACCTAAAATAAGTTCAGACTAATTTAAACAGGCACACAGGGCACGTGCTCACGCTCGGTCACTCAGTTATCGTGCGCCTTATCAGACAGTCCCAGCGCCCCGCTCTCAACCGCGCCATAGCTCAGTGGTTAAAGTCCTTGACTACTACACTGCTGGTCCCTGGTTCAAATCGCGAGCTAGTCAACTCTTTTTAGTTCTGCAACTTTAATGCATTCTTTAAAAACTTGGAGTTGCAGTTAGTTCTGTCGCTCTCCACTAGAGTGTGTGGGCAGTACAAATGTGACTACGGTTTTAGGACTGAAACAAACATTCGAGTTGCAAGTTGGTTTTACCAACCAAGTTATTATTTTTCTGTTTCATCACAAAGATTTTATTCCTCCCACACAGCAAAATGCCGTTGAATATTGAGCTAACAAAAAATGGAAAACCTAACATACTCTTTAAAAATTTTAAATATAGAGAAAGTTACACGGTAAAAAGTGGCGAAGTCGTATGGCGGTGCCTTGGCCGAAACTGTGGGGCAACTATCAAGACTAATTCGGACAGATCTGAAGTGTCTGAGACTAATAATAATAAACACTCAGGCCCTCACCCTGTCACAATGAGGACCTTGTCTTCACCACAAGCTTCACCTAAGACAAGTGTCGTGATTCTCGACACGCCAAAAGCGACCGGTTCAACCGCGGCTGAGAGCGCACCGCATCATGACACTACCGCGCCCGCACAAACGTCAGCGACTCCCCGTACCTCACCTATGCTGAACGCCACTTGCCCAACACCTCATCAACCAATGACAGGCTGTTCAGAACAGACGATCACTACATCGACTCCCACAGCACCGGACATAATGGAAGAAAACCTACAATTGAAGGAGAATATAAAAATATTACAAAAAAGAGTTGAAGTTATTCTAAACCATTCAATTGAGTCGGACACTAGGCTGTTAGAGTATACAAATGAAATATTCCCTGAAAACAGTACTCCAGCTCCCCAAAGTAACAGACAAACAAGTTCGCAAGACTGTGGCGTGCAATGCGATCCGCCAATCGATTGCAGAAATGTGCTCTGTGTCCAAAATCTAGAGCTAATAACTAGACTACGAACATCAATCGAGGTACTTGAGGCCGAGATTAACTGTCTTAAATCAGAAGCACTGGAAAAACCATCAGAAAAGTGCACTAGTATGCCAGCTGAGAATTGGGTTACCGTGGGAAAGAATAATCAGCCAGTGGCAATTAAGAATAGATTTGTTTCACTATCCTCAGAGGACACAAATACTGAAACACATTCAATAGTTTCTAAATCTACTAAACCTAAAAAACGGAACAATTGGAGGAAAAATAAAGCAAAAACAGTAAAAAATGCCATTCATAACAAAAAATCTCCTTCTGAAACTCCCGCCAGCTCCTTTTATCCAGCAATACAAATAGAGAGTGACAGCCACGGGCGTCATGTCGCTGGATTGTTGCAGAGTATCGTCCCATCTACCACAAAGGTTATAGGTGTCTGCAAGCCAGGAGCCAGGCTGTTGGAGGCTACGTCTGACAACCCTCCACCTACAGACTGCTGTATTATTATAGCCGGGACTAACGATGTGGCTGCTGGCGAAACACACAACGTCTTCGAACACCTTGAACACCGAGTAGTTGCTCGACTGAGAACATCTAGAGTGATCCTTTCTACACTCCCGCATCGTCATGACCTCCCGGTAAACCATCCAGTCAACAAGAACGTAAGCTTAGCCAACTCCTATATTTCAAAACTATGCAAGCGGCATGCCGGGCTGGATATGTTCAACTTTAATCTTATTGGCAGAAGGTTTTTTACCCGCCACGGGATGCATCTCTCGATGAGAGGCAAGGAGTTATTGGCCAAACATTTGCGGAGAGCTGTCATCATATCTGGCACTGCTGAAAGGGATCAGCCTACACTTACCCCAACAACAGATTCCTCGGTCCTGACGCCAACTCCAGCAGCCACGGTCCAGACGCTCACGCCAGCAGCCACCGTCCAGATGCCAACACCAGCAGCCACGGTCCAGACGCTCACGCCTGCAGCCACGGTCCAGACGCTCACGCCAGCTGCCACCATCCAGATGCCAACACTAGCAGCCACGAACCAGACGCCTACGGTTACGTCCGAGCCCATTGAACTTCCCTATGAGACCTTCGCAGACGCAGTCAAAAGGACACCGGCCACCGACGACATAACCAAAGACGAACCTGTTTTTTTAGAAAAAACAATATAACTTGTGAGGGCTTCAGCCATGCAACGGCCAAAAGTAACCGGATCAATATTATACATCAAAATATTCAGATTGCAACAAACAAATCTTCGGAATTAGATATTCTTTGTGAAGAGCTCAGGCCTGATGTTCTGATTTTGTCTGAATTTGGCTTCAATGAAAGCAACGTGCTCTTTTCAAAAATTCCAAATTACACTTTAGGGGATTATTTTATTCGGCCTAACATTAAATGGGGAGGGGTTGCACTTTTTTTGAAAAATGACTTTAAATTTGAATCTGTTCCAAACAATTTATCAGTTGAAAAACACTTTGAAATTGCGGGTGTCAAAATTTACACAAAAGGGAATGCATCTTTATTTATTTACGGGTTATACCGCTCCCCCGACGGTAATGAAACACTATTTTTTGAGAAATTGGAACAATTTTTACACCATGTCACTGCTAAAAAACAAAAGTTTTTGCTAGCAGGCGACTTCAACATTGACGTTTTGGACACAAAAAACCACAAAACAAAATGTTTCAGGGACACTTTAAAGGGGTTTGGATTGATGTGGTCCGTGAACTCGCCCACCAGAGTGACACAATTTTCGCAATCAGCCATTGACAATGTGGTTTCCAACATCGTTGATTTGCCGGTCTCAGTCGTATCCACCGCCGTGTCGGACCATTACGCTCAGATCGCCACTGTCGAAGGCCGAGCACCACTCCATCTCCAGCGTCCAACCATTTCCAGAAGAGACACTAGGCCTGCAAATGTTCTTTTGTTGAACCAAAGACTCCAAGCTGAAAGTTGGAACTCCCTTGCAAATTTAGATTGTGCTGACAGTTGTTTTAACTCTTTGAACACTTGTTTAAATTTTCATCTCGATTCCTGTTGTCCAAAAATAACTTCCAAGCAGAACCGCAGGTTCATGCGAAATACCTGGATCACAAAAGGTATCTTGGTGTCCAGGGAAAATCTGAAAAACCTTTGGAGACAACTGCAATACAACAACAACCCTGAATTCAAAGTTTTTTATAATTCATATAAAAAAATTTACAGAAAAGTTTTAAGAGCAGCTAAGTGTTACGATGTAAACAAGAAACTAAAAAATGCAGACAATTTTTCGAAACAAGCTTGGTCGATTATAAACAGCACTAAGTCGTCAGACAATAAAACACAAATTTCCCAACTGGAGGTGGAGGGGAAGATTGCCCGGGAGCCGTTAGAGGTGGCAAATATGTTCAACTCCTTTTTTGCAAATGCTGGTGAAACTGGCCTTACAACAGCACCTCTGGCTGCATCTGGGCAGTTGAGTCCGGCCAGATCGATGTTTTTGTGTGAGGTCACTGAGCGTGAAGTGTCCGGCGCGATTTGCGATTTGAAGGCTAAAAAATCGGCTGATGTAAACGGCATGTCAACATGGCTTCTGAAAAAATGCCAAAATGGCATCGTGGGCCCCCTCACTCACTCAATCAATCTTTCTTTCAAAAAAGGCATTTTTCCAAATTCTCTCAAGGTTGCAAAGGTGATCCCTGTTTTCAAAAAAGGAGATTCGCTGCAACCAAGCAACTACAGGCCTATTTCAATCCTGCCGGTGCTTAGCAAAATTTTTGAAAAATTATTCATGCGCAGGATGCTAAATTTTCTTGATGAATTCAAAATCTTATCAAATGATCAGTTTGGTTTCAGAAAAGGGAAATCAACTGTTGATGCAATCATCCGCCTAGTGGAAATGATTGTAAAAGACTTGGATAGGCGTAACATGACACTAAGTGTCTTTCTTGACCTATCCAAGGCTTTTGATTGTGTTGAACACAACATACTCCTTGACAGGTTGTGGAACTGCGGAGTTCGTGGCTTACCCCACAGATGGTTAAGGTCATACCTCTCCGGTAGGTCACAACAAGTTGAAGTCAACGGAGTTTTTTCACATACAACCACATTGAGATATGGAGTCCCCCAGGGATCAATTCTCGGGCCCCTTCTATTCTTGGTGTATGTGAACGATTTAAATTCTTTCATCCCTAGAGGACGAATTGTCCAATACGCGGATGACACGACTCTCTGTTTCAGTTCAAACAATTCTGAAGAAATCGAAATTCTTTCTTTTCAAGAAATCAATTCCTGCATTCAGTACTTTGAAAACAAAAATTTCAAAGTGAATGCTTCAAAATCAAACTGCATGTTATTTGGAGGCAGCACCGCTCTGAATACATGCAGGCCGACTGCAATGGTAGATGACTCAGTCATCGAAGAAGTCGGTTTTGCCAAGTTCCTCGGAATGCTCGTGGACAACGAGCTGACGTGGAGCGAACACGTTGACAATGTTTGCAAGAAGGTTTCCTCAGGATTATACCTTCTTAGAAGACTGTCTGAACATTGTTCAAGAGAGTTGTTGCTTATGGCTTATTACGGACTGATTCAATGCCATTTATCGTATGGTATTGCTCTTTGGGGCAGTTGCACCCTGAAAAACTTCAGCCGTATATTTGTGCTCCAGAAAAAAGCCATAAGAATCATTGCAAAACTCAAGTTTAGAGAGTCGTGTCGAGATGCTTTCCGGGAACTTGGATTGCTAACACTGGCTGAGCTGTATATTCTGGAAACTGCACTCTTTTGCAAGTTTAAAAGTGACTTAGTGCAGGGCAGTAATGTCCACAGCCACTACACAAGATCTAGAAATGTGTTCAGAACAGTGCAGCACAGGTTGGCAAGTATGGCACGCCTACCTTCTCTGGCCGGTGTCTCCATCCTCAATAAGGTCCCGGAAAGCATTCGATTCGAAAATTGTGAATCAAAATTTAAATCTAAATTCAGACGCTATTTAGCGTCGAACGTGTTCTACTCGGTGGACGAGTTCATGGATCACACATCAGGGTAAACATCGGCCTGGGGGGGGGGGAATTACCTCCTCATTTCTCTGTTCTGCAGCTGAGGTCTTGCATCGCTGCTGCTCTCATATTTGGAAAAGAATGTAATTTGTTTTATTTGATAATTTTTTGCTTTAATTTTTTAACTTTGACGCATGCTATGCAATACATGTATTGTCCAATGGCAATAAAGAAATTTATTATTATTATTATTATTATTATTGAGGTCGGGTTTACGGCATTGTATTCTACATTTGAAGACCTTTGATTTGATATATATAAACCTTCTGGAATGTAATTAAATTTAGTATGTTAATATCAAATTTTAATGTAACTCCTTATGGGCCAACCCCTTATTTTTAAGCGTGATCCCCATATGGGATTTCTGGGGACTTTTTGGAGGAAGGTCAGGGGACGCCATAGAACACATTTCAAAAGAAATTTGGCTTTCCAAAAATTATTTCATTTTTCCCGACTAATTTTACTACACTACTAAGGAAATTTTAACTTTGCAACGTGACCCTGCCTAAACCGTCATCGGATTGGTCTGAAGCCGCCAATTTAACTAAGTTTTTCAGAGTTTTCAGTGGTATAAACGAGAAAACCTAAAGTTCCACCGGACAACACGAGCCGAATGTGATATTTATATTAATTTTTCGGTGTAGTGTGCCGAAAAAAGAAAACTGAACAAGAGAGTTCATCACACCAATGCGCACTCTACGAGAGTCTCCGTAAGACTGACATAACGACGCAGTGCATCCGTGGTATCTTAATAACCATGGACATATTTTCCTTACACATGACCTTGGAGACCAGGTATTCCAATCGTCAGGAATCTTGTAACTTAATGAAAAAAAGTTATTAAAATGTTCTCCAAATATTTATTGTGAAAAGTAATATTAGTCTTTTTCATAAAAAAAACTTATCATTTTACTTTAAATGACTGTTCCATTTTGTTATAATGGAAGGTCTTGAAACTTCGGCTGTTTTATTTTCCAAAGGTAGCAAAGAATTAATTCTTAACAATTTTTATCTCCCAAAAGTCTTTACCATAAGGTTTAGAAGAAATTGAAATATACTTAGAAGTGATGAAGGTAGAATGGTAGTGGGGTTATTCAAACTTTGTTAATGTCATGTTGAAAATAATATAATCTACTATGTGAGTTATATGTAATAACACACATATACACACTAGGGTGGGTCGAAAAAAATAAAAATAAAAATTTCGAGTCGTAATATCGCGGAAAAGTTGCGTAATTGTGAGACTAAGAATAGGTAAAAATATCAAAAATATATGTTGTTAATTACCGTTCGCGCATGTGCCTTAAAGTTTGATAAAATTTTGGAAAAATTAAATTTTATCGGCAATTTTATTTTTATATTTTATTTACGATTTTTAATAAGTAATAGTGGTAAATGTCATCTAAGACACGTCAGGGAATTATACTTTAAACGATCCTGTTGTATGTTAACATCTTCCGTTCGCGCGTGGGCTACAAATATTGCTAAAATTTAAAGAAAACGTGATTTTGAGCTAGTCTTATTTTAAAACGTTATTATTAATATCAAAGTGAAATACCTGCCATCTACTTATACATTATCTGATAGTAACCAAACAAAAACAATGTACGACATCAGAGTTGACCTTCCGATTGCGCATAGAAATGCAAACTGTCCCGATCGCGGCACTATCCGGTCAGTGACCCGCGCAGGGGGCGTGGTGCGGTGTCATGTGTTACCACCCTCTCTACTGCATTCTGGTAGATATTGCGTCAGTCTGGAGTTGTTCCTTGAGTGTGGTGGATTTTTTCAGTTACTGTTTTTGCATTTGCAGAGTGTATTGTTATATGTAGGCTAATATTTTTGTGTAACATTGTGGACTATACTGAGTAATGGACGATGGCAGTAGGCCTACCTTAAACAATCATCACTAGACAGGTATTTGATTGTCTAATTTTTGGTGCGCCAAAAGACTTACCTTTAAACAAGCTACCTTGTATCCCAGCTACCTTGATAATATGTATCCCAGCATTTTAACTGAGAGTGACGATTGCATTAATATTGCGATTGCGGTCGCTGTCACTGCACTCGTCACTCTCAGTTGAATGCTGGGATACATTATCAACATTATCCTGTTGTTCAATTTCGGTAACATTAACCTTAGAGCTTTGGTTTGAAGTGCTAGCGCGAGATTTCCTTTTGATTTTAAGTATTTCTTAGTTTCACACAAGTCCACCCCTCCAATTTTTCCAATCCCATGTACTCGTAGCAAGTAAACGAATTTAAGTTCAATGGATGGTATCTTATTTGATTTTTCACAAGTACAAGTAATAGTACAGTTGCACTGACATAGGTCGGGAGCCTTCTGGCACGTGCAGTCAAGAAAAATAGGGCATTTGCAAGCTGCAACATCAAAAAGTAACGAGAATTTTCGCTCGAACTCGTCAAGTTTTTTTATGAAAGATTCTTTTTCTTTATCACGTTTATGTGATTTTCGCAAGCCATAATATTTATCATGTAGTGCATTTAGAAGTTGCACTAGTCTTTTATCACTGACCGTTTCAATAGATGCCTTCTAATACGAACTAATTAATTTGTTTGCTACCGTGTTAGCTACTTGTGAAAAACTGACTCTCTTATTATTAATTTTAAGTGCCAAATTGTATCTCTCATTTGATAGACATCGGAGTACGTCCTCCCCAGTAGGTAGCTTGTTTAAAGGTAAGTCTTTTGGCGCACCAAAAATTGGACAATCAAATGCCTGTCTAGTGATGATTGTTTTAAGTACTGCCATCGTCCATTACACAGTATTGTCCACAATGATACACAAAAATACTAGCCTACATATAACAATACACTCTGCAAATGCAAAAAAAAGTAACTGAAAAAATACTAAAAACATCCACCACACTCAAGGAACAACTCCAGACTGCCGCAATATCTACCAGAATGCAGTAGAGAGGGTGGTAACACATGACACCGCACCACGCCCCCTGCGCGGGTCACTGACCGGATAGTGCCGCGATCGGGACAGTTTGCATTTCTATGCGCAATCGGAAGGTCAACTCTGATGTCGTACATTGTTTTTGTTTGGTTACTATCAGATAATGTATAAGTAGATGGCAGGTATTTCATTTTGATATTAATAACAACGTTTAAAATAAGACTAGCTCAAAATCACGTTTTCTTTAAATTTTAGCAATATTTGTAGCCCACGCGCGAACGGAAGATGTTAACATACAACAGGATCGTTTAAAGTATAATTCCCTAACGTGTCTTAGATGACATTTACCACTATTACTTATTAAAAATCGTAAAAAAAATATAATAAAAAATTGCCGATAAAATTTGATTTTTCCCAAATTTTATCAAACTTTAAGGCACATGCGCGAACGGTAATTGACAACATATATTTTTAATATTTTTACCTCTTCTTAGTCTCACAATTACGCAACTTTTCCGCGATATTACAACTCGAAAAATATTTTTTTATTTTTTTCGACCCACCCTAATACACACATTCGCACACGCGCACATATGAGCCTGTATGCACTGTGTTAAACACATACGCACACGTGCACATATATGAGCCCGTATGCATTGTGTAAAAAACTATAAGTGTTCTTGTTCTTGTTTTTTTTCCATTTCATGCTGGTTGATTACCTACTCTACAAATTGAATCATGGAGTTTTTGTTTTGGATTGTTCGAATTATTAAAGTTTGTTTTGGTGATGTTGGTGTAGTTATTGTTGTTGGAATTTCGAGTTTCAATATTTTTTCCCATCAAGCGATTTTAAATAATACACAAGTCCTTTTTTCTTGATTATCTTATACTTTTTGTTCATCTTCAAATGGCGATAAACATCTTGGGACTGGAACCAATTCATTAATTATTCTTCTTACGTCTTCTTCCTCTTCTTCCACAATTCGATTTATGAACTGTGGCAAACTCGCTATTTCGCCACGGTCAACAGCAGCTATCGCATTGAGAGCTTGACGCTCATCGTCAGGCCCACTCACAACCATTACGTACTGAGTCATTGTAAGTACCGTCTGGTTTGACTGCTGGACAGACGAGAGGTCGTTAGAGAGCTGTGCGCCGTTGCACTGTTGCATAAAACCGGTTTCCAAATAAGGCGTTAGCCTTGAACCAGCTGCAAAGGTCTGTACGGATTTCGATTACGTTGTTGAAAGGTTAATACTTGTTTAAAGCAATTACCTGATTTACCTTTTGGAGGGAAAATAACCCACACTTAGGGAGCTACTACTAAAACGTGATTTCAAACTTAGCTGAACCAGACCCTATCGTTACAGATAACTATTATAATTATTACAATTTTACTGAAAATCTAACAGAGAGTAAATATAATTTTTATAAACCTATCTCCTTAAAGGGTGATACAGTTTTTGAAGTTATACAATTCTTCCAATAAGATTTAAATTCTCATTTCTTCATTTACTAATTTTCTTGCCTCAGAGACACTTCTGCTTTCACGAATTTACTTCGATTATCTTCAGTAGTATAACTTGCCTGAACTTTTCAGAATTAATTACCATTATAAGCTGCCTGCGGTTCTAGGAGTAGGAATCGCTATTGGAGCGCAGGCGGAGCGCGGGCGCGGCGCGGTGGTGGGTGCGCCGAGGCGGGTGCGGAGCGCGGACAGGCGCTGCCTGCAGTTGTAGGAAACGCTCAGATGTGCGGTGTCGCAGGCGGGTGCGGTGGCTGGTGGTGGGTTCCAAAATAAAAATACATGAGTAGATATTATTGTTTTTTATTTTGCAATTACTATGATCTAACAGAGTACAAGTCGTTATATGATGAATTTTGTTGAGTATAACACGTTCAAGTATACCTTCCATTTTACGTATTTTTTGTTGGAAATGTAAATGATCGGTGTTTGGTCTTCTGTCTTCTTCGCGGTTATCAAAGTAGTACATGGTGAATAGTGGATTGGCAAAGGTGACTTTTAAGCGCGACAGCATTTGATTAAATCCGATTCGTAGATATCAGGCGTATTGCCGAAGCGCATGTAAAAGTGATCTTCGTCGCAGTTTTTAGCTTTGTTGTTTTTGGTATCCTTCAATCGTTGATCCCTCCCTATTTGCATGTTGAAGCGAATTAACTTGCAGAAAGGTGAATTGTAGTCATGGTCCGCCATTGGGTTGTCGTCTTCTTCCCATTTGCAAAGAACTACTCCACAATAAACGCATTTTGTAGCATCAACAGTGGAATGTACGCGGACAAATCCTGCCTCGGCGAGATCTTTAACTGTGGGCGTTGGTTGTTTCCAGTCGAAGAAGGTTTTCTCCCTTATGCTCGGTTTGTTCATATCCAGTAGATCCGCATTTTCCGCACACCACTTGGCAAGTTGTGACGCGCGGTCGAGAGTGCAAATGAACCCTGCAGCGTTCAGGTGATGATAAAGACATTGACGTGATTCTTCTTCTGGCAGTGCGTCGACTTCATCGCACGGTTCTCCGTATTCGTTAGGCTTTAGTATGGCGGGAAAGAGTGGTTTTTTAGCGATTGGCGGGCAACCGAGATCCTCCAGACTGAAAACCACTCGCCTAGCGTTGAATAGGTTCTCTAAAGTCGTGGCTTTTTCCAAATCCGGTGCAAAGAGAAGTTGAAAGGGTGAACAAATACTGTTCAGTATCGGCATTAAATCTTCATAGTTACTGAAGCCATTGCAAAATTCCAAACCGTGATAGTGTCTGCTCAGCCAAGTGTTGTGGCGATCGATGTTGCATAAGCCGTTATAATAATTATCCAAATCCTTAGGCGGTTTGAATATCCAATGCTGTGTCAATCCGGATTCAATGTCCGCCACAGTTAACTCTTTGATAATGACATTTTTGTTTTTGCCTATAAAAGCGCTGAAATCGATGACATGGTGTGGCGGTGGCTCCCGGAGTTCGAATGAAGACGAGCAGAGCGGCGTCGGTTTTATAACCGGTGGGCGGGGCTTAGTTGTTGAGTCTCACCTGATTGGTCGAGGGATTGTAGGTGAATGATTTATCGTGAATAATGAGACAGTAGGCTGCCGTGTGTTCTGGAAAGTCTTTCGAGGCTTCAAACTCCAATCGTATGTCTACGGGTGCCGACTTGATTGACTCGTTTTGCTTTGAACAGTCAATAACGACCATTGGGGCGTAATATTTAAAGTCATTTTTCGTCAACAGAGGACGCGGTGGGGTATTGTAATACGAGTCTTGAAATCTAGTGTACATGTCGTAAAGTACAGCAAAACGATTTTTTGAATAATCTAGTTTTAGGTCATCATAAGGATAGTTGATTGAATTGAGATGTAGTTTTAAGTTTGTCAGATTGCAGTGATCGAAATGAGAAGCGTTCTTTTTTATTTCGTTTTTCCTGTTAGTTTGAAACGCTACGATCACATGCCTTGGCTTGCTTAGTTGACTGGCGGATTTCACCGCCCACGACTGCTTTTCCGCTTTAGGCAGTGCTGGGTATTCGTACAGTTCCCAACTCCTGTACTCCACCGGGATACTCGTGCCGCGGTTGAGTTGTTTGAGCAGAGCGACTTTTTGTTCATCACTCAGTGTAACGTAAGGTATACGCCAGCAGAGTTTGTCCAGTGTGACTTTGATGTTTTCAACGTTTGTGTCTGGCACCGCGGGAGTACCCGTGGCGGGACCCGGTAGCCATTGTGCGGCGTTTTTATCACTTGACGATCTAACAAGAACCAATTCGAGTCGAGCGTTAACAATCATCTTGGTGTAATCCTCGGCGAAACCGAGAAGGCTGCTTAAGCGTACGCAAAAACTGAAATTCCCTTGAGCGTCAATCACATGATCTGCAAGCCTTGAGCCGATTTTGTCATAAGAGTCGACCCAACTTGAGTTGGCCATGCACTTGAGAGTGTCATTGTCAAAAGAGGCATAACCCTTTAATGTGGAAGTTAAACCTGGGTATCTTGTTTTGTCCACTTCTAAATTATTGATTTCCAATCTAATTTCGTCGAACAGATGGGCAAATGCGTTGTTTACAAATTTCGTTCTGCTAGGCGCGGCGCTGCCATCCTCTTTCAAGAGCTTTCCTTCCACGTAGATGTAGCTCATTGATGGGACCACGCAAATGTCCTGTTGCTGTATAGGGATTCGTATTTCATCGCTATTGTTGAGCGTCATGGAGGCGTACGGCAAGTGAGTGTGCCATTCCATGTGGTTGACCGTATCGTCGAACGGAGTACTCAACAGAATATCTTGAACATTCATTATTGTAATAGTGTAAAGCCAAGAGAGCGTAAAAATCTCTTATTTTTCTTTGTTAATCGTGTGACAGGCAGACGACTACTAATGCTGCGGACCTTTTTGTTTGCCAATAAATAGGAAGGTCTTTTGGACCAATTGTACATGAAGCCCATATTACGTGGGTCTTTGTCTCAAATGTAGGCGTACGAATCACTTTGAAAATTCACCAGTTCTCCGTCCTGATCGACCAGTTGCAATGTAATGTTGTCGATAATGTTTTTCGTGATGGGTAAATATACCACAGGTGATGGTTCTTCTATCAACTTGAACCCTGGACTCACACTCGGGTAAAACTGAAAAATGGAGTGCGCCGACCGTCCGTTTATATAGGAACCTGTCGCTATGTTACAATTTACAAAAATGGAATTCACTTTAAATATGTCTGTTACCAAGGCTGCACTAGTCTTGTGATTGGCTTCGATTTTCTTCTTTTTGAATCCAAACAGCCGACCTATAGAGTTTTCAGGTGTAAAATCAATGGGAAAATTACACTTGATAGTGGTGTGTAATGTATTGTTGTTCGTTGTCAACTGTATGAAAAGTGTTTTGTCCACTTTTGACAGCATGTGTTGTAAGTATTCCGCAATGTCGGATACCTCGTACGTCCCTGTTGGGATAACAATTTTTGAGCCCTCATTATAATGAAAAGTGTTATTAGTCTCGTCCACGTTCGGTATGGAATTGTAAGATTCAAAATTGAGCAAGCCAATTTCCCAAATATGGTTTTGATCGAGTTCCACTGGTGGGAAAAAGTCGGCGGACAGAGTGGACTCTGTGCCTGTAAAGGTGAACGTCAAAGACATGACTGAACGTGAAAGTAAAAACGCAATGTACTTTATGTATCCCATTTATTGAGCAAAAATGCCAAACACAGTTGGCCACAATTTTCACTATTGGAGTCGACAAATTGATAGGCGGTGGTGTTGTGAGAAATGTAGTTCCCCTTGAGGTAGCGTTGAATCTCGCAAGGAGGTCTAAGATTGCCATAGCTGTCGAAGTACTCTACCAGTTTACCAGTTTCCCTAAAACAAACCCAGTGAGTGCCGCGACCGCTGCTGTTGTCTAAATTCACGATGACCGACTCCCTGTATCTCGGCCGATTAGGCAGAGCGTCGCGCATGAAAACACCTCTGAAATGCGGTATCTCGAGCTCGCGTGCCAGCCTCACGAGATCGACATCGTACAGCGCCCGTTTGGGCAGGTGCTTTAGCAGTTTTTTGGATATTGCGTGTACGGTTTCATGTAAAGACCCAATCCACCTTTCTTGTGCGGTCTCAGATAAAGTCCCCTGCCTTTGCGCAACGCGATGGCTTCCATAGTTTCGTTGTGCCTCTGCATTTCGGCCAATTTCTTTTTTGCATCTCTCGTTTCATTTATGGCTTTGGCCACCCCGGCGGCGCCTCCTGCCAAGCTGCCCAACGCGCTCAGTCCGGCGAAAATCGGCAACAGCGGTAGGACTCCACCGGACTTTGGTAGTGGCAAGACTCGCGCACCACCGCTGCCCACTGATTTACCCTTTTTGAATTTTCTCACAGCTTTCAACGCTGCCAAAGTGGCGTTTCGCAGCTTTCGCTTATCCAGCGATTTGGACGACTTAATACCTTGGCCTTTGATGGCCTTACGAGCTTGTTTGATTGCATCACCTAAAGTGACACGTCTGCTTTTCCTCTTCATGACTGTCTCCGCGAACGACTGACGCCGTACTGATGGTCTCTTATAAATACGAATCTCTTTTATGTTGTGCCCTCAGTTGAACATAATTATTGAAACTATGAAGTTTGAAAAACAACGTGAAACGTTTACTGTCAACGAGAACTTGGACAGTTTAGCCGTTGGCGATCATACGAAGGCGGCGGTAAAAAGACACGGTCCACTGTTGCCAGACTCGATACGGGAATCATCACTGGTCTTTCAATTTGTGGCAAAACCCAGCTGATGTTCACCCTACTTACAGACCCGAAAGGCTTAAAATTTGCAAACTTGTATGTGTTTAGTAAATCATTGCAACAACCGAATTATATGTTGTTGTCTCGTATAATTGGTAACATTCCCGAGATTGGCTACTATACATTTGAAACCAGTGATGAAGTGGTAAATCCCAGTGAGGCAAAACCAAACTCTATATTCGTGTTCGATGATGTAGCGTGTGATAGTCAAAATCACATGAGAGCTTATTTCAGTATGAGTCGGCATAAGGGTATAGATTGTTTTTACCTCGCACAGTCGTACACTCGAATACCGAAACACCTTTTAAGGGATAATGCTAATTTAATAATAATATTCAAGCAAGACGATTTGAATATTAAACACATCTATGAGGATCACGTAACTAATTCCGACATGAGTTTCAACCAATTCAAAGAGCTTTGTTATAAATGTTGGAATGAGGATCGACACGGTTTTGTGGTGATCAGCAAAGATCACGAATTGAACAAGGGTCGTTACAGATGTGGCTTTGACACTTTTATAACAGATATAAATGATGGAGCGTAAGGTAGAACCTATAGTCACTTGACGATCATGGACAGAAGAGGTAGAAAAAACGTAAAACGGAAGAGGAAAAGTGGAAACCTTTTAGCTGTAAAGGAGGAAATAATTAAACTTACGAAAAGTGTTCGCAACAAATATCGCGATTTACAGAGAAACGTGGAGGATGTCGAGCGGTATTTACAAGCTTCCGCTAAGCCTTTGGTCAGTCCGCTACAGAAATCCGTCGCCGAGAGTATTAAACAATCGATGCCGGTGATCAAAGAGGAAATAATTAAAAAAGAACGCGGCGACGAAGCGGTTGACGTGTCGAATCAGACAGAGACTGATTTGGTTGAACAGTATTTGAGACAGTTGGCGGCCGACCGCAAAAATATAGATACGACGTACGGCGTCAGAGTTGATGGGAAAGGTGGAACATTGTTGGGTGACAGTGCTATTTCATTTACCAGATCAAAGGTGTTGTTGAAAGATCAAAGATTTGACGTCACACCTGGACTCATGGAATTACTATTCAAGCGAGTGCCTAAGAAAGAGCTAATCGAGTCTCGTGATATACAAGTTTATAAAAAGATGCTTTTAATGACCAATGCCCATAGGCAAATGTATTCTGCTGAAAACCCCATTAATGCGAACAAAGGTAAAAAATATCTTTATGTAATACAAAGTATGTTTGTAGAGCCCACCCAGCCTGCCGCCTCTGGCAGTGGTTTGGATAGTGTTAAAAATGTAAACACTTTGGTGAATCGTCTTAGATTGTTGGTGATGTCGGAAAACGCCGGTCACACGGGACATTCAAAAGAGTTTGCTGAAATAGTTGATCTTTTGCGATTGTATAAAATCATACTGTAAGATGATGGAAGAAAAGGAGAAAATAATTGACGAACTTCATAAACAGGCGAGAAAACGATTCCCTATGTGAAGTGTCTATGTAAAAGGATTTGACGACTTGTGGCAAATTGATTTAATTGACATGCAAAACTATGCTAAAATCAATGGAGGATATAAATATATATTGACTGTAATTGATGTGTTATCAAAGTACGCTTGGGCTAGTAGTCTTCGTGACAAATCGGCAAGTACCGTGACGGCTGCCATGAAAAATGTTTTACTTAAAAGTAAACCGCGAACGCCCAAGAATATACAGTCTGACGATGGGAAGGAGTTTTTCAATAAACAATTTTCCGCTTTGATGAAACAGCACAACATAAACCGCTATAGCACTTTTAGTCCGTTGAAAGCTTCAGTGTTGGAGCGTTTCAATCGCACTATAAAGACGTGGCTGTACAAAGCGTTCGGCGTGCAAGGAACATATGTGTGGAGTAAAAATGGACTTTTAGACAAACTGTTGGCGAAGTACAACGCGCGAGTACATCGTTCGATCGGCATGAGACTAAAGGATGTGAAACGAAAACATGAGAAAATGCTGGTAGAAAAGTTAAACAATCGTGTTGTGGTGAAAGTGAAAAAACCTCGTTACAAAGTCAACGATGTGGTAAGGATTTCCAAATTTAAAACACAGTTTGAGAAAGGTTATACGCCTACTTGGACTACTGAATTGTTTATCATAGACAAGGTGCGTCGCACTAAACCTAATGTGTACATGCTACGTGACGTTTATGGTAAACCTATTCGCGGAGCGTTTTATGAGGCTGAACTTCAAAAGACCAACTATCCGGACACGTATTTAGTGGAAAAAGTGTTGAAAAGGAAAGGCAATAAAGTTTTTGTGAAGTGGCTAGGTATTGAGGAGAAATCTTGGATATAAAAGTGCGGTTGTACAGAGCGGTTGTCAGAACACTATGAGACACCATACTATAGACAAATTCGGCCGAATGGCTTTCCCTACACGACGTGGGGACGGACAGGAACAGCTAAAACTCGCTTTGGACGGCACACATTATGATGTACGCAATAAAAGGCTAAGATATGTTGCTGAACCAGAAGAGCCACACGACAGTGTTAACAAAAGATATATTGAGGATAATTATATTTCAAAAGTAGATTTTAATAGTAAAATTGGCTTTCTAAGAGCGGCTTTGGAAAGTGATTTTGTTTTAAAACCAGACCTTGAAAACAATTATGTTTCACGAAGTGATTTTGAAAGTAAATATGTCTCCGCTTTAAGTCAATTAGAAAACCAGGTCGGAAGTCTCGAGACACGAGTAACTCAATCGATAACAGATTTAGAAAGTAAATGTCAAACTACAAATTTGGAAAATCAGGTAGCAGCACTCGAGACACGAGTAACTCAGTCGATAACAGATTTAGAAAATAAATGTCAAACTACAAATTTGGAAAATCAGGTTGCAAGACATGAGACACGACTAACTCAATTGATAACAGATTTAGAAAATAAATGTGTGTTGAAAACCACAAATTTAGAAAATCAGGTTGCGAGTCTCGAGACACGAGTAACTCAATCGATAACAGATTTAGAAAATAAATGTCAAACCACAAATTTGGAAAATCAGCTAGCAGCACTCGAGACACGAGTAACTCAATCGATAACAGATTTAGAAAGTAAATGTCAAACTACAAATTTGGAAAATCAGGTAGCAGCACTCGAGACACGACTAACTCGCTTGATAACAGATTTAGAAAAACAGGTGAAAACACTCGAGGATCAAGTGAATAAGTTAAGACTGACTTGTCTACAACTGGACACACAGCCATACCCTGTATGGGATTGCAAAGGATTTAGAATGGCAAACTTGGGAGCCGCAATAGAATTAACCGATGCCACCAATTTGTTCCAGACATGTCAATATGATGAATCTGTGGGTAATTTCAGATGTGGAACGCGTACATTTAATCTAGTCGAGAACAGTGCAAATGCGCCAGTTTTAGTAGCTGGAGTAACGCCGGATAACAATAACGTATTTTACTTGTACGGTACGGATAAAGAGTTTGTCCCCACTACTTCGTTGAGGTTTTTCGAACGAAATAAAGGAATATATGACTACCAGGGCAGACGATTGAAGTGGGATTCAAATGGGAATATTGACCTTGTACCTTGAACGCGTTCAGACTGGTGGCCATGCGGCTGGTGGAGGGGGGAGCACTCGCGGCGCGCAGTTCATTGAGGTCGCGCGTTCGGAGCACGATGGAGTCCGCCGTGCCAAGTATACCCGCGCCTCGTAAGGATATCAACAAGTTGAAACGTAAACGTTCGCAATCAGTGTCGGCGTCGGCTAAGCGATGTAGACCTGCCACGGAGGACCAAGAAGCAGCTATGAACCTGGAAGCGATTTTAGCCGATCTAGACGTGTTTAATCCTCCACCACCCAAGCCACAAGTTCACTACTACACGACCCAGCAACCCGAAGTGCGGCTAGCAGAACCGGCGCCTCCTCAAGATACATACGAACCTGTGGCTCAACAGCCAAAATTGTTACTTAGACAGATGTACAGATTGTCAAACCAGGCGGATGCAGTTATCGGTTTAGAGTCCACCGGCAGTTTTAATCCTTTAATATATGTAGTTAATACAAAAACATGTATAAAGTTCACCTTGGAAGATCTACTGAGTCTGCGAAATGTCGCTGTGATATTGGACACTTATTTTAACTATGAAACAAACTTTGTAAATTTTTACTTTGATACTGTGCTTATTAAGCCTGTCAGTGGTGGAACTATTGGCATTTCAAACTATCAAGTGAGGAAATTGCCCCAACGCTCATCACTGGAAGAAGCCGACAGTCTGTTGTGTCAATCTTCCACCTTAGTACTACATTCGAGCGGGTGGACGGCCTTCAAGAGAATTTTTGATTGCATCGAAAATTACTATCACATCTGTGACGAGTGTTCTGCCCTAGTGCGAAATCTTATTTCAAGATATACCAGATACTTCACCAAACACTACAGAAGTTCCGCTATGATGGTCGCTGCCAAAAGTAGTAATAACACTTTGTTGAAAATTCCAACAGAGACTGAACATTATATCCGCAAGGATTTACCACTGTTCCTCGTGGGATTCAACCAGAATCGTTTACCATTTTCACAAGACCTTTGGTTTCAGCCCACGCCACTGCAAGAAGCATTGATGTCATTTGTCGACGCGGAAGTTCGTCGTTTTTGCTTTTTGGACATTTGTGAAGGTGTTTTTGATGAACTTAAATATGATTGTATTAAACGGTGAAACTTGGTAATGTTTGCTTCAATATACTGCATGTAAAACTATTTTTGTGTAGTTATTTTACCTGGGTGGAAAAAAAACCATTTATTAATCTAAAAACCATTTATTAGAGCTTCAAAATTTGTTTACAAGACTAAACAATTTTAAGCTTATGCTAATATTTTTTACAATAACAAGATTTTTAATTTTTTTACAATGCTTTTGTGGATGCCGCCAATATTTCTGCGTCCCAAAAAAATCATTCGGTTACTGTTACAATGCAAAAACTCTACATGGGTTACACAGAATCGACATTCTATGGATTTTAAGTAGTGAAATATATTGAGAATATTTCTGTGAAATATGCTAATAGGTACAATGCAAAAGAAATACGCATAATCATTTTAACAATTGAACAATAATGAACATTTTTTAAGATTCTCAATTTTTTACAATGCTTTTATGGATGCTGCCAATATTTCTGTGTCCCAAAAATCATTTGGTTACTGTTACAATGCAAAAACTCTACAAAGGTTACACAGAATCGTCATTAAACAAAAGATTTTAACTAGTGAAAATATTGAGAATATTTTTGTGACATTCAATATGGTACAATGCAAAAGAAATACACATAATCATTTTAACAATTGAACAATAATGAACGTGGCAGAAAACTCCTCGTACACAATATAATTGAGCATTTCTGCAATATTCTCATCATTTACAAATAAGGATCAAAAATTTGAAATTTTTCGCTTACAATTATCTCTGCATCGTTGTCATTTTCATGGTAACTGGAGTTATCCCTACAGCTTTCCCAATCGTACAATTTAAATAAGGGTTGTAATACGCACCATTGACACCAGTTCTCTTCCAATTGTAAAATGGTGGAAATAAAAAGCTTGGGAGTAGTTTCACAATGTTTTAAAACTTTGAAAAATCGCCAGTTCATTTGTTGCCAGTAGCTGTCATAGTAAAAATCTAAATCATTTGTATTATTGATACATTCAGGTCTACAATTTTGCAAAAAACACAATCTGCACAACTTATACGAGGTGTTGACATTTCCTATTTGAAACTCATAATAATTGAAAACTACATGTCCTATTTCACGATAATTCGACAAAAATTCGGGAAATCTATCATGAGAATGTGAAATTAACATTATAAATTCAAACTTGTCTAAGGTATAAAAATCTAAATATTTATATTCATATTCTGTAGGACTTTCAGGTGTGTCTGTTTCATTCATCCAATTTTTTTTAATTTGAATTCTTAAATCTGTATTGAGACTGGTAGGTTTGATATAACAGGTAATTCGTCAATGCTATCTACATTTTTATTGGTAGGGTCTATAGCACGACATAGGGCTTTTGCCGCTAGCTCATAAAGCGTCATCATTGTCGTCTGTCATGTCGCCGTCCTCCTCAGCGCTGCGATCGCGGATTGAATAATGACCCCAAGCCAATGTTCGGATTCCGCAGGGCAATATGTAACGTTTATCGTCATTGCAAGTGAGTGATTTTTTCTCTACATTCATTGAAAAGTTGAAACTTTTTGCTTCGTATCAGGTTGAATTTAGCTTTCCCTTGTTCCTTACCGAATAGAGCGTCTTTGTAGTTTTGAAACCTCAACTGACGCGATACGTACGATTTTTTCAATCCCTTAGCTTTACGCTTTTCCTCATCGGTCTCGTCTGAACTGAACCTGAACGAGTACATTTTTGAACGTAGACTAATCCATTCGTATATGAATTTCCAATTGTTTTCCTCTTTAAATGTTCCCGGTCTGCCTTTGTTCGCGGTGTTTCTTACTTCATCGCTTGGAAAGTTCGACAAATCCAGGTGGCGAGACAGCGAAGGCTGCTTAAAAATCTCAATCAAGTTTCATTGGCTAGTCAAATGGTAATTAATTCCATCCGTGTCTAAATAGACTAATTGTAACAGGTCTGGAGGTGCAAAGTGTTTTTTCATAACATCATAGTGAAAATCATAAACATGGACTTTAGAAATATCCAGAATAGTCTGTCCTATGTAGGTGGGTTTGTTCATCAGCACACTTTGTTTGCGCAAATGAACGGCCGTAACTGTGTCTGATTTAATAATTCTGTCCAAAACCCGTGGCTGACGAATGAACTTCTCCAACGCCCGCTCCGTAGTGAATAACCTTATGTCGACTCGTTTTCTAACTTGTTCTATGGTTTTCCCGAATACCGAGTTCATTATAAGCTTGTAAAAGGCTTTGGAAAATTCGTCCGACGCTTGTTTTCTCAACTCGGCATTGACTTCAATAAATCGCTTCATCCAACATGATTGAGAAAACGACAAGGCGCGATGAACTTTTGTGATTTTTAAACCCAGTCGCACTGCTTGTTGAAAGACTGTGTAGTGCGCGATGTAACGTTCTTTATTTTCTTAAGTGGCTATGAGTTTTTTCATTTTTCCCCCACTCGGCGGGACAGAGAGAATGGGCAAGGGGGGAAGCTCTTGAATGGAATCGTGAATATCATCAGGATATTCAATGCTGCACTCCAATAAATAACCCTTGGGCGCGTCTTTGGGTAAATTTAGCCAATCGAGATTTTCCACATCTTCAAATTTAAAATCACCCGAAGGAAGTGGGAGGGTCATTGAATAACCATATAATGACGTACAATCCAGGTACATTAAATAACTAGTTTCCTCGTTGGAATTGAAATCACTAGATCGAGTGAGAAACGCATTGTTCGCCTTACAGTAACGCAAACAAGACTGAACTAACCCGCCACGCACGGCTGACTCGACCATTAAAATTTGATCATAATCGACCATGAGTTCTAATTGCACTTTGGTCATGCGTAGCATCGCGCGAAACGCCAATCCCGGCACCGTGTATTGATGCGCGCAATCTATTTTGTACGCGTCCAAACAACGTTTTCTAAAAGATGTTAAAACGTCCATCAACAAACAAACATCCAGGCTGAGATAGAATCTATGATACTCGCCGAAATTTTTCATATTCAGCTCACTGAAAACTTTTTGCGCGTGCGCATAGTCACTTCATTCTTCTTCATTCAATTGGTTGAAAAATATTTCACGAGGCGGCAGACAGGTTTCATTAAACACTTCCTCCTTTTTTACATAGTCATACGGATAGACAGATTTTCTTTTTATCAATTCAACTTTATCCGGTGGAACAAGTTTAGAACTTGCAATCAATTCAGACAAGTCAAGGGTGTTCACAAGTGTGGCTAGCGACGCCGGCATGAGACGAAAACTGTCTAGAAACCTCAACCAAATGCGGTTGATTCGCACTGATATTGAAATGAAGTGTTCCTTGTTACTCGCTATTGCACGGATTTCGTGTCCCTTGAGAACTGCTAGGTTTCTAACGATAAAACTTTGATCATAGTTTGAAAAATTATGAAAATAAACTGGTATGAAATTAGGTATCTGACATCTCAAATTACAACGATTACAAAGTGCGTACCTGTAGTTACCAGTGATGTGACAGTGATCGGCATTCTTAAGAACGTTCGGAGAGTTGAAAGGGATGTTACACAAATCGCAACACGTGGCTTTATCATGTTTTTTTTCTTCATTGGACAATGGTTTCATCGGCACGGCCGGTTTTGTATATAGTGTTTCAACTTTTTGCGCAACACTTTTCATATACAGTAAAAAAACTTTCACCCGCGTTTTCAGACAAAACAACGTGCGGTTCCGTCGATATACCTACTTCGGCCAACACACTGTCTGAAAGTGTTAGTGATTTAATTAACACGCAAAAAGAATTCGCTTCGTGTGTTTGGTAAATCGCATTGTTAGTGTTTACAGTAGGATGAAGAAACGCTTCAAAGTCCGCCGCGACAATGATAGGGACGGGTATTTGTGTTTCAAATTCTTCAAATTTCAACACGTTTTTGCCTACTTCTGGTAATCGTATAGGGGTGGGCGCGTATTTTTCACACATAGCAAGGTGTGAGTCCAACCATGTTTTACTATCTGGCTTACATCTGCGAGTTTCCTTAAAACAGAAACATCTCTTGCAAATAGTTATTTGGTTAGTACCTTTAGTCACCTGGGGCCTGATCAGTGTTTTAAAATCACTAATATAAACATAGTGACTGTTTGCTGATTTGTTATCTTTTACAAGCAACAAGTCAAAATGATCTGTTAACTCTTTTTTGGCCAGACGAAGCGGTGTTATATAACCATCCACGCCGCACTCGAAAATAGACACCGAACAGTTTCGGTTATTCTTTTCAAATTTTGCAACATCACTAACTTTTAGAGGAAATGTCAACCCCTCGTAGTTGTAGTGAAAATCAATATTTTTAAAATTCTCTTCAGTGAGTACTGTTTTGTAATCTACATTCGGCATGTGTTTCACTTCAAGGGAATACATAAAGCATAAATCATCGCGATTGCGAATGTTAATCGTGGAGCGCCTGTTTTTCAGCCGTTTCGGCAAATCTATAAACCCTTTACCTTTAAGTAAATTTTTATATTTCAAAGCACTTACTCTAAGAGTGATGCTGAGCGGCAATTGAAGCGTCCAGCCAGAACCTTTGGTTTGAAGGCTTGCCTCCTCTTCCATCAGCTTTTTGGAATCACGGATGAGCAGGCGTAAGGTGTCCTGGGTCCGTCCTATGATGCAGCGATTGGCCGTCTTGAAATTGAAGTCCTCCGTCTCGCCTTCGGGATGATCGTATGCCGCGTTTAATACCATGTTGAATTTGAGGGAGCTGGTGATGTCTTGTTCTCGCTGTAGTACGTCGTCGAAGACCGGAATCGCCGCCTCGATGAACGACTCCAGATCCATGTAGCCGGCCGTGTTCCTGACGAGATAGTCTCTGGCGTGCTGCAGTGATTTAGTCAGCTCGTACGAGAGGCTGCCGGAAGTGCCGGCAGGCGGCGGCGGTGGGCCGGCTGCGGCGGGTGATGTTCGCCAGGGAGACTCGTGACGGCTGCCGCCAGGCGTGGCTGCAGCGGGTCGTTCCAGCGACTCGTGACGGTTGCCGCCAGCCGTGGCTGCACCGGGTCGTTCCAGCGACTCGTGACGGCTGCCGCCAGGCGTGCCTGCACCGGGTCGTTCCACCGGCTCGTGACGTGATCGGCTGTCCCCGCGCTTTCGACGTCTAGGAGACTTGTCGGTCCGCAGTGGTGAGCGGTCGGACAGCTTCCGGCCCGACTCGTGACGGCTGTCGTCAGGCGTGACAGCAGCGGCTCGTTCCAGCGACTCGTGACGTGATCGGCTGTTCCCGCGCTTCCGACGTCTAGGAGACTTTTCGGTCCGCAGTGGTGAGCGGTCGGACAGCTTCCGGCCCGACTCGTGACGGCTGTCGTCAGGCGTGGCAGCAGCGACTCGTTCCAGCGACTCGTGACGTGTTCGGCTGCCCCCGCGCTTCCGACGTCTAGGAGACTTGTCGGTCCGCAGTGGCGAGCGGTCGGACAGCTTCCGGCCCGACTCGTGACGGCTGTCGTCAGGCGTGGCAGCCGCGGGTCGTTCCAGCGACTCGTGACGTGATCGGCTGTCCCCGTGCTTCCGCCGTTTAGGAGACCTGTCGCTAAGTGGTGGTGACCGGTCGGACAGCGGACGCTTCCGTGGTGATGAATCCTCGCTCTCGCTGTCTGCTCTCCGCATTTGCGCCTGGATCGCCAGTTATACGAGATTATGTCTTTCTCTTGCTGATTTACTGTAAAAGTACGCTTCGCCGCATACACGGCATTTGAATGGTGGCTTCATCGCGGAGGAAATGGAACAACGAACAAATCGCGAATGCTTTTATAAGGAACACAGAAATATTGGCGGCATCTCTGCCACTCGGACGCAAAGTGTGCCGTCCGCTTCGCCAACAGGGGGTTTTTTTAACTCAGGGTGGAGTCGACCTTGGCCTCCACATACCAAAAAAGATGCACCCTCCCACCTACCTTGAAATGTTGAGCCAAGGTTGTCCGCTCAGAAACTACAACATTCTAACCAACCTCGTTTACCTTGTAAAAAAAGGAAAAGGTCCAGGATTTGTTCTCACGGACATAAAAAAAGAATACAGCGGTGTTGAGTCAAGGCTGTCTGCTCAGAACAAGAACCACCCAGCCTCGTTTACCTTGTACTAAAAAAGAAAAGTAATCCCCTTGCAGGATTTTCATGTACTGGTTAACCTTCGCACAAGAGCATTAACCAACCAGCCTCGTTTACCTTGTACTTGTAAAGAAAAGTAATCCCCTTGCAGGATTTTCATGTACTGGTTAACCTTCGCAGCCATAACAAAGAACGGCTCATAACCCCACCTTCACTCTGTCACACAGTCATGAAAAGGAATACAGGATTCTGTCAAGGCCAACAACAGCATACCGAGGTTATATATACCCCCTCTGTATTTCACATTTTCATTGCAAGCTAGACTCTTCGCAGACGCACAGCCTCACTTCACCACTCCCTAAGGTATGTAATAGACTCATTTAAGAAAAAATATTTTATTTACATTTATATTACATTTTTCATTCTTCATACTCTTCTTCACTATCTGCAAAAAAAAAGAAAAAGTTAAATCCCTGTCATTTTTTGCATTTCAATTACAAAAATCTTACAACTTTAATAGAAAATTATCCAGTTGTCAACTTTTTTTATACTGATTGTACAAAAATACAAACGACAAATCCTTAAAAAATATTTCACAAGTGATCACAGGCGGTCATGGTAAGATTTGTAAAACCTGCAGTTGTGTAAAAAATCATTGTTTAAATTATTTTTCCTATACAATTTTGTTTAAAAATATCCTGCATTCGTTCAATAAACTTAAAACAGTTTAAAACTTACAGTTGTATAACAAATCATTGTTTAAATTATTTTTCCTAGACAATTTTGTTTAAAAATATCCTACATTTGCTCAATTAACTTAAAACAGTTATATTCTACATATCAGCGTCAATGCGCAGTGCATTTCATGTTCAAAAACGAGCTCTGCTCACCTTTCATATCCATACAGTTAGTGTCGCGTGGTATTAATACATGTTAAGGGGGCGGTCTACCCCAGCCAAAACAACAACAATGCCGAATGCCGCCTCGCGGCCATAGCGCTAGGCGAGTTTGATGGCTGCAGAGGTTTACGGGGATCGTGTTTTAAAATTAACCAATTAAGATAGATATTGGCTGTTAACTTTTTATAAAAGTAGAAAAAAGGATCTTGTCGGCTATCTTTTTAGAATTTTTAAATAAAATTTATAATTTCAGTAATAACTGTCTAAAATCATCTGTTTTTAGTTTTGTAAATGCAGAGGTTTACGGGGATCGTGTTTTAAACTAACCGCTTAAGATAGAGATTGCCTGTTAACTTATTTTTAAAGTAAAAAAAAGGATCTAGTCGGCTATCTTTTTAGAATTTTTAAATAAAATTTCTAATTTCAGCTATAACTGTCTAAAATCATGTGTTTTTATAGATTTTTAACTGAAATTTTCTATTGGTTTTAATGAACTAATTACAAAAGTGTAACAGAGGAAAATTAGTACCGTTATTCTTCTTTAATATGACACCTTATTTATAGCTCTAGGCTTCATTTGGCGGAAGATAACACAATTATAAAAACCCCTTGCATTTGGGTGCGCGCCAGGGGTAGACCGCCCCCTTAAACTGAAATTTCATACTAAACATCCTTACATGCGCATTAATATTTCAAATAAATGCCTCTACCGCGCTTCTGCACTCTAGTTTATTAAAATATATGCTAAAACTTTAACATGTAAATCAATATTATTTACATCTGTTTCTTACTAGCGCTTTTTAATTCAATTTTACAAATGCTTTTTAATTTGATTCTACAAATTAGTTATTTTATGTTTTTAAATAACTTTTTAACAGTATAAAGTATACTTTAAAAATAGAAAATTATTTGTACCATTAAATAACTTATGGTAAGCATCAAATTTCATGCCTACAGTCGCTGCTATAATCGTTAAAATACGGGTTGAAACTGAATATTTTATACCAAACATTCTTACACGCCATTCGCTTTCATCCTAGATACTGCACTCTAATATATTAAAATACATGTTGGAACTTTAACACGTGATTTATAATTATTCGGCTGTTTTTATTTCTTACTAATGACTTAAATTCAATTTTAAAAATTACATAACTTTTATTCGTCTACCCTGCAAAATATACTTTCAACAATAATACATTATTTGTAACATTTAACACTAATAGCAACCAAGCAAAACCTCATCGCAAAGTTTACACTTTAGTTAGTTAACTGATATTTTAATTGTTTGTTTTGCATATAAGCAATGTTATTTTTTGTTATTTCAAATGATTTTAAACCAAAAAAGATTTTTTCTCATAAGTTGGATTATTTTTCTTTCTAAACTATTTACAAAATTTAAAATAAATGGTTTTTAAGATCCATGCTTAAATATAGTGATATTTTAATAATTTATTTTACATATAACCAATGTTAATGTTGTTATTTCAAATGATTATAAAACAATAAGATTTTTCTCATAAGCAGTATTATGTTTCTCCTTAAACATTTTGCAAATTTAAAATAAATAGTTTTTAAGATCCATGTGCAAATATAGCTTATCCATGCTCTTTCTATTTTGTCTGTATTTAGAATAGGTACATATTTAGCAATAGAAAATTGCCTACCTTCAATTAATATTGGAGGTTCTCCTCTATCCTGCGTCGATCGAGGGGAAGGAGTCACCTGGGCTGGCGGACTGTGGTTGGTCGGCAGTGACAAATCAGACGCGCCGCTGTCGGTGTACGATGGCGGCCGCCAGGTCACTTGGGTCGAATCCGGCCGCTGGAACAGCCATGACCGCAGCGGGGGCTCCTCCCGAGACAGGAACGACACCGGTGAATCCCGCTGAGGCATCCGTGTCTGATGCGGGGGTTGCTCCCAAAGTAGAAACTGCGTCGGAGGTGGCAGTGACGAATCCAGCTGCTGAGGCATCGGAGGTAGCAGTGACGAATCCAGCTGCATCCATGGCTGTTGCGGGGGCTCCTCCCGAGGTTGGATCGGCATCGGAGGTGGCGGTGGCGGCAGGCTCGTCTCCCTCATGGTGATACGAGTCGGACCGAACAGCGCTAGGTATTCCCCAGCTAAAAAAAAATTACATTCTGTTTCAGATGAACACTTTAACAAATAAATTGAACACGCTGTCATCGTATCAAGGTCCAAGGCGATTTGATCTCGTGACGCTAACAAAGGAAGAAGGCTATTTCATATTGTCTGCAAAAAGAGTGGATACGTCTAAAGGTCCTGCTCTGCGAATCGAAATTCAATACGATGAAAACACGGCTGGAATATGCTATTTACCAAAACGTTTTTTGACATCCCTCAGCGACTCAGAAGTTGAGGAATTAAATGTTCCACGTACATTTAAACTTCGTTCTGACGGACAAAAAATAAACAACAGTCCCAACGTGTTTACAAAGCATAAGTAACTAAAGCTTCACTAATCTTTTAATACTCACTTCTTTTCATAAATTACTAAAATGGAAAATTGTACATCGCTTTAAAAAGTCCATTATTGCAAATAATATGGGTTTTCATGCTTGAACGTAATCTTAACAATTTCTCAATAAATTAACACAAAAGTCCTTGTATTTTTATTACTATATCCTATTCCTTAATTTATACTAGTATTACAAATTTTTACCTGCCGTGTTGTCATAGCGATTTGTCACTATGACATCGCCCCAGAAGCCCAGCGTGCTCCCTCGCTGACGCAGGAACGCATCCAGGTCTGCCATCAGCTCGACCAGGCTACTGCCCAGCCGAGCTTCAAAGCACATCACAAGTTGGATGCCACCGGACATTGTTAACTGCACTTTCGTTCCGCGAGGCTTATATACCGAAATGCAGCGAGCGAGCGGCCTTGTCCCGGTGTTGGGTCATCCCGGACCTGCACAATGCATCCAAAAACCGGTCCGCCTGCCAAAAGCCGCTCCGCGCACTTCGCCCAAGTTACATAATCGCCGAGTGGTACACAAACTGCTATAACCATATTTCAATGCACTTTGCCGACAGAAACCAGTTCGCATTGTCTGCTTGCTGCAGCCGCCAGTGACCGTATTAAAACCAGTTTCGCGCGACCCACTTCAACACTGCAATACTGCGATTCTTACCAAACCTTAAATTTGGGTTTCTTACTATTTTCAAACTTGAAAACATTTCCACATAAACCTGTGGCTTGCCAACCGCATGCGAGGCTGGCGACCCCCTCAAATTGAACAGTTTCACAAGACAACATGTGCAGACAAAACATTGCGATTCTTACAAAACCTTAAGGCCGGTTCCTACGTGGGCGACAGATGCGACGCGACGAGAGCGACTGGAGCGACACCAGCGACAAGCTTGCATCGCCATAACGTTATACATTGTAAATTGTTGTCGCTCCTGTCGCCCACTAAGAACGCCTCCAATGCTTATACATTTGTTTGAAATTTTGTCGCTCTCGTCGCGTCGCATCTGTCGCCTACGTAGGAACCGGCCTAAATTTAAGTTTTTTACTATCTTTGCCCTTGTGACTCTCGGCGCACCCGCCACCGCACCCGCCTGCGACACCGCACATCTGAGCGTTTCCTACAACTGCAGGCAGCGCCTGACCGCGCTCCGCGCCCGACTGCCTGGCCGCGCGCGCGCGCCGCCTGCGCTCCAATAGCGATTCCTACTCCTAGAACCGCAGGCAGCTTATAATGGTAATTAATTCTGAAAAGATCAGGCAAGTTATACTACTATCTTCTATTTAGTAAATGAAATTGACACTGTACTAAATCAACACAACAGAAAATACTGAGCCCAAAACTCTAAGAAAAACATTTCTTTATTTCCCAAAATGAATTAAATAGAATTTATGACAACAAAACCAGTGGAACTACTTTCTACTCCCATTGACGCATACCCCTCTAGGACTCAAAGACTCAGTGAAATTCCACCAATTGTGGATCACAGACCTCCGAAAAAGAAAATCCTGGCCTGTAACTTGGCAACTTTACTCCTACTATATAAAATATTTCATTGAATTGTGACGGTTTTAACAAAACCGGAACATAACCACCACGTTTTTCTAGCTTTTCTGCACCGAGGTACATTTCACCGCCATTGGCAACCTCCTCACACTCCCTAACACCTCCCTTATAGGCATGTACCTCGTGGCCGAGACCAGCCGAGCCCCCTTAGGGACCCCATACACTACGAGACACTCAAATGGCGACCTGTTTATCAACTTCGCCTTCACCACCATTTCCTTTCCACCCTCAAAGCAAATCTGTCAAATTCAATCGCTGGGCTTATCGCCAACTCATAGTCCACCGCGCTATCCATTTCCTCCCAATACGAATTCATCTTTATTCCTTCCGCTTGCTTAGGCTCTGGCAATCTCAGTCAACAGACCTGAAACAGAGACCACCATTAGCCGCCGGCAACCACCGACATCAAACACTCACACATTCTCACCTCTATCATCCATCCACTCACCTCCCACACCTTTGACTAGCCTGCCTAGCCTAGCCCCACTCTCAACTCCCTAACTGTCCCTAGATTCAGGTTGCCTGATACTAGCCCACCCAATCGCCGCTACGCTGAGTGAATGGGTAGTTTCCACCGCACACTTCGAGGAAGTCCCAGGATCAACCCTTGTGGCCACCCTTCGTCGGTGTGCCCCGATTCAAATTATATATATATTTACAACGCTTGCATACATGTACATTGGCAAAGACCATTTAAAAAAGAGATCGAGGGCAAAATATGACTAAATGAGAATAAAATGTATATTGCTAGGTAAAAAAAATCTATTGTACACTTCTAACACAATATGAAACATATAAAGTTGTTCAATGATTCATGTTCATTCATATGATGTTTATAATATACCCCTAACTAATGAAACCTACGTACCCATGCCTAATTGATAAATTAATAAAAAATTTAATAATTAACAAAAATCGAAAATGTAATGATTAAATTCAATTATAACCTGGTTAAGGATACAAGTCTACTGTGAAAGGGCACTAAATTGTCATTTAGTAATATGTAATATTTAGTCAATATTTAGTAATATTTTGTTGTAACATTTAGTCATTGTCATATTTTTTTCATATTTTTAAAAAAATTATACAAAATATATACCTCTCATTAAAAAAAATATTTATATATAATATTGTCACCAAGAGACAAAACAAATAATTTAAAAGTAGGGTCTGGCCAAGATTTGTAGCTATAGATGAAGTATTATTATCAATTAACGAACATTAAACCTTTAATTAAATATTTAGTTCATTTAACGCCCTTTCCTTTCCTATATAGTGTTATTGTTATACAAAAATTGCAAGGCTTTAACTAAAGTCTTGAAAGACTCTTGATCTTTTTCATTAGCCGCCAGTAAATTTGAAGCTCTTTCGCTTGCATCAACAAGGTAATCTCTTAAGGCTTTTAGGTCTGATGCAAGAGGCATTATTGACACATTGTTCTTTTTTTCTTTTTTTGACGCTCTATAGTCTAAAGCACCACGTGTCACTTCTGACCTCCATTCAATACTTTTTATTAGAGATATTGTTGTGTTCATTTGCTTTTCTAAATTTTCATATATACGAGGTACATTCGGAAAGTAAGTTCCGTTTTTAAATAAAAAAAGAACAAGTACAGATACAGCAAAAAAATTTATTGCATTCCAGTCTACAACTCTTACATTATTTTTCGACATAACTCCCGTGATTTTCCAGGCATTTTTCATAGCGTGGCACAAGTTTTTGTATACCCTCTTCGTAGAATTTTGCCGCCTGTGTAGTCAACAATGATGTAACACGTTCTTTCAGCTCTTCGTCGCTGTTTAACCGCTGACCGCCAAGGAAAGACTTCAGATGGAGAAACAAATGAAAGTCGCTAGGAGCGAGGTCGGGGCTGTACGGCGGATGGTCAAACACGTCCCAGCCAAAGCCCTGAAGGAGTGATTTTGTCACATTGGCAGTGTGTGGTCGAGCATTATCGTGAATGAAAACCACGCCTTTTGTCAGCATTCCTCGGCCCTTGTTCTGTATTGCGCGGCGCAGTTTCTTGAGCGTTTCGCAATAAACATCTTTATTGATTGTTTGACCTCGCGGCAAAAAATCAATCAACAAAATGCCTTTCCTGTCCCAGAACACTGTGCACATGACTTTTCGAGGTGTCAAGACCTTTTGGTTTAACTTTTGCCATCAATCAAGTGTGCCTCCATTCCATTGATTGCCGTTTGGTTTCAGGGGTATCATAAGCAACCCAAGTTTCATCCCCCGTGACTATCTGCGATAGAAACGTATCGCCATCCTCGTCATAACGAGTCAAGAAATCAAGTGCACTCCCCATGCGTTGTTTTTTGTGTCGTTCAGAAAGAAGTTTAGGTACCCAACGTGCACAAAGTTTACGAAAACCCAGTTTTTCAGTTACGATCTAGTAAATTACTGTCCGTGAAACTTGTGGAAATTCAAGCGCAAGAGCAGTAATTAATTGTAAACTTGCGGTTTTCTTTAATCTTCTCATCAACTGAACAGACCAGATCATCATTAATCACAGTTGAACCTTCAGAAGTGTGTTTTTTCTTAATGCAATTCAAATTAACTATCTCACAACATTCTTTGAGTGAAGTTCCAATATTTATGGCATAGGATGCATTCCTGTAAGTACCATTTTTTGGATCGTAGCCAGCTGCACATTTCACAGCCTCAATTAGTTTGTCGAAATTATGGGTTTGAAGAGCCCGGGTGAGATCGGTTATGCCTTGGTCAATTTTTAAAATTTCAATCACTATGAAAGCTAGTTCTCTCATTCGTCTTGAGCAGGCTGTGGCCTGATGTTTTAAATTGTGTGTTTGTAAAAACTTAGACCCATAGGCACATATTAATGGATCTTTTTTTGCAATATTGTTTGCCTTGATTATCGTGCATTCTACTAAAAACTTTATTAATCAAATCTGCTTTCAAACGATCTTCTTTGGACAATAGATTTGAATAATTAGATTCGTCATATTGAGTAACTGGCCTCCCATCATTGTTTGAACATTTTCGTTTGTGCCGCCACAATTGTTTTTTTTTTTTTTTTTTTTTTTTTTTTTTACAAAAAAAGTCTTTACAATAAGGGCATACCTTTAGTTTGGATGGTGACACTGGATGAATTGTTTTTCGCATGGGCTTGACATTTCCTATGGCTGCATTAATTAATTTTCCTTTGTTCCTCAGGTCCCGGAGTAGTTTGTTTTTAGAGGGACCTTTTGGAGCTGAAATAATTTTTTGCACGATAATTTCGCTCGAGTGGTTCCTCGAAATGTGTCGAGAGAAATCGTTCACTAAGGTTTCACAGTGAAAACAAAAGTTTTTTTTTCTTTTTATTGGAGGAATTGGCCGCAGGGGCGTTGACTTCAACAGGTGTTACTTCAACTTGTGTCAAGTTATTGGAGGAGTTGGCAACAGGGGCATCGACTTCAATCGGAATGACTTGTACTTGTATACAGTTGTTGGAGGAATTTGCCGCAGGGGGGTTGACTTCAACAGTTTGATTTTCTTCTTCCTGTTCTTCAGGTTTATTCTTGTAATTTTTCGTTTTTTTGGAGTGTGATAAATGTCACTGTTCTGATTGGTGCTGTCACTGCTGTAATCTGATTCTGGTAAAAACTCAGAACCTAAAACTTCTGAAAATAAAGATGATAACGAGTCTTCATCGTAATTGAAAATGTCCATTCGCCCTGATGTTGAAGCGTCGACTTCATCAGGTGGGACTTCAACTTGTGAGGAGTTGTTGGAGGAAGTGACCGCAGGGGCGTTGATTTCGCCCAGTGGGACTTCAACTTGTGTTAAGTTGTTGGGGTAACTGGCCGCAGGGGCGTCGGATTTAACAGGTGCAATTGTTGTTTAGTTGGAGGAATCTGCTGCAGGGGCGTTGATTTCGGTGGAGGCCGGCTTTCAGCCGAAGGTTTAAAAGTACACCATGATATCTCCAAAAATTTATTTTTTCTTCTACACATGTTACTTCGGCCAAGCATTGGCGTGCGCAAGGTGGATGCCATTGGTGCCGCGGCACCCACGGAAGCTCCAGGCAGGCCTCGATGGGGGGGACGCAAAAATGACCAGAATTTCTTAATTGAAATAAAGAAAGAAAGCCCGTAAAAATATTGATTCCCGTTTTAAACCATACACTTATATGAAATAAATGGAAAATAATGTTAAGTTACACCATTTCTACTCACAAATAAAATTATTTAAAATATTAACATGATTACAATTTATCATAATTTTAACCTCAATGATTCAAAATTAATGAATTTATAAATTACAGAAGATATAATAGTTTAAATGTGAATATAAATATCATAACGTGAATGTTAATTATCATGATTACGTCCAGTTTTATTTAATTCCTTTGACTAATAAATACCTTATGAGTACCTAGTCATTATTGTCGAGGTTTACCAATAAAGTATTTAATGTAAAACTTTGTAAACCTAATTAAATTACAATACTGAAGTAGATACATATAAATAAGCAAATAACACTAACACTCACCTTTAATTTTTTGCTTATCCATTATCCCATCACTTGAAAACTAAACACTTTTAACACTTTAATTCATTGACATAGAGTACTCGACACGAGTAGTTAAAAATGGGTTTTTGGCATTTTTGGACCTAAATTTTCAAAATTCATCAATTTGAACTAAAACCAATTAAAAGAGCTTGAAAAAACAAACAATTTAGTATTTAAATCTTAAAAATAGCTTAACTGGTTGTAGAGAAAATTCAAATCAAGTTTCCCATGTTATTCTTATGGGCAAATCTTTAAAAAGTTATATATCGCTAATTTATCAACATATCTTAATAAAAAATTTTATGAATCTTCACTAGGTGATGAGTAATTAAGATTTGATCAAAAACCCACATGGCAGCAAACCTACATGCTAAATCCCATGGTATTTTCATGGAAAATAAGTGTATAATGGGAGCAAGAGAGATGGAGATAATAAGGTATCTGTTCCTAATCAGCTGATCAGCTGTCTTCTGCATATTTGTCAAATTTGAAATGTTTATGTTTTGTTATTTGTAAACAAATCATTCTTTCAAATGACTTGTTTCTTAAATGATTTTTTCTTACAAATCATCTTTTGCATGGAAGCTTTGGATGTGCACTTTTATTACTGTTAAAAAAAGTAATTTATTGCAATATGAATATTAATATGGAAATTATTAAATAAAATTAATTTACTCAGAAATATAATGCCATTAAATATATTATATTTCCTTGTAAAGATTATTAATTATATAAGATAGCCACAAAGTTCTTTGATGTTGAAACAATAATTCTTAGGAAATTCGCTGAGTCCGCAGGTCTGCTGCGACGGGGGTATTATCTGAAAATGAGCATTGGTGTGATTAAGGTACATGCCAAATATAAACTCAATACAACAAACCATTACGGAAATAAAAATTCATAAGTGTAAAAAACAAAATTGCGGCTAGTGGCTTAACGAAGCATTTTAAGACATATGGTTGTAAGATTTTTCTGTTTGTTTTGGCATGCTTAATAACCTGGAAAAATTTTTTTAAAGGTGGAAGCTGGACATTCTATATATTGACGCTTTCTTGTACAGGGTGTTTATAAAAAAACTGATCGATTTTAAACAGTCGTAGCTCTTTTATTTTTCATCACAATTTTTTTAAATTAATGTTAAATTAAAGACAATTTTCTTAAGTTTACGATGACACATTCACACTATCTTATTTCTACATGTTTTCCATTATTAGCTCTTAAATAATCAAGTCTGTGTTCGAGATCTGCCCAAACTCGCCGCAACATCGGAACATCAATTTCATCAAATGCTTCTCTGATCTTTTGCTTCATTTCTTCCAGGCTGTTGGAGTAAACACGATCTTTTACAAACCCCCAAACAAAAAAATCGCATGGGGTAATGTCTGGCGACCTTGGTGGCCATGGTATGGGTCCGTCACGGCCAATCCAACGATTTGGGAAATGTTCGTCGAGACAGTCACGAACAAACTGTCTCCAATGAGGTGGAGCGCCATCTAGTTGTAACATCATGTTTGGTTGCTCATTTTCAAACTGTGGAATGGCAAAGTTTTCCAACATATCCACGAAAATGTTCCCATTGATATTTCTTTCGGCAAAAAAGAAAGGGCCGATCAATCTGTTGCAAGATAAGGCGCACCAAACATTCACCTTCTCACTATCCCTAGTATGCTCCTGGTGAAAATGAGGATTCTCAGATCTCCATATCCTGACATTGTGTCTGTTCACCTTCCCTGATACATGAAACGTAGCTTCATCAGAAAAAAATATCCGGTTTAAGAAGTTATTGTCAGTTTGTAAACGGTCGAGCATTGTAACTGCAAATTCTCTGCGTCTGGCCCAGTCTTGTCGCGTAATCTTTTGAACTATCTGTAACTTATAAGACCGAAAATGCAAAATTTTTTTTTTAACACTTTGTGTAGAGTGGAATGCTTAATATTCAACTCTCGAGCTGCAGATCTTGTTGATTGCATCGGATTATTAAGAAATGATTGATGAATTCTTTGAACATTTTCTTCACTTACCCTTGGACGACCATTGCCTTTTCTGTGATGTATGCTCCCATGGGTCATGAACTTCTCATACCATGCTTTTATCGTGTTCTTTGAAGGAGGATTTCCGTTAAATCTCCTTCTAAATCTACGCTGAACAGCAAGAGGAGACTTAGTTTCTATTAACCACTCGACACACTGCGTCTTCACTCGAGGATCCATCGTAAAATGTTACTTATTTGTTTTTGTTTATCACACAACAATGTAAGAAGGTACTGCTAATAAAAACAGCTGATTATAAAACTTTTTGAGCTTCCCTAACAAATAATGAAAACTAGAGGTTTATACCTCTAACACGGAATGAGTGAGACAAAGTTAAAATCGATCAGGTTTTTTATAAACACCCTGTAGATTGTTATGTATGTCCGAATAAAGATATTTTGAATTGAATTGAAACACCGCCTGTGGCATATATTGCCAGGGAAACATAGACATCTGGGTTAAACGGCTTATGATGCTGCATGTACTGCTTTGTGACTTTGATGATTATCTGGGATCTTTCATCTTTCTTGCCTTTTGCACCTAGTTTCTGAGTTCCAACAACAGCAGCCAGCACTGCAATTGACATATCACTATCATCTAGGTAGTGTCCACCAGACTGGCAACTGGAGTTTAGCATCTTAATTGCCTGTGGGATGCTGCAGTTGAGTGCCTTTCCAATGTCTTTGAGATCCATCCTGCTAAATATGGCACCGCTTTGAGGGGTTAGGATGTACACTGGATCATGCTTAGATGACCCAATACCAGTAATCCTATTTAGCGTCATGAAGGCCCGCAGGCTAGCATGCTTCACCGAAAGGACTGTTTTAGAGTCATTAGAATAGTCCGGTTTGTAGGTCGAATTCTCATTTTTGTAGGTGTTGACATAAGCTACCTTCAATGTAAGTTTCCCACCATTCTCATATGGGAACTTGAAGACCCATGTTTTGTCCGTCATCTTTTGTTTGGCATCTCTGTTTTGAAGGCCTACTTTGTAGATTATTATAGAGCAGAATCGAACAGCTTTCGACAGTTTGTTCATGCTCAATTGGTGCTCAAAATCAGTGCATATTTTCCTGAAGTGTTCAACCATTTGAACGAAGTTAAATGTATCTCCGCTGTGCTCCTTCATGAACTCACTAGGCGTCATGCCTAACATAATGGAGCTGGCATCAGTTAAGTGGGCTGATAACTGTCCAGGCTTTGCACCTATGACCTAAAATTTGTTCTTTTCAGATGCATCAGTCACCTTAAGCAGCCTCCAAGTAAGTTCCAGGGCAAGTAAGTTTCCAGGGTTTGGTAAGTGAGTTTAAGTTCCAGGGCAGCCTCCGGTGTATGTAAATTGTATAACCCTAGTCTCTCTCCTGACATGTCGCCTAATTGCAGTAACAACTACGTGCCTGAACTTGTCCTCTTCTACAGAGATCTCTAATGATACCTGTGATATAAAATAATTTAGACCTTCAGTTGTGTTCTGGACCTCCTTAACCCGAGAATAGTAAATAAGGCTGTTTGTCTCAATATCGGTTATAAACTTTGTACCCTCTTGATTGTCTGTGATAACACTAGGAAGTATGGCTCCACAAGAACAATGGTAAAATGTTGAACTGTATGAGGGCTGCCTACTATTTCCAACTTTTACAATGGAACGACTATTATTAGAAACTAATATTTCAATCTGCAATTTGTAATACATAGACTTTTGCGTGCTGCTGCAACTGGAACTCAGGGAATCTGCCAACAGCCCTCTTATCTTGAACCCTAAACAAACAAAATCAAAACTTCTTAGGTATGTAACAAAATAAAAATTTTAATCTGAAAACATTGTTTATAAAAATAAAGTACAATTTTATATTTAATCTGGCACATTTATTCTATTTAAATAAAGAAGTTAATCCTACCGGGTTGTAAGTCTGTCAGCGGCCGGCCAACTCCTTACCTCTAACTCTAACAAGAACGGGGTTCCTAAGCCTCGTTAAATTATCATTATTTAGCTTCTGAAAATGGTGGTATTTTTGTATGCCGGGGATTTCAAGAGATTTTTCCCATCTCTTCTTCAGAAGCAGCTCAGCTGTCTCATTTACGTCTTCTTGAGAAACAAACAAGGTTATAACCTGGTTTTAACACGACTGGCATCCATTGAAAAGTTCTTCAGGTGTATTTATAATTACAGATTTTGATTTGATACTAATCCAAATGTTTCGCTTAAGCTGGACGCCAATAGCGTCTACTGCAACCTTGCCATGTCCATCTTGTGAAGAGTCATTGGTTACAATAATATAATCGTCCAAAATGAAGTTTTCCGATTGGATGAGATCTCTCAATTCTGGATCCTCAATCACAATAACTGGAGATGCAGGTATGTTATTTTCAGTTGAACTTGGAATATCAGGAATCTCTTTGTCAGGTGGGTCTTGTTTGCGCTTCTCCTGATCAATGTCTTCCTGGAAATACAACAACTACATTATTAGGTGACAGGATAAATTAATTATAAACAAACCTGCAAAATGACAGAAAACACGTAATACGTTTCACTAGTAACAGTGCAACAACTGACTAGGTGGGAGTCATACGTCAAAATAATTAATTATATTTGGAGCCACAGGCCTGTAATGGTTTTGCTCTTATTTTTGCTAACAAAATATAAATGATGAGTTAATACAAACACATCTGTAGGATAATAATACAAGTTATTGAGATAAATAAGAATAAGAATATTTATTGCCATTGACCAAGTAGTTACATTGGAATAGGCATTGTCATGTTAATAACTAGGGTCTAAGCATATTGACTTCATTATGAGTCTATCATAAAAATGCTTTGCACCCATGCAAATATGTTGATGATCTCCTATGTCAGCAGTAAACCCAAAAGTAATACGGTGTAACTGTATATGCCAAAATACTTCTGTGAATAGCCTAGTCTTTAGGCCTGTACTTCCTTCACTTCCAGCGTTATGGTCAGTAGGGTGATAAAAAGTATAAAAATAAATAAATTGATTGTGTCTTATTTGTAGCCAAGACATTAATGTTTTAGGTACAAAATCTTCCTTAATTTGGGTAAACACTAAAAATGATCGTAATTATTTAGTTTAGGTTCTCAGTAGTTAACCTAACTTTTGGGTTAAAACACTATAACAATAAATAATAACATGTCTTTACCTTTCCAGTAGAGGCTAACACTCCTAATCTGCATAGCTTCTTTCCTCTTGATTCAGGCAGATTCATCTAAAAAAACTTAAAAAAAAATATTTAATGCTATAAGAAACATTTAGTTAAAACTTGGATGCTATTACACATATTGTTTACACCACTAAGCTACACTGACGATATGTTTATAGACTAAGCAACACAGCTTACTAGATTACTATTTTGCAATAGTAGACTAAGAGACACACATGGTCTACGATTGCATATTTCACTGCACATGGTCTACGATTGCGTTTTTATTTGAGTAGTGGTCTACGAATGCAAAATCACGAACCGCTGATTCAGCTATTGGCACTTAGGTTTTTCTTCCATGAAATATTTTTTATTGGTTATGTTGGCAATATTACTGTTGTTCCAAGTAGCTTTCAAAATTTCCCACCAGATGGTATTGATATCTCAAATTCCCTAATTTTGGCGCTTGGTCTACCATTGCATAACTTGGTCCGAATGATCTGTTTATAAATTCCAAACTGTAAACATTAATATGACAAAAAGTCAGCTAATCAGGTGATTATGTTCAGAGATACCTCTTTCTATTCCTTACTAGACTACTTATTGCTCGAAATCGAGCAATTTATTTTAATAGGCTACAATACTAAAGTAACATCTCGTTCTAAATCAACGACATCCGACCAATCCAATATTGTGAATATCAGTAATCACAAAAAACTACGAATGTATTTACAGCTGTACATTAACACATTCAGTGCTGATAATGATCATAATTGCGGATCTGAGAAGCTAAAAAAATATTATGTGATTACTTACTCAGAAATGATGTCAGGATATCCCAAACGGTATTTCCAGTTGTCCAGGGTCCATTTTGGTTGAGTTACGTGACGTCATTTCCGTGACGGGCATGCCCGTCATCCGCTCCTGGCGCCCGTCCTTGCCGTCAGCACATCACAAAAATAGTCCCAGAAGGCCACGGTAACACAATATATTCAAATTCTGTAGTCGACAGTTTGTATATAATCATAATTTTGAGAAAAAATATATTTACAACCCCTTTCTAAACCATTGTATCAAGTGTTTTAGTTCAGACACAAAATGTTTACATTTTGGGGGGGGGGGGGGTAACTCGGCGTCATCTTCCTCAGAGCTGCCTGAACTTGATTCCGAGTCGTCATCGATGTCAGAGTACTCGTTTTCATCATAAGTTGGGTCGTCAGGGTCATCCATTGCACTTACACAATGTCAACACTACGCAGTGAACACAACACAATAACACTACACACCCGAAAAAATGAAATGGCCGAAGCGAAAACTAAGCGCGCCAAAAACTGTGGAAGACTTCCCTAAAAGCGCGGGAAACAAACACAACCGTCCGCGCCCGCGGCTAAGCTCACACTGAACGAAGGTTGTTGCTATGCCAACATGACGGGCGCGCCCGCCAAACGCGCAAGATGTGTTAATTAAGAGATGTTTAAAATGTTCAACCCAAACCCAATGTCATTCTAATGGGAAAATTTCAATTTTAATTTATGTACAGCGCCCTTATTTTATGTCCGATTTTCATCAATTTTGGTGAAAACAACTCCTGACCAAGCCCTATCCAACGATACCAAGAACTTGAATTTCGGTTGAAAATTATAGGAGTTCTTAACACAGAAAAACCCCTTAGCGTATTAAATAAGTACCGTAGGTATATAGATCCCCATTACAAAGTTATTTTCTATTAAAATGCCATGGGAGTGCAGGTGCTGCCACAGGGATTTTTAACCAAATATTATTTACACGCACTGTTAAGAATTTATTTACTACGGTAGGCCGAAACCTACCATAGGCCTATATTATTACACAAGGCTTAGCAACAAAACTCTTAGCTTAAAAAATTATGTTAGCCAACCCTACTTCTTTGACAAGTTTATTATCCGACTAGGCCCCAAGTTTAATCAATGTTTACAATTGGCCTAAACACCTTAAATAAGTAATGATTAGATAATCCATTTTTTAATGCGCGATTAATAACATTGTTACCATAATGGAAGGTAAATGAATCAAATTATGAATACCGTAGCAAGTTAGAAATGTTACAGTAATAACAAAAACAAACCTACATGTTTAAGCCCTCACCGAATTTCTGTGATCGTTGACTTCTTAACTGCAGTTTAGGCTTATATAGGTTAGCTGATTTCCACTACCAAATGGTATTGAAAATATAGATGAACAGAAAATTAGAACCACCGATAACAGCAATAGGGTCTGATAACGAACCTTAACCTTTAGGTCGAAGTGTACAACATAAGTAGGGTACCTTGGCCGAAGACTGTCAGGAGGAGCAGGAGGAGCCGACCCCCCCCCCCCCCCCCGAGGAGCTCCCGGCGAGCCCCCCCCCCCCCCCGAGGAGCTCCCGGCGAGCCCCCCCCCCCCCCCCCCCCGAGGACCACCTGCGGTGTTGTTGCAACCCGACCCTCGGCCAGGTGCGACATTCCACACCTAGGGGAGCCGGCACAATAGACCGTCCACACCCCTGCGTGGTCTACAAGATGAAAACTAAATAACACGATCACTGTGTTATATAGTTAACATCTTGACTTAGATTAGTTTTTGTTTGTTTGTTTTTTTTTTTTCTATTTACATTTATTCATTTCTATCTTTTTTTTTTTCTTTTTATTTATTTTTATTTATTAATTTTTTTTGTCTATTTACAATTATTTATGTACAATTACGACTAAAACTACAGCTAATCTAAACTAAGGGAGGAAGAGGAAAAACATTTATTAATTAGTTCGTTTTCCTCGCGGCGATGGCGGCCTCCATAGCAGTGAGCTGGGCCGACAGACTATAATAGTCGGCCCACTGCTCCGGCGATTGCGGCTGGGCGCAGTAGGTCGCGTCGAATAGTTCTTCCATCTGACGCTGGGTTTCTTCCAGCTCGTGGAGGGTCCCATTCTTTAACGCAGCCTCCGCCGTCGCCTCCGCCATGGCTACCATGGCCGCCGCCTCCGCCGCCGCCGCCTCCGCTGCCGCCTCCGCTGCTGCCACCGCATCCGCTGCCTCCGCCTCCTCTGCAGCTGCGATGAGGAGGGCGTCCTCCTCTATAACGGCTCGCTCAACCTCCTCGGCCACGGCGACGAGCGCGTCATCATAAGACACTTCCAACAAGGACGACATGATGGCTGTGAATGAGAGTGGATCGACGGCGGGTGGAAGGGAGCGAGGAGTGGGGACAACACCTGGCGCCCGCCTTTGTTCACACCAAAACGGGTTTGGCACCGACCACCCAAGTGGCTGACCCCCCCCCCCCCCCGAGGAGCTCCCAGCGAGCCCCCCCCCCCCCCCCCGAGGACTACCTGCGGTGTTGCAACCCGACCCTCAGCCAGGTGCGACATTCCACAGATAGGGGAGCCGAAGACAATAAACCTCACCCCTGCGTGGGAACGACCGCTCACCATCTGTCGAGTTACACAATAGCGCGTCTACTATTTCCCATCACTGGCATCGCGTCCCTTCCATAGCCGTCATCTTTACGCCAGTTCACTGCCGCTCCTCACACAGTTCGGTCGTCTCAGCGCATCGCTCCCGACTACCAGTGCCAGTGTCCGTGATTGTGCCTGTGTTAGTGATTGGATATATTTCTATTCAATTGTAAGTATTACTCATTATTTACAATAACTAGTTATAAATAAATTTAGTTTTTCCTTTTATTTTGTTTTTAGTTGTTTCATCTTAGCCAAGAAAGTGAAATTATCATAGTTTTTATTACTCACTTCACATTAACGTAACACATATTGAGACTAAATATTTTAACATTTGCCCTCCTGTACCAAAGAAAAATAATTATTCTATTATTTAATTTCCGTAAAAATAATTCAACTAGTAATGCAGTTTTGGAAATTCTACAACATTACACATATTTAAACTAAATATTTAAATTTAATTTAAGTTTTTACATTTTGGCATTGCATATCATTTTTTTTTTTTTTTTTTTTTTTTTTTTTTTTTTTTTAAACCAGACGAACCAGCTCGATGTATTACTCACTTCACATTAACGTAACACATATTGAGACTAAATATTTTAATTCTTTTAGCATTTGCCCTAATGTACCAAAGAAAAATAATTATTCTAATATTAAATTTCCGTAAAAATAATTCAACTAGTAATGCTATTTTGGAGATTCTACAACACTTCACATATTTAAACTAATTATTTTAATTTTATAAAAGTTTTGAATTCTTTTCACTTTTGCTCTTGCATAACATTTTAATATCTAATTCCTGTAACAATAATTTGAACCAGTGATGCGGTTATGGTTATTTTTTTATTTTTTATTTTACCTATATTCACTTAGTGTTCTTGCATACTGAACGTAAATTCTCTTTTAATATTGAGTTTCTGTAACGATAGATGCAACAGTATTGTGGTTTGGATTTTTTTTTTTTTTTTTTTTATTGCCCAAAACCTATTCTAATACTACTCGCATACCGAATGCTGAGATTCTGTAACAATAGCTAAACCAGTGATACAATTAGGATTCTTCATATGACATAAAGCCTATATTTCACTAGTAGTGTGTTCATGGAAGCAATAGTAGTGTAGAGTTGTGAATAAATTTCAGACCATCCAAGTCACTGACCTCAAAATTATTTAAAATGTTTCAAAAATTATTTCTTGCGTTAATACGCACTGTTTGGTTTATAGATCACGATGAATAATATCGAGAAGCGATTCTCCTGCGCAACGTGCGGCAAAGCCTTCTCGGAGAAGCGGAATGTCTCCCGCCACATGCGTTCGGCTCACAGAGGGGCCGAATTTCCATGCATGGAGTGCGGCATGTCCTTCACGAGGATGGACAATCTGCGCCGTCACGTTGCTGCTATGCATCGTCCTCAACCACCGATAAACCCAGCATTTAGACCAGGTTAGTATCTTTATATTCACTAAACAGCCAGATGTCTAGACACTTCAAAATCATACTTTCATTTATTCTATACATAAAATTAAACAGCCTTGTATACACATCATTCTTTTACAAAATTAGTTAAACCTCCTGTTGTCATGTTTATGACAGGGAACCATGCTAATTTAAAAAAAAAAAAATATATATATATACCCCATGTCGAAATGCTTTCTATCATCACTTCACTCATACTTATAATTTAAAGATTCTAATCACGTCTGTGGTTTTGTTCTAGACTTCGTGCCTACCCCAGCCCCTGTGGAACCGCGACCCGGTCCCTCTTCCGCTCCAGACGTCGAGCCCAGGCCCGGCCCTTCCAGTGCTCCTGACGTCGAGCCTAGGCCTGGCCCCTCTACTGCTCCTGACGTCGAGCCGAGACCGGGTCCGTCCATTATCCCGGAAACATCACGAGCCCCAGAGCCCACTGGTGTTCCCACAACAGGTATGTACTAGTCTTTACTTAAAAGAAAAAAAAAAAAAAAAACCTTTATTTATTATTTATTTTTATTTTCAATCATGTCTCGAATATCATCCACTCTAGATGAACCTCCTATCTAAATAGTTCTGCTACAAAAGTTTTTCAAGGAATCCTTTAAGTTTTTTTTATTTAAATGAAAATATTCAGAAACTTATTCAATGATCTTTAATGTAAATTTATTTTTATGTCAGCTCAGGAACTATTTTCTTAACCATCATCATTCGCAACAATTCAGATCATGTGTATGAGAACTATCACTTAAAATGGAAACATTAAGGAAATTTATTTAGTTTTTATGTCACTTTTGGAAACTGTTTTCAGCTTCATCATTATTATACATAAGCCTACAACACGTTGTGTGCTGTTTCAGGCCTCACGTGTGACGGGTGTGGAAGAGCCTTCACAAGGAAGGACAACATGCTGAAGCATGCCCGTTTCCACTGCAGAGGCCGCCGTATGGAACCCCAGACTGGTGGGGCCCCTCCGCCATCGCCTGCCCCCTCGTCATCATCATCAGGAGGAGCACCGAGTGAAGACGACGAGGCGCCTGTGATCCCCGGCGACCTGGCTCCTGTGGGGTTCATCGAGATCGAGACGGCATTCCGCGGGCGACTCAAGACGTATCGCCTAGCCGAGCCCGCGGACCAGTCAGTCACCCTGCAGGAGTTCCTACTGTCGCTCAGGACGCAGGTAATCACACTCATGCGACGTATTTTAAATCACACTCATGCCATCAAAGTCAATTTGTGGGTCGAATGCGAATTTGTCAATATTCACGGTGAGACGTGTAGGCGAGCCTTCAAAACCAAAAATGTCTCCATCTTACATTCTTCAGATGTTGATGAAATATGTCAAGATTTCATCAACAAAATTCTACTGGAGAAGGAGACATGTGAAATGAAGGGCTCGGGATGGAGCTTTGTGAGGGTCTTGGACATGGAGGTCCGAGTAAATGTTTACAGCCCTCTCAGAGGCAGCTCATTCATCCCCCTTCCTCACGATATCGCCGTGAGACACTCTGTGATTAATGTGCTTAACGATGCGGATGAGCGGTGCTTCGAATACTCTATCCTTTCGAAGTATATTGATGAAGCTCGACGTGATCGGCTCACCTCTAATCACTTCACCGCAGAGGTCAGAGCCCGAGCTAATTTAAATTTCGATGGATTACAATTCCCATTGAAAATCACCGATATCCGCAAGTTTGAGCGCAACAATCCAGGGGTAAGCGTTAACGTGTATGGTCTGGACAAGAAGAAGCAGAAACACTTCAATCCTAATAAAGAAGAACATTTCGTCTTTCCGCTTCGCGTCGTGGATCAAGAGCTGCCGAACCACTTCGATCTCTTGTTCCTAACAGATGAGCGTACCACTCACTATGCGTACATCGCTAATTTTGAGAGGCTAGTCACTTGTCAACTGACACGTCGTGGACATCGCTTGTTTATCTGCAAGAGATGCTTTGCGTATTTTGACAACCGGCCAAACAAGTTAGGACTAAATGGGGCTGAACGATTGAATGAACACCGACGATACTGCTCCAAAAATGCACCATTACGCACCGATGTATCAGAAGAGGAGCATATCATGTTCAATCGCCCCGAGCGTACCAAGAGAAGTCGGTTTACCATCTATGCCGACTTCGAAAGTATGCTAGTTCCCTTTGAGGCAGAAATGCCTCCTCATCCCGCACCAACTGTCCAGCCACCAGCGTGGGATCCTGCTACCAACAGAATAACTGGACAACAGCGAGTGGGTGGGACGCCCAATAATGTTAGGAAAGTCCATAGACCTTACGCGTACGCTTATTACATTCGCGACGACCTACGATCAGCCGACGATGGAGACTGCGAAGGCGATGAGCAGCAGGAAAATAATACATTCTCCAAGTTGCGGATGTACAGAGGCGAGGATGCTGCGCGTCACTTCATCAACGCTGTACGGGATGACGTACAGAAGATTGGGGATATCCTGTACGGCCAGCGCATGCCCGGAGATCCGCCGCAGTTGACAGAACAGCAGGAATTGCAGTTTCGACGAGCTACTGTCTGTCATATCTGCCAGCGGGAATTCGGCCCTAACGACGGTGACAACATCAAGGTTAGGGATCATCAACACTCGCCTCCGTACAACTACAGAGGAGCCGCTCATCGCACATGCAACCTCCGCTTCCGAGAACAGGAGACCGTCAACATGTACTTCCACAATTTATCCAACTACGACGCACATTTCATCGTACGTGAGCTCGGCGTGGATAAAGGAGATGTAGATGTACTCGCCAACACCGAGGAGAAATATATTACCTTCTCCAAGCGGTTCAAATATCCGGGCGCGGGTCGGCGGAACAGCATCAAGCTCCAGTTTGTGGACTCATACCGACTAATGTCGAAGGCTTTGGGCACACTGGCATCGATTCTGCCGGCCAATAAGATGACCATCACGCGCGCCCGATACCAAGACCAAGAAGAGTTTGACCTGCTTAGGAGAAAGGGAATCTTTCCCTATGAGTACATTACATCGATGGAAGTACTTGATGAAGATCGACTGCCACCTAAGGAAGTTTTCGGCGAGAATGTCTCCGACGAGGACTATGCACACGCCCAACGCGTATGGAACAAGTTCAACTGTGAGTCCCTCGGACAGTACGCGGAAATCTATCTCCAGACTGACGTTCTGCTACTGGCCGATGTGTTTGAGGGATTCCGAGAAATGTGCATGACACACTACAACCTGGATCCTGCACATTATCTCACACTACCTTCGTACGCTTGGGACGTGATGTTACTCAAGACCGGCGTGGTACTCGATACCCTACAAGACGTGGATATGTATTTATTCTTCGAAAAGGGCATTCGAGGCGGACTGACCCAATGCGTCACTAGGCACGTTGTCGCCAACAATAAGTTTACAAGAGCGGAAGATGGCGGCAACCGAAACGGCCAAGGCGCATCGACAAGTGGAGCTGTCGTAGAACACGACGATGATACATATATCATGTATTATGATGCAAACAACCTCTACGGATGGGCCATGTCCGAGCCACTCCCTTACAAGGATTTCGAGTGGTTATCGCAACGGGAGATTGATGACTTAGACGTGATGAACATACCGGCAGACGGAGAGAATGGATATGTATTGGAAGTGGACCTGGAGTATCCAAGGGACCGGGCACTCCACGACAGACACCGCGACCTCCCGTTCTGTCCGGAAGTTCAAAAGTCACCAGCATACCAGTTACCATACTCGTCGGAGGACATTATAAACAGCGGAGCAGGACAGTCGAAAAAACTGATGGCAACTCTCATGGACAAGGAGGAGTACGTAATCCATTATCGATACCTTCAGCAAGCAATTGAGAATGGACTGCGTGTTCGCCGCGTTCACCGGGTGCTACGTTTCAAACAGTCGCCGTGGTTAAAACCGTACGTGACGCTGAATACCCAACTGAGACAGCAGGCCAACAACAAATTTGAAGTGGAGATGTTCAAACTAATGGTCAATGCTGTCTATGGTATGAGTCTCCAGAATGTTAGAAAACATCAAAATTTGAAAATCGCCGCATCCCGCAAGATTTACACCAAGTACGTGGCCAAGGTCAATTTTAACGACCGGATTTGGTATAATGAAAACCTGGCCCTACTGAACATGGCTAAAGTCAGAGTCGTGTTGAACAAGCCTGTCTATGCGGGGATGTGCATTCTGGACCACAGCAAACGGTGGATGTACGGTTTCCACTACGATATGGTAGAACGGTACGGAATCGAGAACATCAAGATGGCCTATATGGATACCGATGGCATCTACTACCACATCCGTACCCGAGACGTCTACCGCGACATGTTGACGCACCTGGACGACTTCGACACCAGCAACTATCCTCAGAACCATATGTGCTATGATGGGCGCAACGCCAGGGTTCTGGGGAAATTCAAGGACGAAGTCGGTGGGAGGATCATCAGGATGTTCGTCGGCTTGATGGCGAAACTATACTGCATGACACCAGGAATCATGACGTGCAATATTGGTAACGGAGATGACGACGATTATGGTGCACCCCCGCCTGTAAAACGGGCAAAAGGTGTTAACCGCGCCGTAGTTGCGAAGGACTTGTCCGTACAAGATTACTTGGACTGCTTGTACAACAAGACCACGAAAAGTACGGACAATCAAAGGTTCCAGAGTAGACACCACATCATCTACACCGTTGTGGTGAGGAAGCGGTCCCTGGCTCCATTCGACGATAAACGTTATGTAATGCCAGAGGACGGGATAAACACGCTTCCGTGGGGGCATTATGCCATTCCCCCCAGGGCGCCACCGTTACCTCCAGCACTGCCAGCGCTGATGGATGTCGACGATGCAGTATAGTCTGAGTGTGTCGCATGAGTGTGGTCGGGTAGGCTCCTTTCGGATAGGAAGTGTTTGTGATGGACTGTGATGGACTGTTATGGACTGTTGGACTGTGATGTTTTTTTTTTTTTTTTTTTTTTTTTTTTTTTTTTTTTTTGTGAATCTAATTCAATTGTTGTATATTTTATAGATCTTTATGTTTGTTGACTATTTTATATAGATATTTATTCATTATAGTAAATTATTTCCTTTCTTGTAAATATTGTATAAAGTTCTTTCTTGTAAATATTTTATAGACTAAATGCTTTGAAATAATGATTGTTGACTATTTTATAAATTTTATTTGTTCTTGCAAATTGATATTTAAATATTAAATTCTTTCTTGAAAATATTGTATAAAGTTTTTCCTATTAATTCATTTTTGTTATCATTGTATAGAGTAAATTAAATCTCTTTCAAATAATGTATAAAGTTCTTGCACATTCATTTAAAATATATATTGTACATGTTTAAAATTAGTTATTTTCATAAATAAATCTAGTCATTTGTATATTGACATACTTGTTTTTATTTTTTCCAGTTTCACACTTAGTCTTAGAATCTTTCACTATCAGACTCTTTGATTTTTAATATCAAACTCTTTCACTATTAAAGTAAATATAAATGATGAGTCTGCATAAAAGTAAAAACTAATAGGCTCTTTTCACTTTGAAAAGTTATGTCAAAGATGTGCAATGGGTAAACTAACAGACTCTTTTGAAAATTTAAATACTGAGTCACTAGACTCTCTCCGGTCTATGAAAGTAAATAACGAGTCTACATAAAGGTTAAAGTAATAGACTTTTACAAATGCACTCTTGACTTTGAAATAGTGAGCCTGATCAAAAATGAAACTTACATGCTAAAAAGGAAATGAAAAGATTAGTGTTTGTTGAGTACTCACTTTTATTACAAGAAAAAAAAACACTTTACAAATAAAAATATTTACATTACATTCAAAGAAAAAATATGAAAAAACAAATATTACTACAAGTGTTTATACAATCTGGTGAAAAGTGTTCTGATCATCGCATCGTTGTGAGTAGTGGAGGTGTCGTCGAAGAGCTGCACAAAGTCCATCATCCTCATATCATGGTGAGTTCGGTAATACAGGTAAGTCAGGCAGTAGTGGCCGCAGACTGTGCTATCATCATCTTGTAGGCGATACTCGTTGTACAGGTAGCGGCGAGCGTTACGTCTCAGGAATCCTTGGTAGAAGTACAGATGCGGGGGTTGTCCGTAACTGTCGAAGAATTCAATGACATCACTCTTCCGGTCTAGGTAGAATGCAACCCAGTGCGTGCCGTCTTCATTGTGTGGATCGGTATTCACAACGATTGCTGTAGACGGGGAGATGCGATGCGGTAGTCGGTCGGCAGCGTAGACCCCATGATTGTGCACCGGCAGAGTCGATAGATATTTCTCAATCTGATTGGTATTCATTCTACAGTGTCGATGCCAATAGTTGCAGCAGTGGTGCTCGATGTACTGCTCGTAGACGTGTGAAAACAAGAGCAGAAATATGAAGTCTCATCAACAGATTCCAAATTATCATCGTCAATACTGTTAGTCAAAAATAACCAACCGTGTAATGCAATACAATTGGAGAGTGAACATCGGTGGTTCGCTGATCTGTGATGGCGACAACGCAGCGTGGATTTCGATAGTAGATTGTTGATCGTCGCCAGTGAACCGCATCCGATATCGTCCAAGTTGATGATGTTGGTAGCAAAGTGATCAATCACTAAATGTCTAGATATGAAACTCTTCTTTTCCGATCCTTTGACATAGACGGTGTGTCGCTCGGCGATCGTCTTTCGTAGCTTTTGTTCCAAGTCATAGTAGCCGATGTCCCCTTGATCCCACTTTAATCCGTGATAGTGTTTCGATAGCCAATGCGTTTCTCGAAGTTTGTCGACAGTCAGTTCGTCCTTGTTGAACGGCGGTTTGGTGATGTGATGCATCAGTAGTATCCCGCTGTCCACTTCCATAACGCAGACTTCTTTCATTATATAATCACCGATATTGTCTTTGAAACATTGGATATCAATAATGATGGGGGCGGACACGTTCCTGCAGCGTACTCTGCGTAAGCGATCCATCTCGTGCGGGCGCCGGTGAGAGACTAGCCGCCAAAGTCGACCATCACGTTGCGGTGTCGATCGATTTCAATTACGTTGTCAAACTCTGCGTACACCAAACAGTTGACAGTCTCGGTCAGCGCGGTGCCGAATCCCAGTTCCATGCGCACGCTGCCGTTGCGTACGAGATTCCAGTGGCCGGTATCGCTGGCAGACAGGTCGGGTGTCAGATCAAACACTAGCAGGCAGTATCCGTTTTCGAAATCTTCTCTGCTGATCACGTTTCCGGCGTCTGAGAAATGGATCCCCGTGCCGCTGAATATTGTGTTGTACGCCATAACTGACTTTGCGCTACCGGCAGGAGAGAACTTGGGTTGAAGCGGCTTGGCTGGCACCTGTTCACCGTCCACGTACAGTGAGAAGTAATTCAAATCGAAATTCTTGAAATTGTACGGATTCTTTTTGTCATCACCGTTGAATGCGGCATTGGTCACCATACCGACAATCACGCGCTTCGGAACTTGTCCCAGAAATACGTTGTCCAGAGTCTTGCTCCTTATGCCGGAAGCGAGCGTGAAAGATTTCACGTCCACTCGTGTGATTGGATATTTAGCGGTTCCGGACTGCAGTATCTTGCTGTGCGCCAACAGTACGGTCGGGCTGACTTTACATCTTCTAATCCACAGGTTCGCATCGGCGATATGTACTTTGTAGTCACCTTCGTGCACCATCAAGGAGAATGCATCTTTCGACCTGTTTAACTTGAAGCGTAGCTCGACTCCGTTCAATAGATATTTATTCTGATTACACATGTCCAAATGCAGATGACCGACCATATCGATTTCTCGCCCTCCTTTCGTTAGCTTCCGTCGTTTTTCCAGTCCATCATTATCGTCTTCGGTGTTTTCCATATGGCCTGAATCGTCGGCGTTCCACAGCACGGACGATAGATGTGATTTCCTAGCATCGAATCCGTAGTTCAATACTGTTTCGATGTACGCTCGATAGGCGTAAGTGTTGTTTTGCGGTGTAACCAATTTCTGGTTCATACACATGTCCACTTGACTGAACAACGAGTGTAGCCAGTTATATATCGGACCAGCTTTTGTCGCATCGGCCGCTGCGATCGCCGATCCGTCCGCCTTAATGATCGATGCTGTGATTTCCAGCATTGTTTGTGAGAGATCGGTGTACTCTTCACCATTGCCGGGCACTACAAACTCTATCGGTGAGTCGTCCGTCAGCGTGGATATCGGTTTGTATTGAATCCATTTTCCATTTTCGATACTCGTCTGTGTGGGCGGTAGTGAAAACAAGTCCAACTCCGTCTTGACGCATTCGCACGATCTTTGATGTATGAACGACATGATTAATTGAAAATATCACGAGTCGTCTTTACTGATTTCCTCTTAACGGATTTCCTCTGCTTCTTGGATACCGCTTTCCTCTTCTGCTGCTGCTTCTTCTTCTTTGATGACGTCCTTCCTCTAAGGAGATTGGCCAGAGACTGAGGCGTGACACGGCGTGTGCGACGACCACTCGATTTCTTCTTGCCGCCGTACATTGCGCGCTTCGCGGAAGTCTTGCGCGTTGCGCGCTTCGCGCCACTCTTACGCGTTCCGCGCTTTTTGGATGCAGGCAGCCGCCGCCGCTTGCCTCCGCCACGGAGAACTCGTTCAATCTTGTCGTCGGCTCGGCGTTTCAACGAGCCGGTAAACTCTTTCATGCGCTCCTCCGCCGCATCTCTGGGATGTTTCGTACGCAGCGTCACATCGCCTAGGAAACCCATTCCTGACCTTAGCGCTTCTCTGCCCAATGCCGCGACTCCGCTCCTGATCAGCGGAGATACGGTGCGGATCATACCGCCCAAGAAGCTGCCCACTCCGTGACCCCTCTGATAGGCGGCGCCGCGAAACACCTTTTCTATCGATCCGCCCGTCTGCGAATGTTGGCGATAGTAGTACGCCATGTACGGATCGTTTGAAGCCATTTTTACAGTTAATTATGCAGAGCTCTTCTGAAATGCAGCTTCACGTACGACGTCCCGAACAGGAATGAGAGGTTTTGACCCGTGTGATCCCTGAGGTCGATTTCCACAGTCTCGAATGCACCTTTGGTGATCGGTACGTAATGCGGGCTGGTGTAGAGTACAGTCTTATTCGCCCCGTGCACGTAGTCGCCTCTGTCAATGTTGATGATTTTCAATAGTGGGGCGGAAGTATCTCCGATCAGTTGTGGCTCAATCAGATCGCAGTACACGTACATATTAGCCGGAAGCCCCATCGATAGATTCGGTGGCCACGCTGCTTTATTGTTTTTCACAATGTCCTTCTGCTGCGGATCGAATCCCAACTGTAAAGCCAGTTTATTGTCTAAATGTATGGCAACTACATCTTCTTTCAGTATTTTTATTTCCACTCTGTCCGCATCTTTGTCATAGGTGAACTCTACGTAATCTATGAGGCCCTTCGCATCATTGATCATATTCAACAATTCGGTTATATTCTTGTAGTAACCCATGTCCAGAGTAAACGTGTACTTGTCTGTATCTCCCAAATCTATGGCGGAAAGAATGGTATCCTGTTCGATTATTATAATCTCGTTCTTGCCCACTAATGGAAATGAGCATGGATAGTGAGATTCCACCAGAGCCATCTCCCACGCACCTTCCAATCGTATCTGTTTCGAAAGATGCGTAGTATAGTTTGACACCTTATTGTTGGGGAAATATTCCATAGAACTGTTGCTGGGCAGTGTCAGGAAGAATTGCGAGTTAGACATTTTGCAAGTCTTGCGCTCTCACCCAAGAGTTAAACTCGTCTCCGTAACCTCGCCACTTGACGTAATAACGCTTACTGGCACCTCTGCCACGAGTGTCCAGTATTTTGTCAATCTTGAATAGCTGATCACTCCGATATATTACTTTCTGTAATTCGTATTCGTAAAACTGGCCGGTCAAAACTTCACCTTTGAGGTCCGCCAGCGTGTACATGGGCAACGGCATCAGAGTGTTCACTTTACGAATAGTGAACACTTCGTTACTCCAATTGGTCTCGTAGCCTTTGGCGAATGTGCCCTTCTCCTTTGCTATACGCACCGTGTTACCAATCTTGAGTTTGGGCTTAACACGACGTGGAATTTTACTGTACATGCGTTGTAACACTTGTGTTATCGTCCGATCATTTTTCACATCGATGGGGCGCAATCCACCACCGAGACTCTTGTGTTCGCTGGCATTGTATGCTTTCACCAGTTTATTCAGTACATCGATATATCGGTAAGTGTTTTTGTAAGTCAGGTAACGCCACATGCGAGACTTTAATGTGCGGTTCACGCGTTCCACTACTGCCGCTTTAACATCGGGATTCTGCGTAGTCACATATTTTATTCCGTACTTTTTGAATAACTGTCTGGTCTTGGCGCCGGTAAACTCTGTTCCTTTGTCAGACTGGAGGCAACGCGGAGTTTTAGTCGCTTCTTTGAATATTTCTTCGAATGCCACTGTCACTTCTGCACCTTCCTTTCTCTTCAACGCTCTCACGTACAGACGTTTACTGAACACGTCTATCACGGTCAGTAGGTAATTGACTCCATCGTTGTATTTACTCAATCCTCGCATATCATTCAAGTCCGCTTGCCACAGTTCATACGGGCCGAAAACAGAGTACTGGTTGCGTGGGAAGCGTTTACGGGCCGGCTTGTGTAATGTATAGGCGTCCTGTGATTGTAGCCATTCGATTACTTTCGACTTTGAAATATCTCTCTTGCGTGCAGCTCGCACTAGCGGTGCGACACCGCCGAACGCACCGGGCTCGCCGGGGTTGTAATAGAGACGGTCCATGCTCACTTGGTCGGATACGGTTCCCACCTGTCTAGAAAGCCCAACGGCTCCCTGTCCCACTGGTATTCGTCTCTTATTATGGGAGTTGACGCGGCATAGCCGCCAGTCGCCGTTTCTTCAATCGGTGTTTTCGCTAGATAATCATCGACCTCACGTAATGTTCTCTGTAATGATGTCTCACCGCGCCGCTCCTTAGCTCCTCGTTTCACTGTTGCCCACGAACGTAGCCGCTCTCGCATCGGTGTTCTGCGCGGTGATGGTGCACTCGGTGAACTGGTCATCCGTGATGGTGATTTGAATGTGTCATTCAATTCCCGTAACGCTCTGATATTATTTATAAATTCTAGAGGTACATTCATTTCTTTCAAAGCAGTCATCACTTCCATCCATCCTGGCGGTATACGTTCGGTTATTCGAACTCTCACTATGTTATTCAAAATATCAACTATATTCGCATTCGGTAGTTTTCGACCATCGATAAACACCGAGTAGTTGATATCCCAACTGATTCGACTATCGGGCTTTTTCATAAATCGTAACAGATTGCGGGCGTCATTCCTGTATGTCTTTGAGAACATTTCGACAATCTCCTCGACTGGCCCTTCCGCTGCACCCCGTGTCGGGTGTTGGGCATCATCGCCGAATGTCGCATCCACGATTGGAATATTAATCGGCTGGCGATTATTAGAGGCAAAGTGTAAGAAACGCTGTAACGCCTGATTGTACAGTTTCCATTTTTCACTATCGTCTATACTCTTGTTATTCATTATTTTCTGCATCTCCACATCCAGTCCTTCCGTAGTGGACAAATTGTTTGACTGCTTCTCCGATGATGATGATGATGTAGACTGTAAACGCTCAATAAGCTCTTGCGGGACGACGGCCATCTTCTTTGCGTGCTCCATTATTGATGTGCAGCAGCGGCGGCCGGTCGGAAGTGTAGTTTAACGGTCAACGCTCCGTGACGGAATGAGAGATCTCGCTTTAAGATGTCCAACACATAAATTCTCACACTTTCGAATGTCTTCTTTTTCACTGGTACGTAGTGCGGATCACTTATGTATGCCGTCTTGTACGTTCCATAATCATTTATCGAGTGGGATATATTGATAATCCTCAATAGTGGTATACGATCATCGCTTAAGATTTGTTCTTCAACAAGATCGCAGTGCACGAGCATAAGTGCTGGTAAACCAAGATTTAAATTAGCCGGTCTAGTACTCTTAAGTAAACTTGGTTCAGATATTATATCATCTGTCGATGCTGTTCCCAACTGAAGTGCGAGTGATTGGGAATAAATTACTTTTGTGACAGGTCCCAACGCAGTTCCTAACGATACTTTAAGACGCTTTGCTTCGTCAAGACTGAATATAGTTCCAGTTTTCTTTACATAATTCAGCCCATTGATGTTTTCCACCAATTCTTCAACTGAATTGTAGTATCCGGGTTTCGATCTTTCGAAGTGTGCGAATATTTTGGGTTTCTTATTGGTCGGTTCTTTGATGGTTGATTCACCTTCTTTGTTGACTGATTTACCTTCTTTTCCCACAGACTTCTTGGGTTCTTCCTTTTTTGTACCAACTACTTGTAGCAAAGCATCGGACCCTACTGTTGAGAACGAACATGGGTAATGCACTTCTACGAGCGCCACTTCCCAGTCTCTACTGTCCAAGCAAATGTACTTCAGTAGTTGTACGGTGAAATCAGACGTGTTATTTTTCGGATAATATTTTGCTGAGCGGGGCGTACCGCTAAGTAAAGTCAAATAAAATGCATTTGTCTGGACATCCATTTCACTTTCCCAATGCACTACTGACTGCTGCCTGTAACACTGTGCCCAACAGTAATGGAATAAAAACTCCACCTCCTTTCTGCACTAGATAATTTCGTTTCTTTCCCCAACACTCTCCTTGTCTTACTAAGCGTCTCAGAGCCACTTTATGTTTGCTCAACTGGCTTTTAGTCTTACTCGACAGAGGCACGTTCCCACGTAGTACGTTATAGGCGCACTCGCAGACTGAACGGATTCGACTCCTGTCGCAAGCCTTTAACAATGCCTTGCGTTCCTTGGGTGTTGCATGTATTAGCGCTCTGAGCAGCGGCGCGTCCTTCTTCAAGCACGACATGATTGTAACTGACTTGTTATTTTTTCTTTGGTAAGTACACATAGTTTACACGGTCCTCGGGAAATATGCAAGTGCGTACTCTCATGTCCTCGGATGTCGATTGCTTCAAGTCCAAAAGCAGGTAACCGTGTGCCTGTTTCGTGGCTTCACTGTAGGCTTCCTCTATGAACTTTGGACTGTCTGGATATATCTGCCTGGCTAAATATCTGATTTGTACTCTATCTCTGGGATTTTTAAAAAATATAATGTAGTGAGCATTTAGTGAGATGTCTCTCTGCCCGCGACCCTGATGAAAAAGATTTTGAGTTATGAAAAACACACTGATGTTGCGGTGATGACAACCCTTCGTGAATAGATCCACCACTCTATCGTCTGCCTCACGCATCATGTCGTCAATTATAACCAGTATTGGTTCCTTACCATCATAATCACTCAAGTCCGGTAAACCCTCAATGTGGTTTATTTTGGAATTACTTACATCACCTCCTCCCCCACCACTACCGTAATGCCAGTTGATTTTGGTAAATTTTACATCACACATTTCATTTATGTATTCAATAAACTTGGACACAAAATGTGATTTACCACTGCCCGAAGGGCCCGCCACAATGGCTGAGAATGGATGTTGCCACTTCAAGCTCATGACTAATACTGAAACTAAAACTAAATACCATACACTTTTTCTTAAAATAAGGGTTTGGGTTTCATCTTAAAATAAAAGACAATAGTTTATGCTGTAATGTACATGGATATTTTATTGCTTAAAAACTATCAAAATTTATAAAGGTATTTACGTCTTGATTCTTCTTTGCTTGCTTTACAAAAATTCCAGTGGAGTGAATTTGCTACCTGGGAGTGGGCTGCGTTTCATCAGACGAAGGCGATCTCCGAAACCGCTGTTGTACCGCTCGATGTCGTGGTCGCTCAGGCCTTGGTTGAAACGCCTGGGCAGGTAGACTCGCAGGAAGAAGTCATCGCCGACTTGTCCCTCTAAGATGACGACGATAGTCTCGCCGAACGGAGTGGTCACCCGCTCCATCCCACTGATTGCGTAGCTGCACTCCTCACGCAGATCAGACAGGCGGGTGTAGGCCGGAGAGCTGGACTTGCAGGTGTTCAGTGCGGTCCGTAGGTCCATCGTCACAGCGGGTGCGGACTCTGAAGTCATCTTGCTGCTCGACATGGTGGTGGTGATGATGCGGCGACTAGTCGAAGAATGATGCTCACTCGGTCCGCTCGCTCGGTTTTTATCATCCCAGACGCCATCTTGGATTTTTTGTTTGTGCAGGTGGTCGATGAAACATGAGAATGATCGTCCCGCTTCTCTTGTTTGCGCAGGTGACCGGATGCAGGTGGCTGATGATACGTGAGAAGGGTCGAGAAGGGTGGCGGCCATCATGGATTTTTATGAGCGCAGGTGTTTGTGCAGGTGGTCGATGAAACGTGAGAACGGTTGTTCCTATAATGCCTTCTTGATTTTCTTGCTGGGTTTTGTACTCGCACTCTGCTTCTTCGGTTTCTCAACGGTCTTGCTGTATTGTGTTACTGTCTGCGTCAAACCATTAATCTTTGGTACTCCCGTAGTTTTATTGATCCATAAATTCTCTAACTTGTCCACCACCTGGTTGACGCTCTCGTACAATTCACTATTCTTGTCTATAAATAAACCACATCTGTACACCATGTCCGAACCGTCGTACATTTCCATTTTTAAAAGCACTGGTCCGCTATTTGAAGGATTCTGCACCGCGTAAAGTTGTCCGTTTTCAAGCCACGATACGATGGGGCAATCGTCTGATGGTTTCGGTACCCATCCCGGTTTCGCTGGTGACTCTTCCACTTTAGGCTTTGGTGTAGGTCTAATTCTCTTCTTAGGCTTCGGAGGTGTAGTCGGGATCTGCTCAACCGTGGCGTTGTCGTCTGCGGCGTTGATGTCGGCCATGAAAGCGTTTAAGTACTCGTCAATTAATCCGGACGTACTCATGTCTGTACCGCACTGAGGTTGGTGTGAGACTGTGCTACGGGGAGAGATATAGGGGGGGGCTGAATGGCGGGAAAAATATCGTCCTGCTCCCCCACTCCTTCCGACTGTCTCACAGACGAGTTTTGGCCAGATAGCACTATGGAGTCCGAGAAGAAGGATGTCAACAAAACCGATGATGAACAATTGTGGGACTCCTCTATTACAGAAGAGGAATTACATGCGGCCGTCGAAGCTTTCGAGGAGAAGGAAAAAGACCTCAGGCGGCTCTGGTTGGCTCAGATGGATATTTGCGGTTCTGTGCCGCGTGATGATTTTGAACTTCAATGCCAGATGGCAATTACCCAGCAACTAGAAGAAGCCGAAAAGGAGCTAAAGAGTGGAGGTACTATCCAGGCGGAGGTGAAAACTGAGAAACATGAAGAATATAGCGAATATGATGATTAAACGTACTGTTGATCCCAATCCTTTTAGTTTTAAGTGGTTATGTTATAAATAAATAATTGTAAATAGGAAAAAAAAAAAAAAAACTAATCTAAGTCAAGATGTTGACTATATAACACAGTGATCGTGTTATTTAGTTTTCAAATTGTAGGCCACGCAGGGGTGTGATCGGTCTATTGTGCCGGCTCCCCTAGGTGTGGAATGTCGCACCTGGCCAAGGGTTGGGTTACAACACAGCAGGTGGTCATGGGGGCTCCTCCTTCGTGGGTGGTCCCCATGAACAACGGACCAAGTGGCGTTGTGCCTTGCCACAGTACGTATGAGTGTTAGAACTCATACGCGTAATTGAGGTATTATTGGGCCCTGAGAAGGGCCGTTTCTGTTGGGCGGAATTAACCGCCCTGGATGGTGCCGCTTCATAGCAGAGTGGCTACAAAGAACGGCGCCTGTAGCGTCCGGTCAATCAGATCGGCGTCATCCATCGGGGTGTTTATCATTAGTGTTCCCCACTCCAGCAGCGCAGCATGATTTGTTTCTGCAATTGCAAACTCCTGATAACCGGGTAAAGGGGAGATGACTCTCACACGAACTCCGCTCATCAGCCAGAGATCTACTTCATTGATGAATCGATAGAAGATATCCCACGGATTCATCATATCGACGAAGAACACCGTCGGACTGTAAGAGAGCATCCTGGGTGGCTCCTCTAGTTGATTAATGGGTTCCGCAATTACATCAGGTACCTCTTCTTGCGGTAAGAGGTCATCTGCGTAACAAGCATCGCTGTTAGGCGGTGGCTGATCACGAGGAGACATGTTGCTGCTAGGAGTGAGGAAGGGCGAATGATGTGTAGGCCGGGGTGGGATGCCTATGCTCCCCCCTCTCTGCGGACTACACGCAGGTGACCGAGGGTTGGGTTACACCGTCATTTGTGGGCATAGGTCACATAAATAAAAAAAAAAATGAATAAATAAATATAAAAAAAAAAAATGAATAAATAAATATTAAAAAAAAAAAAAAAAAAAAAAAAAAACCTCTACTATTTTCGGGGGGGGGCTCGCCGGGAGCTCCTGGGGGGGGGGGTCGGCTCCTCCTGCTCCTCCTGACAGTCTTCGGCCAAGGTACCCTACTAACATATCCTTGAGCCTCTTAATCAGAAGAGGAGAATTGAAATAGACAAGGGTACGTTCTATAAAAATGGACACTGTTTCTAAGTATTGGTTTGAGAAATTAGCTGGTTTCACTCGAAATTGTGATTAGCAAAAACAGCTAGGCCTACAATTAAAAAAATAATCTCCAAGTTTTACTAAAAATTAGCCTCCAATTGAGAGTTAGCCTAATTTGTTGCAGTCCCTATTGATTTTAAAGGGATGGAAAACAATGCAAAGTCCTATTTAAATAATAAAGCACAGGCCTTACTTAATACTTTTTAATATATAGTATTAAATAGTTCAATAAACTCACCTGAATAGGTATGCATAAATATGAGTATAAGAAATCCAATCCATAGATGTATGATGTGCTATTAGTCGTCCGCAGCTCAGTCTAGTCTAACGTACACAGCAATCAATTCATAACTCAATTAATCATTTCAAGCCCACAAAAAATATGCAGTTAATATCTGAAACTACATTTTCTGTTATGTTAGATGAGATTTTAGAGACATGGAATAAACATGACAGTTGAAGTTGAAAATAGATGTCAAAAAGTGCCACTGTTAACCGTTAGCGCCACCTGTATCGGCTGAACCAATCAAACAGCATAGCTAAGAAATAAAAACCCGCGGATTGCTGGCGCCAAACTTTTGAATTTGAATAAGCAAATAGCGCAAAATTATTGTATGATTTTTAAACTGGCCGTGTATAAATACATGTTCAAAACCTTTTAAGTACAAGGACGGTAAATTATACTGCTGATTGGAATATTTTTTTGTTAAACAAATTAAATTTTTTCCTAAATCAATAATTTGTTTCTATTAAAATCATTTTAAATTAACATTCTTAGGTAAATTAAAAACTATACCACGATTTTGTATATTTATTTTTAAAATACTTATTTTTGAGTATCAATGTTTAACTTAAACATCGTTATTCGAATAATATTTTTACCAAATTCTCATATTTATTTTCTAAACTAAATTATCAATTTAGGGTATGACAAAATAAGTTCAGTGATATATCGGTTCCCATAAAATACCTCCTTCCACAGTTTTGATTATGATGGCAACTGATATCATTAAACACAATTGGATGACACCAGCTGGTATCAGTGAACTTTAGTAACATCAGCTGAGATCACCTAAACAGTTCACTTGACATCATATGATATCAGTGAACCTTCAGAAACGTCAGCTGATATCATTTAAACAATTTACTTGATATCAGGTGACATCAACCAATGGTCAACAGATGTCAACTGACATTAGCTGATATTACTAAGGTGTCAATTGATATCAGGTGATATCATCCAAAAGTCAAGGGATGTCAATTGATATCATTAAAACTCTTCACTGACATTTTCACTAGGGTAAAGTCTTCGCTCTCAGTGTTGCAGCACATCATGTTTAACATATTGCGATGTGTGGAACTTGACTCCAATGATCCTCCTACTTTAAGTCCTTCTACTAAGAATGAAAAATTAGCATGTTTTACACAAACACAAACAGTGTGAGGAGTGTCTGCCACAGGTAGTACATGTTTTGGTCGTAACTAAAAAAATTTGATCTTGAAACAGACATGAGTTTTTTTTTTTTTTTTTTTTTTTTTTTTTTTTTTTAATAATGCTCTGGCTTTAACAGTCATCAATAACTATGGACTGGCCGTATGTATCTTGATAAAGAGCGTCAGTCGGGGATCGCCTGGGCTTTCGAAGGTCCACTTTCAAAATCGAATTTTGTGCAATCTTTAATGGGTCAAGAATACTCTCCTTCTCAGTGCATAAATGCCTGGATTAATCTTTTTTTTATAAAATTGTTTCTACATGGTCGTTCCAATTTATATGACAGCCAAGTCCTAGAAATTAGTTTTACTTACAAGTCAAATTGGCTTGGTATTAGTTAAAACTTATGGTTCTGTTTTAATTCGCGATTGAGCAGTTTTGAAGGACGTATAATTTGTTTTCTCATTATTAAATTCAAAGTTATCATTTTTTTAATATAAGGTCAATATTTCCATGTTTAATGGGTGATTAAATTTCAATTTTATCCAAAGTTTTACCTGAAATTGCTTAAGCTACAAGGTTGTAATTTTGATTGTTGATTTATGAGGCTATTGTTTTTTGCTATGTTGGTAATTTCAACAAACTGGTGTCTGTTATTTAAGTATGAATGAAACCAATGCAAAGAAGAACAGTACAAATCAAGTTATCTTAATTTGCTGAGAAGCATTGAATGAGTTATACTGTCAAAGACTTTTGAAAGATCCATATAGATTCCCATACACGGTTCTCAGGCATCGGTTGTGCCTATTACACATTCTATGAAAGAGAAACTAGCTGATGAAACTGATTTTTCACTGCAAAAGCCATGTTGAAATTCTATTGTCTTCATTGTCTGAAAACCACAAATGGGTTGTCTCTTACTCGAGCATTTTGAGTGGCTTCATTTCTCCTTTAAAAAATATGGCAGCCATTAGTCTGACATTGTTTAATTGGTTTCCAATTATTTTATTCGTTGAAGTCAAACCAAGACCCATGACCATTGGCAACGGGCGCACGCCCAACGGTCAAACCGTATTCCGGTGTATGTTTACAAGAACTGCACAAGATGAAATGACCACAGGGCTCGGCGAGGTAAGACCTCCTAGTGACTGAGCAAGTCAAAATGACTAGGTCACTTTCTTCAGCTACGGTGTCGTCGTTTTTTAGTTAAACGGCCCGAAGGACCGTAAACTGCTGTTGGCACAACAACTCAGCTTCCTGAAAATTTGTATGTGATCAAGGAAGAAAATAACGCGTTTAAATAACAGCTCGACGTTGGGGACCAGTGAGACTAGTGGGGATGAACATGTTCTTAAGAGTTAGTCGAGTTTTAACCCAACAATCGAGATATTGCACCTGGACGGAAATCACCGAAACCTTATTTTTATCTTTACACTCTAAATATGTTTTACAAGTTCACTAATATTTTATTTATTTGAAAAAGTAAAGAGTTTAGTTTAATACGGAAAGAAGATAACGTCTTCTAAAATCTTAGGCTGTTAATATTCAAATGTTTCCCAGATACAAAGAGCTGTACAATCCATAATAATATCTGGTAATAATTGTACATTTTGTAGGAAATTTATTATAGTTTTAAGAGAATATTTATATTTACAAACAATGATTATTACAACAAAAATTAAGTAAATTTGGTAAGATATTGTAATCTATAACCCTGTAGATATAATTGTCTTTATAGAAAAATTATTTACAACTTTTGAAAAAGGCCTAGGCTTGATTTAGTTTATTGATGAAAAACTGATTGAAAAAATATCGGTTACCGTGGTTATCACTAATGGTTTACATACAAAAATACACATGAAAAAATGGAAAAACCAAAAACCAAAAATAGGTCTAATACTGTGACTGTGACGCAATCCATCCAGTCATTACCGGTCATCGATGAAGAAGGAGATACCAGGTATCAGAGGTATCTAATACTACAAACACTTACTGAGACAAATAACCCCACATTACCAAAGTCTACACCAGATTACTGTCTGGGTCATCCTCTTCTTCAGGGACTGGGCTATTGCCCCTACGATATATTTGGTGGAAGCCGTGCTCGTTCGTAGTGGACAAGCTGGCCGTCGCACAATGGGTGTCCCCCACATTACACCCTGGACACCATGATTGCTCCTGTTTTTTTCCCACTTACACGGCACGCTTCACAAAGACGGAGGGTGTTATTCTGTGTAAGCGCGTGACCTTACACAGAACAACACTTTTCCCTTTCGTTTACGAGGTTTTCTTGGGGTTTCCGAAGAATCAGACGAGTACGCCAGTGAGATTTCTTTACTGGATGGAATATATTCATCCTTGGATTCACAAAATAGTGGAGAGAGGGACTTATCAGATGGGGACATATATTCCCCCTCATCGTAAATATCTAGGTCTATAACACTTTCAGCCTCCAACCCTCACCCTCAATTTCATCTTCCGAATCTGCCTTCTCCTCAACTACACACTGTGCAGTTGAGGCTACAGATGTAGGAGTAATGTTAGTGCCCTCATCACCACTTACATCACTGTCCTCAAACAATACCAATCCAGTTGCTTAGGGGTTCACTCATTGTTCACTCATTGTGACTAGGCCTAGTCTAGTCTATTACAAACTGAATGGAAGAGAACACAAACTAACTCTTACGAACACAAACAATTCTCACCGTAAATAACCGCACAAAATTATTAGTCCATCGTTGCTTACAAAAAAGTTTTTATAAATAAAATGAAACCAAAAACAATGACGGAAACACAACAAACCGTCTCGAATGGCTAGCTGACAATGACGCAGACTCGGCGACAACGAAACAAAAATGGCGAACAATCAGGAAAAATCAGCTGTTCAAAGCTTTAGTCCAAGTGAGTAAGGTCAAACTACCATCTTTCGTACGTTCCATTGATATAAATATCATTGTAGAAAATGTAAAAAATATTATTTTTATACCTCTGTTGGCAAACATCTCAATAGAGACGATTTTCTTTTTACAAAAAAAGGGGTTTGGTAATTTATAACTTCTAAACTACTCTACAAATAAAAAAACGCACAAAAGACGAGTTATTGTGCATAGCAACAGCTGTCCACTGGTACCAACCGCTTCTTCCTGGGACCAAAAGTACTCGTTGTATCCCAAGTAGCAAAACAAACATTTTGAAACGTTGATAATTTTTTTTTTTTTAATAAGTCTTAAAACATTTTTAAAAGCAGATAGTTTCCCAAATGAATATTTTGAAAACTTTTGAAAAGTTTTCAAAAGTTAAAAAAAAAAACTTTTTTATCACAATAAGAAATATTATTTGAAAGGTTTTACAATCTTGAAAATAAAATAAAAATTATTTATCTTTTTTACAGTTTTTTACATAAAAAAATAACTTCATATTTTGTGGATCGATAAGAGGTACTTTATCGGTCTTTGTACTGTTAGGGAAAAAAGAAAAATAGGAATCAATTACATGATTTACTGACTTGCAATATAGAATGAGCAGAATGTAACTACCCATTTCAATATTCTTCTCTTTTGCATGGAGACAGAAAAGAAGTTAAAACCATAATAATTTTAAAGTAAATCCTTTACTATACTTTGTAATATAAGTAAGTAAGTATTTTTTATACTAAGTAATATACTGTGGTGAAATATTTCAAACTAAGCTTTTCTGGACTTTAAAGCACACAGTGCCCATGAGGCTTCGGGTTTTATAATTGTTTTTCTCTACGTAGAAGCACAGAAAGTATAAAACTTGGTTCAATCTGCAATAAAAAGTAATTAAAATTGTGTTTTTACAAGTTTCAAGTATATCATTCATTTAACTTCATTAATTACTTTGTTCCAGAAGCACTTATCCACTACTTAAGGGTGAGCAGGAGGGGGTGGGGGATGGTCACTATCGAGGAGTATTGACCATCGAGAAAAGGGAATCCTGTTGTAGAGTTGGATGGTCCTTGGCTCCGGGGTCAAGGGCCAACGTTTTGGATCTGCTGGCGTTGGCATCGCTGGTGCCCTAGTCGCCGTCGGTGAAGATTCCAGCGGCGGAAGAAAAGACACAAAAAATTCTTCCACCAAGGTCGTCATACACAAAACGAACGACATTCCTGTCGATCTTGTCATAGTTAGTTTTCATCGGAGTGGTGGTTCTAAGTGTCTCTCTAACCTGGTCCGCCATTTCAGATGTTTCACACCACAGCACGTTCGCACTATACAAGAAGAAAAGGCGCCAAGCCGTCTACGACGGTGTTCAAGTGCATGCCTGAGACTTTTTTTACCTGTTGGTGGTTTTGCGGAATAATAATGAAGGGGTCGCAAGTAGTATTCTGTTTTGTACACAAATACCTTGGGGGTAAATTTACTAAAATTAATGACCTAACCAATTATGAATAATTCATATTGCCTTAAATATTAATCGATATTTTAGATCGATGTAAACATACTATTTAACATTATTGTCAAAGTATTCAATTGCCATACCACATTACGGATTACAATAACTTATTATTACAGTTGTGGGTGTTATGGTTACTATTGTTGTACATTGTGTTCATACTAATTTCAATTTGTTGTGAATACCATTTAGAAAATTCATTCTGATCAAATAGTAATACCTAACTAAATACTGTATCCGTGCTATACTACAAAGCCAATGGGATTTTTTTTCGCTAATAACATTGTCATAAGAATGTCTTTTGGCCGATCCTGAAATGTTTAAACTCTGTCAAAGAGTTTTGTTATTTTTATACAAAAATAAGATTTTTAAATGTCTAGCAAACCAAGGAATCGCATTGCGCTTTACGATTTGGGAATGCATTTGAGAAAACATTCAATGAAAGTTATATTTGAAGATTTTCAAAATTACGCAATAACAGTTATGAGCTTGCCTGTATACTGCGGGTTACATTGTACGTAATCATACTTATAATGATTACTTATAATGATTATACTTATGCATCTGATTAGATAATAGCGAATAAACATTTTGGGAATGCTTAGGGGTAGGCTATGAAAGAGAGGAATGCCAATGGGATGGAGGGGCGAGGTGAGGAAACACCTATGTGCAACGGCTACAACAGGGATACCACCACAACAAAATATTTCTCGAGCGGTTTGCCACCATGGCGCTAGGCCGCGCCACTCGACTTTCAATTTAACGTTTAATAACCAACCAAGTCAAGAGACTTTCCAACGAACTGCAATAATTTTAAAGACTAAGTGAAGTAAATAAAAATCAACAAAAAAGTAAGTTCACATATATGCATTACATAGATAAATTAATAACCAATTTAGAATATCTGCACTGAAAATTATGTAAAATAAAATAATACTGCCTAAGACTTGACAATTTAAGAATTCTTTCTGTTTCTAGAGTTTTCTCTGAGAAGGTCGTCTTTTTATCATCATGAATAAGTCCTAACTTAAGTTACAGTTAAAATGACATTAATCATAGGCCTAATGTATATGTATTACAAAATAAGGGTTTTTTTGTGTGCGGTAGGCCTACCTTAAATACTCCAAAATTTAAATTGGACCCCGGAGTCCGGTGAGGGAACGAGTTACATGGTAAGGGAAGATTTTGAACTAATGGCAAGGGAAAATTTTGACAAAAAGGATTTCATAGTAGGGAGGTCCTTGCCCCGTCTTTGGCCGACGAAGGATCGGGTACCATTATGTAATGTTCCGGTAAATTTATAATTTTTCATGGAATTTGAATTAGTCTAATTGTAAAGTTTATTAAGTTAATTAATGAATCCAGCTTAGGTACTACCACCAGAAATAGATTTTTTATATCGAAAATTAGGCCTAAGCTCTTTGAATCCGAAAGTGATTATTTATTTTCTGTTAAATAGGTTGGAAACTTCCGGAGAACTAGACATAAGTTATTAGAGAAAATTTGACATGGGTAGGGCCTACACAAATTAAGTAGCCAACTCGAATTTTCGAGTCGAATAGTAAAATATGAATATGTAGGTCCAAAGGCCTTCAACAACAAGGACCATATTTTAAAAGTTGAAAATAAATAAAACCACATGATAAAAGGTTTTACAAATTAGCCTAAGCACGAAAAATATCCAAAAGTAAGTTAGGCATAGCCTATTAAGGTATTTGGCTATTATTTTCTCAACAACTACGCCAGCATTTTTATGGTTTTAGAACTGTGGGAATGGGCTGAAATGTTTTAGGTTTGTCTGTTTTTATTTTTTTTTTTATTGAAAAAAAATTAAATTCCGGTGGTAGTAGGCCTACTTAGATAAAATTGTCAGGTATTAATTTCAACCCTCTCAGCTAAGTTAGGCCTTTGTCTTCTAAAGTATGCCTAGCCTAAGTTTAATGTTATGTCTAATGTTTAATTTTAGAGTAAATGCCTCTTCTTTTTAGGGCAAGCAGGAGGGGGAGGGGGAAGCCTTTGCCTTCCATGGGAAGAGGAGGAGCTATTTTGGATACCTCGTCGGGAGCAACCACACAAAGCGATAGCAGGAGGAGGATTGGGGATGATGACTATCGAGGAGTATTGACCATCGAGAAAAGGGAATCCTGTTGTAGAGTTGGATGGTCCTTGGCTCCGGGGTCAAGGGCCAACGTTTCAGATCTTCTGTCGTTGGCATTGCTGGTGCCCTAGTCGTCGTCGGTGAAGATTCCAGCGGCGGAAGCAAAGACACGTCTATTGTTCCACCGAGTTCGTCATACACAAATACGAACGACATTCCCATCGATCTTGTCATAGTTAGTTTTCATCGGAGTGGCGGTTCTGAGTGTCTCTCTATCCTGTTCCACCATTTCAGATATTTCACACCACTGGGGAGCGGGAAAGCCCTATACAAATAATGTTAATTTATGTAACTTTGGGTACATTTTTCTCTTGAACTAATAAAGTTATAAGTTAGAAATATTTTCCTAATGATGTTTACATCTTTATTGAAATACTTAAGCACTATTATACAAATATTACAAAAGGAAATATTTAAAAAATTATTGTTTTAAAATACTTTTTGTTAAAAAGTCCATGGAAGAAAAGTTAAAAGAGAAACACAGTTCATTTTGCTTACATATATAGCTTATTATGTCTAGTATATGTGTAAAAATTTCACTTGGATAGCTTTTTAGTTTTTTATATAAATGTACCTTTGTACAGAAGAACACAGATTTTCGTGAATCGCCATGGAAACGACAAAAATAAGATAAATTACCTTTTCTCCTCAAAACATTCCTGCACCATATCCTGGATCATCAGCTCTCTTCTCCTCCTCTTCTAGTTGAAGTTTCCTCTTCCTCGTAGCTGTTCTTGCTTCCTTTGTCATCAATTGTGCTGCTTTGTTGGCTTTTTTGATGCGTAAGGTGTCAAAATCTCGAAGCGTGCGCAATGAGTTAGGACTTATGTATATTCCTAATTAAGTATTATATACGTCAAATTTCCTGGCAAATCCATGATTGAAGCTCAGTACAGCATCCATCACACCCAACTACAAAGTATCTAATCTTGCAGATACATTCTTTGGAATTTTGCAAAAGACCGTGTTGTCAAAACTTTCACTCGGATTTTGCGCCCTTTGATGAAGGCACTATTTTAGAAGTCGAGGATGCGATAAGTCTTGAAAGATTTGTTTAATTTTTATCATGATATCATATGTCAAAGGGTGCTTGTGTTTGAAGTGGGCATTGAGGGCTTGGGATTTATTATATCCACACCAAGAATCGGCGCCCTTTGGGCATAACCCATGCTGCGGTTCACTATCAGTCGATAACTTGTGAAAATACGTAGCCCATACCTCTCTTTTCATGTCCTCTACATTTGATCCACCTCGCTTGATGGCCAGACCGTAGTATTCTTGAAGTTTGTTTATTTCTACATGTGTTAGTTTTTTTTTTTGCCTCCAATTGTTTTTCCGTCACCCAATACTTCCTTTCCACACTTCTTTTTCAGTTCTCTAAGCCTAGAACCCATTTTCTTTTTCACGTGGTTAACACACTCAAGTTTTACAACCTCAACATCATCCCCATAAGGTTTATCCTCTGACACTTTCATGAAACCGTTACTATCACCATCACCTAAGTACTTTACATACCTCACACCACGAGCAACAGAGTTGGGAAAAATTTGCAATGCCCCAGCGACTTCCGTGTCCCCACTAGACCCCGAATAGTTTTGGTCCAGTGTGGACGCCTCACCGGCAGCATTCACACAAAGGGAGAGCAGGAGGGGGTGGGGGATGGTCACTATCGAGGAGTATTGACCATCGAGAAAAGGGAATCCTGTTGTAGAGTTGGATGGTCCTTGGCTCCGGGGTCAAGGGCCAACGTTTCGGATCTGCTGGCGTTGGCGTTGCTTGGTGCCCTAGTCGCCGTCGGTGAAGATTCCAGCGGCGGAAGAAAAGACACGTCTATTTTTCCACCGAGATCGTCATACACTAAAGAACGACATTCCCGTAAATCTTGCCATAGTTAGTTTTCATCGGAGTGGTGGTTCTAAGGGTCTCTGTATCCTGGTCCGCCATTTCAGTTATTTCACACTACTGCACGTTCGCGCTATAAAAGAACACAACGCCCTATACAAATGTACAGCACACAGCAAAGAAAATGGCTGACGAGTGTGACGGCTGACGACGCATGTCGGCTGCCGCGGAAAAGATTCATGGAGTACAGGTCGTTTTTGGGTGTTTGCAATCATGAATTGTGACCTCCTGGAGGCATCAACTCAAGCCGGAAGTAAAAATTATATATGGAGGTCAAAACTTACGAGGTGATTATAACCGAAGGTGTTGTCCGTCAATGGATTTGTTTGTTTTTGATATCGTGGTTTTCTGGCGTAGTGTTTGTTCACGACAACGCCTGCTCTTACACAGTCATGGACGAACACAACGCCAGATGTCAGAAAACCATGAAGATCGTTTTTGTGTACAAAAAACGAACCCATTGACGGACAACCTTCTCTGCTCACAATGTCTAAGCCATACACCGCACTCAATTCACAATGAATCTCAGCTGCTCTTTAACTTTTTGACCACAGAAATCTTACTACACCACGCACTACGTGATTGGCGGGACTTTCTATTGCAGCGCTCATGATTTTACGTTATAACAAAAGAACGCGCAATCGTACGATGCTCTCTCTTGCACGGCTAGAAGCGTAATGGCTGCGCACGCCGATTAAGAATGGTGGCGCTACCCCCACTACTTATCGCACCACGCTCAAACGGCGGTTACTTTGTGGACGACCCTCGTATAGTTGGCATAAAAACGGAGGTAACGACTAACGAACGGCAAATATAAGTGTATATATATATATATATATATATATATATATATATATATATATATATGTTTAAAATCCCAAAATAAACTTAATTATTACTTTACACTATTTATGCATGTCTTCAAACTTCCGCTAACCAGTCATTGCAATTGTTTGGAGTAGCCCAGTTACCCCGAAGATATTAAAGAAATGGGGTAACTGGGCCATGGTCTTGGGGTCCAACTGGGTCCACCAGGATCCACGGAACATAATACAATGTAGACCTAATAAATATTATTGTCATATAACCATCAAGCTTGTAATTATGAATACGATATACTAATATTTTTGTTCTTTTGCAAATGATGGTGCTGAATTATGTAAGAAAAATTGAGAAGGGTGCTGGAGCTTACAGCAGAAGATTTGGAGAGGCAGGAGATTTTACGTTATTTGTTGCTAGAGCGTTAGGGATTGAGCACGGAGGATACAAATTGTGTTTTTTTTTAAAAGACAAGGACAAACAATGAAGTTCATTGAAACTGAAGAACATTCTTTTATTAGGGAAAGTGATGTGGTCCGCGTTTTTCCCAAAAGCAGCGACCTGCAGCTCTGCCCGTTTCAAATACATGATTTCTTTTGCTGATTACCTTAGCGATCTAGCCAACATTCATTCAAAACACAGAGGCAAAAACATTAAGAAGAAGATGTTTTCTTGCTTTTTATTTCAGCCCTTTAATAATATACTCATTTTTTAAGCTTTTACACGACTAGTTGAATAAATGTTAAACTTACCAAATTATCATATGAATCTTTATCCTCTAGTTTTATTTCTAGTTCGTCCAGTTCAAATTTTGATGTCATTGGGTTTGGCGGTAAAATTTTCTCTTGTTGTACCTCTTCCAAAATATCATCTGAGGTTTTGTTTCCTTTTTCCAAAGTTGCAACTATCTTGAAAATATCATCAACTTTGGCCTGTAAGTAGGCCAATGTGCTGGAAACTTTTTTCTTCCATTCTGAAATCAGCGGAAATTACAAGACTGTAAAACATAAATCTGTCAAACCATGTATATTTAGAAAAGTTCCTTTTTAATAGATTACTAAATACACCAGAGCAGTCATTTTTTGTCTTTTTTTAGAGCCACAAAACCCCAAAATTAATGTTAGGTTACTACTTTAAGATTAAGTTATAAAAGGTTAGCTAAGAACAAACTTACATAGTTTACAAACTAAAATTACTTCAAAAATAATCTATCAGCTTCAATATGGCCTTCATTCAATGGTAAATGTACCAGTGTGATGTGTAGATCGCTATGGAGGGTTGGAAGCGGGAAGGGTTAGTTAAAGAAAGCAAGTATGGCTTGATTTAAGCATTTACAATTATTTATGCAAAATTTACCACTTATATTGAAAAAAAATACGAAAAATGTACTTTCTTCAGATTTTTTGGTATATTATCGTTGGGGTTCTATTTTATATAGAAGACAGTAATGTAAATGTTGTAGACAATTAAATTTCCTATAATTTACATTGTTTATTTGTTTATCTAGGACTTATGGTTACGGAGGTATACACTTTTAACAATATACAAATATTTCATTTTTTCCCAACATTTTTAATTTTAACACTACAATTCGTTAAAAGCCAGGCAGTTGAGATTATTTTGGGTCATTTTTTACGTGGTGACCCACACCCAGTATATGGTGTTTCTAAAAGCCAACCCAAGAACGACGTACGTATTTTACTGCAATGGAAGGTGACGTATACAGAAATAAATAATTTGTATACATTTTATTCTAATGGTACTTTGTTTCAATAAACAAATATTCACGAAAATGGTTTACATTGTTTGTAATTTATTTGCTATTGAACATTACCTCTCACCTGTAGATATTCTTATAAAATTGTAAAATATCACTGTTTTATTTGAAAAAATTCTAGTATGATTTATGTTAATTTTAAGATGTATCAAAGAATGGTTAACAATTGATGCGTTTTTATTAGATAAAATCATACACAACAGTTACGCCCCTTTCATTGACCCCTTTTATTTCAAATGAACCAAGACACTTAGAACCACCACTCCGATGAAAACAATCTAAGACAAGAACGACAGGAATGTCGTTCGTTTTGTGTATGACGACCTCGGTGGAAGAATAGACGTGTCTTTACTTCCGCCGCTGGAATCTTCACCGACGGCGACTAGGGCACCAGGAATGCCAACGCCAGCAGATCCGAAACGTTGGCCCTTGACCCCGGGGCCAAGGACCATCAAACTCTACAGCAGGATTCCCTTTTCTCGATGGTCAATACTCCTCGATAGTCCCCCAATACCCATACCAATACCATCCCCAATCCCCCTCCTGTTCTCCCTTTGTGTGGATGCTGCCGACGGGGCATCCAAATATCTCCTCCTCTTCCCATGGAAGGCAAAGGCTTCCCCCTCCCCCTCCTGCTTGGCCTAAAAAGAAGAGGTATTTATTCTAAAATTAAACATTAGACATAACATTAAACTTAGGCTAGGCTTACTTTAGAAGACAAAGGCCTAACTTAGCTGAGAGGGTTGAAATTAATACCTGACAATTTTATCTAAGTAGGCCTACTACCACTGGAATTTGATTTTTTTTTTTTGTAAAAAAAAAATAAAAACAGACAAACTTAAAACAATTCAGCCCATCCCCACAGTTCTAAAACCATAAAAATTTTGGCGTAGTTGTTTGTTGGGAAAATAATAGCCAAATACCTTAATAGGCTAGGCCTAACTTACTTTTGGCCATTTTTCGTGCTTAGGCTAATTTGTAAAACCTTTTATCTTGTGGTTTTATTTATTTTCAACTTTTAAAATATGGTCCTTGTTGTTGTAAGCCTTTAGAAATACATATTCATATTTTACTATTCAACTCGAAAATTCGAGTAGGCTACTTAGTTTCTGTAGGCCCTACCCATGTCAAATTTTCTCTAATAACTTATGTCTAGTTTTTCGAAGGTTTCCAACCTATTTCACCGAAAATAAATAATCAATTTCGGATTCAAATAGCTTAGACCTAATTTTCGATATAATAAATATATTTCTGGTGGTAGTACCTAAGCTGGATTCATTAATTAACTTAATAAACTTTTCAATTAGACTAATTAAAATTCCATAAAAAATTATAAATTTACCGGAACATTACATAATGGAACCCGATCCTTCGTCGGCCAAAGACGGGGCAAGGACCTCCCTACTATGAAATCCTTTTTGTCAAAATTTTCCCTTGCCATTAGTTCAAAATCTTCCCTTACCATGTAATCCGTTCCCTCACCGGACTCCGGGATCCAATTTAAATCTTGGAGTATTTAAGGTAGGCCTACCGCACACAAATAAACCCTTATTTTGTAATACATATGCATTAGGCCTATGATCAATGTCATTTTAACTGTAACTTAAGTTAGGGCTTATTCATGATGATAAAAAGACGACCTTCTCGCAGAAAACTCTAGAAACATAAAGAATTTCTAAATTGTCAAGTCTTAGGCAGTATTATTTTTTTATATATAATTTTCAGTGCACATATTCAAAATTGGTTATTAATTTATATATGAAAAGTATATATGTGAACTTACTTTTTTGTTAATTTGTATATACTTCACTTAGTCTTTTAAAATTATTGCAGTTCGTTGGAAATTCTCTTGACTTGGTTAGTTATAAAACGTTAAATAAAAGTCGAGTGGCGCGGCCTAGCGCCGTGGTGGCAAACCGCTCGAGAAATATTTTGTTGTGGTGGTATCCCTGTTGTAGCCGTTGCACATAGGTGTTTCCTCACCTCGCCCCTCCATCCCATTGGCATTCTTTCTTTCATAGCCTACCCCTAAGCATTCCCAAAATGTTTATTGGCTATTATCTAATCAGGTGTCAGTATCATTACGTACAATGTTAAATTACCCGCAGTACACCGGCAAACTTATAACTGTTATTGCGTAATTTTGAAAATCTTCAAATGTTACATTCATTGAATGTTTTTTCAATTGCATTCCCAAATCGTAAAGTTAAATGCGATTCCTTGGTTTGCTAGACATTTAAAAATCTTATTTTTGTATTAAAATAACAAAACTCTTAGACAGAGTTTAAACATTTCAGAACCGCCCAAAAGACATTCTTATGACAATGTAATGGCGAAAAATCCCTGTAGCTTTGTAGTATAGCACGGATACAGTATTTGAATCCTTTTGTAGCATATGGAGCTAAGTACCACCTCGGGTAAAAATTCGTTTTTATTTTTAAAAGAATTATGTGGAAACGGGAATTCGTATCTAGAGGAGCTAAGTGCCAACTGCTTCTCTAAGTAGTTCAAGAAACTGCTCAAAGAATGCGCTGTGTGTATCACATCTGGTCTGTCTTGTCAACGGGAGCTAAGTGCCAGTGCTGCTCCTGGTGCATCCAGCTCGACTATTATTACACCGACTAAGGCAGACATTCTCCTTAGACAGGACTGTTAATTAAAAGAAAACAGCCAATGGTATCTAGGGACCTACAACTTAACGTGGGATCTGAACCACAATTTCGACCTCATAAATACGAATTGGTCTAAATATGAGGATGGGCTTTATGGATGAACTAGTATTCACCAGTGCGGACGTTAATACTAAGTTGGAGCTATTTTTACTGTAGGTAAGCTAAGTCTGAAAAACCTATATAAGAGTGAAACACTGGGCGAGTGCAACATTGGGAAGGTTGAAGCCGTTGTTACTGTTATAGAGCCCAAGAAATGGTTAAGAATTAACTTGGTTGCATGTTATAAAATAGGTTAGTTTAACAGTAATAAAGTAGGCTAGTCTAATATTATAAAAAAGGCCTCAAAACAACTGATTCTTCACCAGCTGAAAGAAATGTTTTCTTAGGGGTACTGTCTGTAGAAGTTTTTTTTTTTCAGTTAGCCTGAGCCTAGTCTTGAATAAACCGCAGGCTAGTGTTTCTCTCATGATTAAAAATTACTTTTGAAAAGACACATCATGTGAATGTGGAAGTTCAATATGACTAGGCACAACTTAGGTAGCGATACCACATTTCATTCATCCGATAAATTGATATTTTGTAGGCTAGGCCTAGTGTGTCTGCGGAACATGGTAACCCAATAACTTAGAACCTAAGTTTAGCGAGGTCCAGAAAGAAAGGTGACAGGACCTCAGGAACGTTTTAGGACTGAATAAATAAGATTAACCAAAATCAGAAATTTGAGTATTGGGATGCTGGGAGGGAAAATGTGGTATTATAGACCTGCCAATATGAAGGGAGTGAGAGGTAAGTTAGTTAGCCTAGTCAGGAATGTTTGTGGGGTCCAGGCTAATCACTTAGCTTAATTAGTTAGTGACTTCTTGTTAGCCTACACTAACCTATTGAAACCCACTGTAATTTTCACCGAGTACCCGTACTCGGTAGTTTTTGGTGCCCTCTAGCTGGCTGATGTCAACTTCTCTCGCAATCAGGTCAGTAAATTTGTGGACTTTTGGAGGTGGCCACAAACACAGAACCTCGTCCTCCTCATAAATTAGCCACTTTTGTGGAACTGCCTCGACCTCTTCACTGGCCAGAAATTCAACAACTGCCCACGGCATAGTGGTAGGTGGTAGTTCGCGGAAAAATTACAATTCGCATTCGTAAGTGCACAATTTCAATTAGAGAGAGTAATAGATATGGAAATGGAGGTCTGACGTCTGGAGGCGATGAGAAAAAGACAGAAACAGAGTTTTGAAAATGGCGGCATCTGTAGACAGACCTATGGAAAATAGTTATACTTACCAAACAAATTTAAACATTTAAGAAATGTTAACTATTAATTTGATCTAAACATAATATTCAACATTGTTGTTTTGTTAAATGTACAGACTATATGTCCATAAAATGTTTATCAGCAAACGTTTCATAAATAGACAACTAAATCTAAAAATATTAACAGATTTTTTTAAAATATTTGAATGTTTAATAGATATTTGGTGCTGTCAGGGTTATGGAGATTTATTTGGTAGTTACTGAGAGGTTAAACTATAGCTTCTAGACGAAAAAGCTTTACATCGGTAGACTTAACAAGAATAGCTAACTGAATTATTTGTGTGAATGAGCGATGCTGGGGTGAAATGTTCCCCAAAATACAATAAAAAGTAAGCATTTTATGTACCTTTTTGTTTACTCCCAAAGGATTGCATACTTCAAACTCATCACAGGGAAGGTCGGCTGGTATCGGACACCTTAGGTTTTTTTTAACCACTCAGTTTAAAGATGGCGATAAATAAAAACCTTATGCGTAAAATAATACTACAGTATTTCATTTATAACAGGCTTAAATGATTTAAAATAATATCAACAACAACATACTGTTTTTTCAAAAGTTTACCTTTCTACAAAATGCGTTTTTCAATTCATGGAGGGTGGTATCGGACAGACCTAAAATAGTACTAAAATTATGTTTGGCGGATAATAAATCATACAAATGAATATATTTTTCAACATTGTTTATTTTCTAAACGTTCTACATATTTAAAAATATATAATTACGTCTATCTTAGAGTTCCTTCACAAAAAAACTAAAACTTTCACAAATTAGATACTTATTTTTTTCTGTTTGCACACGTCACAATAGTAAAACAAGGAGTCGTCCAAAATTGTACAGTTTTCATGGGCCCACCCTTCACAAATACCACACTGGATCCAATCTTCTTCGAAACATTCTCCGCAAATGATGCAGCTTGTAGAGGTTGAACTTGAGGCGGCTACATTGCCATCGAAGTTGAGAAATCTTTTCGCTGTTGATTTCGGTGAATGGTTGGATTTTCTCTTTAAAGGTTGATTCTGTTTACTTGTATCTTCATTAGCTTTGCATCCTTCTGTTTTCTCTTGCTTGATTTTCTTTGTAAACTGCCTTAGCTTCTTTTCCTCTTGTAATTTTCGTTTCTTTTCTGCTATTTTCTTTTTTTTCTTTTTTTCATAGCCACTTCATCCCAATTTCTTCTTATTTTTCCCATGATCCCTGAAATACCAAAGAATCTATTAAAATTAGCGAATTTAAGCAGTAGTTATACCGTCCGATACCACCCGATTGCACTTTGTCCGATACCAGCCGCCAGACAACTTAGGTTAGAATGGCTGCCAAGCCGTAATCAATTATGCGACTGGAGCTAAACGTCGTATTTACTTCATATAAAGTACACTAAGTATTTTAAACTGAACTATGACTAATATCACTTACTTAAATTGATGTAAAAACTCGGGAAAACTATCTCCGTGCACGTGTCTCCACTAGAAAAAACATAAAACTCGATCCACAGCAAAAACCGTGTACAACAACTGTCCAATATGGCGATGGCCCGGCTTGTCCATTTTGGTGGTTTTACTGACGGCGTGATAAATGCTGCCCCTAGCGGCACTTTCCGGAAACTTGGTTTGTCCGATACCGGCCGCTGTCCGATACCAACCGACCTTCAACTATAGGTATATTTTCAATGAGTCTTTTCTATTAGAAAATAATGGGTGTTTTCTACAAAACAAACCATCATTATAATCTGATATCACATTTGATTCTTCAAAAGAACTAGGACTAACAACCTGAGCGTAAATGACATCTTGCATTAGCAAAAATGTAAGCGTTCCTAACACTGACACATACTCAAAATGTCTAGGTTTGTTAAATTTATCATATCCAAGTAAATTCGACTTTGGTGAAATAAGATTTAATTGGGATTTATAATACTTCATTTTATTGTATGGAGTACCTAAAAGGGAAAACGATTCCTTAAAAATCCAATTTTTAACATCATTCATAACTATTGATTTGTTTTGTTCACTCATTGTAGACATTGCTTTTTTAAATTCACTCACAGCACATTCTGTATTAAGTTTCCACAATCCAATAATATTATCAAAAATGTTTTGCACCGTTGATTGAGGGAGCAAAACATTTTCTGAAATTTTATCATCATTACAGCGCTATGTTTCTTTGCCGTATTTAAAATTATACCATTACTTGAGGGGAGTCGCCCTCCCATATAAACTCAATGTTAACATATGTAGCTTTTTCTCAGAAACTACATAAGCTACACAGTTGAAACTTTTACTACATATTTATTAACTCATGACTCAAATATACATGAGCTATTATTGACCTAAGTTGCTTAGCAACAATTTTATAAATAAAAATTAAATTTATGTTTAAAAAAATCCAAAATTTGTTTTTATTTTATTTTCTAAAAAGGGTAATATTTAAAATTCCCTCATAATCTCCCAACTAAATGTGTATTTTATAGGGTAGGGCGGGGTAAAAACCAGACAAAATCAAAACTTTTCATTTTCACAAAGAAAACAACTGAATTTTAAATCCAAAAAAATACTGAATGATGTTAAATGACTTGTATTTTAAGATTTTGTATTTTATTTTACAATATCTAATGACATAAAACTATAAAAAATGAAAACCTTGTCTTTTTTACCCTCCAAATGGGGTAAAAAAAGAGAGTGGAGGGAAAATAAAAGACAAACCTGTAACTAATAGAATACTGCAAGTACAGGATAGGGAGGGTAATAAAAAGACAGCTTGGGTAATTAGCTTTACAATATTTTTTATTTGACAACTCTATCTCTTCTAGAACAAATTTTATAAACATTTTAAAATTTACGTATTTTACAAAAAAAGCTAACAAATATTAAGCATGAAAAAATTAGAAAAAGTTAACAAATTTAAGAGTTCCTCTTATACAAAATTTTTCTGGTTTATTAGCTTTACAATACTTTTTATTTGACAACTCTATCTCTTATAGAACAAATTTTATAGACTTTTTAATATTTATGTTTTTACCAAAGAAAAACTAACAAATATTAAGCATGAAAAAAATCAGAAAAAGTTAACTAATTTAAGAGTTTCTCCTAGCCTAGGCCTAAATAAAATTTTTCTGGACTTCAGAAAGTATTAGGTAGTTTTTATTTTACAAACTTAAAATATATCGTTATTGATTTTCTGGTACTTTTTGTTACACAAAGTATTGCAGCTCATTAAGAAAACTAGCACAAATTACTGAAAAAAATACTATTGAGTTAGCCTAAAGTGAAAAATGTGATGGAAAAACAATTTCATATTTAAGGTTAAGACTCGAACACTTCAACAGGCTTTGGAAAAACATACTTAATTCGATTTCCTGCCGCCCTCATTTCGGGGACAGGTAGTTTCCCTATGATCTGTGAGTCTCTTACTGTAGAAATGTCATCTTCTACCACACAAAACACAGTTTTTTCTTGATTACTGGATTTAAGGCTAATTACTAGCAGGTCATTATCGGGGAAAACTTCTTGTACAATATAAATGTACTTATAATATGTGGAGTTTCTCTTTCCGCCTTTGAAATTAACTAATATAAAATCATCCGCGGTTACTTTATTAGCGGGAGTAACGTCACAGACATTTGTTGGGTCTTCTTACAAAAGATTGACGTCATCCAGGCTGGAACCACTGCTCTGCCAATCCTCTTCGTTATCAGAGGTATCAGATTCAATTAGCCTCTTCTCAGCAGGACATAGCAATTTTTTTTCTTGTTTTTCTTCATCCTTGATTTTAAACTCGCCTTTCTCCTCACCTAGACGAACTTCTTCTATTTCTTTACCCTCCTTATTTTTTCTTACTTTTACTGGCTTTGTAGGCTTTTTTGTCTTGCATTTTTTTATTCTTGCTGTTTTCCCAGAGTTTTTTTTTTCTTTTATTATAGCCAAATATTCTTCTGAAGTGACGACTCGGCTATGGGGGTCAACTTTCCTTCTTTTCTGTGGTGGAACACTGTATTTACCAATTCTACTCAATAATAAAGATTCAAAAGAAGTATGCGATAACCCTGTAGGCCTAGGACTTGGTGTAGGAGCGATTACTGGACTTGGTGTAGGAGCGATTATTGGACTTTTCGGTTCTTCGTTTGGCCCTGGTTGGTTAGGAGAAACGCCTCGATGAGAGTCTGCACTGGCCAATACTCTGTTTGGGTCTGGATGATTACGCCACATTTTTGGGGCAGGGGCAAAGTTGTCACATTGATCAAACAGTACATATTTTGTGTTATTAACATGTGCCATTGTTTGGTTTTCCTTCTGCAACACTTTAAAAATGTAACTGGGGGAATCCAGACTTTGTGCCTAACCCTGTATATAAACTACAAGAAACAATAGGCAGATTAAAAAATATTAAATTAAAACAATATTTAAAATGATCAATAAAGTAAGATTGAAATCCAAATTAAATAGTAGTAGTGGGGAATGGGGGCTTTTGGAACAGTTCAAGGTCACCTGAGGGATGACGTCATCGATGACGTCATCGAGGTCAATGACCTCATCGATGACGTCATCGATTGCATCATCGATGACGTCATCACCAATGACGTCATTTCTATGACGTCACACCCATGACGTCACAAAAATGACGTGCTGATGACGTTATCACCCCTTACGTCACCAAGATGACGTCATCGATGTCACAAAGGTCAAGGTCACGCTGAAACCTAAAATTTTTTAGGCACTTTTACTGTTTCTCGCACTACGCTCCGAGTTTCAGTCACAGCTACCATGACCTTGACGACTTGGAGCGAATTTGCGATGAGAAACAGCAAAAGTGCTGAGGAAACTTGAAGTTTGCAACGTGACTCTGCCTAAACCGTCATGTGACACCGCTCGGGTGACCTTGAACTGACCCAGAAGCCCCCATTCGACCATTACTGCAACCGCGATGCGTACCCTACGACAGACACCGAGCGACTGACTGTCCGGCCCCGCGCACTCTAGGTATATGGGAAGTGGTGGGGGAACTGTGATGACCTTGGGAAACTTGAAAAATGTCAAGCCGGGTAGCACCGTTTTGGTGCTACCTTAAAGTTACATGTTAAAGTGTGATGACCTTGAGTGAAAACACAGAAATACTACAAGTCGATCCCGTCCCAGAGTTAAAGTGTGGTGACATTGAGTAAAAAACACAGAAATACTACAAGTCGATCCCGTCCCAGAGTTAAAGTGTGGTGACCTTGAGTCAAAACACAGAAATACTACAAGTCGATCCCGTCCCAGAGTTAAAGTGTGATGATCTTGAGTCAAAACACTGAAATACTATAAGTTGAAACCATCCCAGAGTTAAAGTGTGATGACCTTGAGTCCAAACACAGAAATACTACAAGTTGATGTCGTTCCAGAGTAGAAGTGTGGCGACCTTGAACTACCCCAAATTGTCAGGAATTGGAGTAGCAACAGCGATGTGCACCCTACGACGGACACCAAGCGACTGACTGTCTGGCTCTGCGCACTCTAGGTATATGGAAAGTGGTGGGGGAAATCTCAAGGTCATCCAAATTGGGTTTTAAAAAATAAGAAACTCTAAACCCCATGCTCCTCTTCTTCCCTTTCCACCTCATTTGTAGGATATATGGTTGACAACGGTAAATGTGACAAATACTCCGGTGATTGTTGACCTCCACTGTGATCTGATTCTTGATCGTCTTGCTGCATTATAACTTCAGACCAATCATAATCTAAAGTGACCTTGAGCTTTATTCCCGGGTTGTCGAGGAGAATAGACCTCATCCAATCGCAGATGGTTTCTAAATAATGCACGTCGTCGATTGTCAATTTCCAACTTGTAGTGGGTACATCTTCGGTGGAAGACATGTCATCGCAAGCAGGTGTGTCCGCCATGGTTGTTGGAGGAGGAATGATGCTTGTTGCAGCGAGCAATGCTGGTATAACAGAGTGGTGGGGGAAATTTCAAGGTCATCCAAATGGAGTTTTAAAAAAAGGAAACTTTTTCTATTTATTTATAACATAACCACTTAAAACTAAAAGAATTGGGATCAACAGTACGTTTGATCATCATATTCGTTATATTCTTCATGTTTCTCAGTTTTCACCTCCGCCTGGATAGTACCTCCACTCCTTAGCTCCTTTTCGGCTTCTTCTAGTTGCTGGGTAATCGCCATCTGACATTGAAGTTCAAAATCATCACGCGGCACAGATCCGCAAATATCCATCTGAGCCAACCAGAGCCGCCTGAGGTTTTTTTCCTTTTCCTCAACAGCTTCGACGGCTGAATGTAATTCTTCTTCTGTAATAGAGGAGTCCCACAATTGTTGATCATCGGTTTTGTTGACAACCTCCTTCTTGGACTCCATAGCGCTATCTGGCCAAAACTCGACTGTGAGACAGCCGGACGGAGTGGGGGAGCAGGACGTTATTTTCCCGGAATTGTGATGTGTCATGTATATTGACAGTCAAGTGGTGGTGGAAGTTTCAAGGTCATTCAAATTGTGTTTTAAAAAATCCTATCTTCTTACTGAGCATATATGTCAGTAACAAGATAGGTGTTTTTTCTCTTTTACATCTTTAATATAATAAAGAAATAAACATATTCTACAATGGTAAGAAGAAGGAAGACAACTACTAGTCAGCTGAAATAATCCAAAGTCTGGCTTGCTTCAGTCTTCATGGACGCCGGTGATGAAACCGCTGGAGAAGAGTAATGTTCAGACTCTTCTTTTGGGTGTCGGAGATTGCGTATATTGCAAGCGTAGACTTGCACATTTATACGGTAGCCTCGCGCCACCATCAGCTGCAACTCCTTGTACAAGTCGTTCAACTCCTGCTGAGTCTTAATGGTTACCTCCTCGTAACTAGCACAACTTACATTGAGAGACATCTTGATGTTGTACGGTTGACCGTCGGAGTTGAAATGAAGCTAAGGCACAGCGCTTGGGGGTACTATGAAAAAGTGGTGGGGGTGTTTGCGTCGAAGCAGGTTTGACCTTTAGCTTGGTGGTGGGGGTAACTGTGAAAGTAAAGGTCAAAGGTCAAGGTCACCCGCGAAGTTTAAAAAAAAATGCAACATATCAATATGTGACAAACTTCACATATTGATATGTTGCATTTTTTTGCCTTTTGTATTTTTTTTTTCTTTTATGGTTTATTTATTTATAAAACATTACAATAACATATGTACAACAGTAAAACTTAAATCTAACACTGCTGCTTGTCGGCGATGTGGATGGTCAACTCGGTGGAATTGCTACCCGTGCAACCGTGGGAAACCAGGTAGAGACAGCCGGGTTGGATGGAGCGCAGATCCTCGTTCTGGAGGAGATGGACGAATCGTTTCGGCAGGTAGACTTGGAACTTGGGCTCATCCCCCGGAGTGAACGGTGCCTCGCTAAGACTGCAGCAGATGGCCTCTCCAACTGTAGTCTCCATCTTCTTCATGGCGTGGATAATGTAGTGCTTCTCATCTTTAAGTTCGGAACACTTCTTGACAGGTAGTATGGTAGATTTGGAGTGAGCATTGAACTGCTCAACTAAAGTTTGCATGAACTGGTGAGATGCCATGGTTGAGTTAAAGATTGTCTTCTTCGTCTTCTTGCTGGGAGATGTTGTCGTCTCGGAATCTCGAGTAATACTCATGCCAGGTCCCGGTCTGCTCCTCACTTATATAACCCCCGTCACCCCCACCACTCCCCACTTCCCCACTTTGAAGGTAAGATGCGAGTTTATAGGCGTTTTTTAAAGCGCAATGTCTATCTTTTTCATGTTCTGGACTTTTAGTACAAATACAAACATTTTCCATCGTATACTTGTAGTTTTTATCCAAGTCCACATCATTAACTGGAACATTAGTAAATTCTTCGATCCATCTCTTCTTTTCCAGTCCTTTTGTATAAATATTGGTAAACCTGTTTGAAAACTGATGCATGATGTGATACAAGTCTGTGTAACTTGCAAAACCATCATACCAATCGATATGATGGAAATATTTTGAAATCCACCTGTTGGTAGTAGCGGCTTTGCTAGTTAATGATGAATAAGAACATGGTGGTTTGAACAAAAATGTATATGGAACACTTGTATTGATGTCGAAAAACACAAGTTCTTTTATGATAAATCTATCGTCATTACCCCGAAACGCTTGGAACTCAATTATACCAGGTTTGGACTTTACTTGTTCTTCTTCCTTGTCCATTGCGAAGGCCACTCGTCTGCTCATGACGAAGTCCAAAGATCAACTGATTTCCACACCACGGTAGGTACTGCTTTTATACCAGGCCGTACAGTTGTTGGCGCGTTGGTGTATATTTAACGTGGGCACCGTCCCCAATAGGCCTAACCCCACAAAATGTTGGTTATTGTTTTAGAAACTAACCATTGTCATTTAAGTTTCCATCTTTATATTTTCCTTGTTTTCGTTTTCATCACTAACACTTGATTCTTCTCCTCCATCTTCCTTTTCTTCCTGTTTTACTGATTTCTTATGTAGTTGAGCGTACTTTTCCAATTGTCTCCACATTTGTACTTCATGAGGAACCCTATTGAATATAGAAGTATCCACAGGCCCGTACAATATAGGTGCGTCCGGTTGTTTGTCCAAAGTGTCTTCCAGATAATCTTTAATAATTGAACTTGAAAACACCAGTTGTCTCAAGTATCTTGTTATTGGTTCAGTTGCACAAGTTAGAATAAAAAACTCTTCTCGATTAAGTTGAATCTTGTTATCATGTCTTGTTGCGTCTCTAAACCGCAACTGATGATCACCACGATGTTTAACAATATCGATTTCCACATTTGAATCCAAAAGGCCTACTCTTGTCTTTCTTCCAAACATGTTACTACTTAAATAGCATTCTAGCAGATGCAAGTGTTTCATAAACGATTCCCAAGCAGTGTCCGTAAACAAAATCATTTTGGGTCCATGAGTTAAAATTACAGTAGGTGAATAATCCGTCGATTTCATAACACCGATTAAAACACTTTTGTCCAAACTTGATGAAATTGGATAAAATATTCGCAAGAATACCTCACTCAATATGTTAGGAGAAATATTATCTTCAATATCCCTTTTCTTCTTCTGTGCATTCTTTCTTCTTTTACCTTTTTCCTCAACATTATTACTAGCGTGGAGTTGTCCGCAAGCGTTGTGTTCATCTCCTTCCGGTTGACCTTGAAGATCTAAAAAGTCGGATATCTCCTTCTCAATATCTACTACATTTTCTGGTGTACCACTAGGAGAAGCCATATTGAATGAGATGCTACCCATACAACAACAGGCAACAAACTGATGAGGAGCAACCTGAACGCTCTGCTTTTATACTCGCGGAATGCATCGGAATGTAACAAAACCGGTTTTTTACAATACATTTTTAACAATTCCAGTTAAAGGTGTGTATGTTACGATTTTATCATGTAGAATTAAACAGTATGCACTTGTATTAGCCGGTATAGCCGCGTTGAATTCCATTTCTATTTTTATATCCACACTTGATGATTTTACCGATTCATTTTGTTTAGAACAATCGATTACAACTATAGGGTAACCATCTAAGTATTTTTCTGGTGATAGTAAAGGTGCATTTGTTTTACCGTAATATGAACTTTGGAATCTTGCATACATATCGTACAATATGCTGTACTTTTTATTAGCGAATGACACGTTTAAATTATCGTATGGAAAAAATTGTGAATTTAAATAAACTTTAATATTTTTTAAGTTACAATGATCAAATTGGCCTGCATGTTTGGTGATGGTGTCTCTTCTGCCTGTTTGTAAACCAAATATAATATACCTGGCTCGTTCCACATAATTAGATGTTTTAACAGTCCAAGTGTGACGATCCGTAGTTGGCAAGCTGGGATGTTCATGAAATTCCCAACTTCTAAAAGGAATTACAATATCACGATCAGCCTTTAACTTTCTTAATAGTAGCATTCTATGCTCGTCAGCTAATTTAACATGCGGAACTCTCCATACAATTTTGTCTAATGTTAATTTCCATTCTAAAGTTGCATCTGTTGTACCGTCTGGAGCTTTAATAATGTCTTTATCGTTTGAAGATCTCAACAAAACTAATTCTTGTTTAACGTTTAATATTATTTTCCTATAATCTTCAGCAAAACCAAGCAACAAACGTAACGGAATATGAAAATCAAAATTTCCATTTGTATCTGGAGTAATTGTGTCTTTTGCAGGTAAAACCCATCCTGCATGTTGTATTAAATTGGTTTCATTAGGTGATATAGATGTTAATCCCTTTAAAGTTGTTGCAATACCTACTTTTTTAGTGGAATCAACTGTTACACCTGATATTTCATATCTAATTTCATCAAACAGGAAAGCCATGGGATTATTTATAAATGGAACTGTTGTACCAGTAGTAGTACCGTCCTTTTTAGTAACCTTTCCTTCAATATACAAGTAACTTTCACATGGTAGTGTGTAAATGTCTTGATTTTGTATGGGAATACGAATTTCATCGTTATTGTTTAATTTTGATGAAGTGTAAGGGTTGTGGGTGTGATATTCTTTTTCCCATAGGGTTTCGTCGAATGTTGGACCCTGAGCTATATCCAGTATATCCATAATCGGTTAATTTTAATCCAATTCTCTCTAAGAAACTAATGTTCTCGCGTGTTAACTCCTCCACAGCTGAAGAGCTACTAATGCGGTTTCCCGTAGGTCGTTCGCTTTTAAATGTTAAACCCATGGTTTTGTATTAAAGTGTCGATTTTAAATGTAGTCTAACCGTAATAGGCTCTTCTCGGAAATCTATCAAGTTACCGTCTTGATCCAATACGTTCAACACGATGTCTGAAATGAAAGTGGTGTTCAACGGTAGATATACTAGGTTTTGTGGCTTTTAAACAATTTTAAATCCAGGCGGTACACTGGGGTAAAAAGTATGTATTATATGAGTATTTGCTCCATCTCTGTAAGCTCCTTGTATAATGTTACAAGTTATGTCTATACTATTGACTTTTAATATTGTTACAGTTTGTTTACCGGAATGTGTTTTATTTGGTTCTAAAATTGCTCCATCTTTGGGAAATCCTAATAAATCACCAATTGAGTTTGGCTTAGTGAAATCTATATAATATTTTGAAGTAAGCTCAGCTTTCATTGTATTGTTATTACCTTTTAGCGATATATTGTCTTTTCCCATTTTATTTTGCAAAAATTCATTAATATGATCAATTTCATAAGAACCTGTGGGTAAACTGCACTCTTCTAAGTCTGTAAACTTACCACTGGCATCTTTTCCTTTATAATAATGCAATAAGTTATTTTTACCTTCCGTAACATTGGGAATAGAGTTGTAAGTTGTAAAATCTAACAGTGCTGCCTCCCAAAATCTTCCTTTTTGCAAGCGTAACGCTGGAAAAAGGATACTTCGTAAAGTGGACGATTTTCCTGTTAATGATACCGTATAGGAAGACATCTCAATAGTGACTGATACTTTTAGCTAGGAATTCCAAACATAAATGGCCGCATATTGAAGTATTATCAGGTTGTTCTCTTTTATAGTTGTAATATATGTTTTTAGCAGATTTAAAGTAATGTTCAAGTTCTTTAGGTGGTGGCAAATTTCCAAAACTATCAAAATAATATACATTGCTATTCAGTTTCTTATAACACACCCAATGGGTGCCGGACCCTTCAGTATTATCCAAATTTACGATTCCAGTCTCATTTTTCCATATTTTCTTTGGTAAACTGTCCTTCATGAATACTCCGCGAAAAAATGGTATTTTTAAACAGGAAATATATCTGAATAATTCAACATTAGTCAACGCTTTATGTGGTATAACTAATTGATTTCTTTTATTTAATATGCACGATACGGTCTTAGGTATAGACCTGCCCCGTTTTTTACCATTGACCATATTGTTGGTTTTTTATTATTTTTCTTCGTAGAACGTCTTTTTAGTCTAATATTACCACCATGTTTCTTCATGGTTGATCCTTTTTTATTCCTACCCCTCCTTTTTCCACCTCCTACCGCTGTTTTAGCCTTCATACCTGCTGTTACCGCTAAAGCTGCTGCTTTTTCCGCAATACTAGCGTCACTAGACTTTACTCGTTGCCAAGCTATATTTGCTAGCTTTTTATCAGCGATTGACCTATTTTTTGAATCGGTAAATGTGGAATATGCGATATCGTGTTCTTTACAAGCCTGATCTAACTTATTTATGCCTGGATCACCTCTTTCCAGTCGTTTTTGCAATTTAGTTCCTGGTCCGCAATACTGATAACCTCCCGGTATGTGAAATTCGTATGGTAAAGCGTCTATTGCTCTGTTTACGATAGATCCTACTGGAATACGATTTAAAGCTTTACTTAACAGAGAAACCGCTGTGGACGTGATACCGCCTCCTTTCCGTATAGTGTCTCGATATGGACTGGTGTAATGAAACGCCATGATTGTCTTTTATATTCGAAAAGCGTAACCCATGTGTTACCTCTATGACAGGTTGCACATAAATGATGTAATATATGGTGTTATTTAATTAAATATCAAAAGTACCCCAATCTGATGATCTAAACTTTTGTGTGTTATGATTAAAAAAATATTTATAAAGAATTTCTTGTTTAATCCATGTATTTCTCATTTTTTCGTCAATAGGTTTATGTTGTCCTGCTACAATATAATTATGCATATCAAATAATAAATTACCTATTACTTTAACAAGAAAATTAACAGTTACAGCGTTATCGGCATAATCAGGGTCTGCAACATTTGTTAATCGTTTGTTATCACAATTCCACCATTTTTTTCCAGTTGGCTCTAATTGTTTTATCTGTTCATAAGTAACAGCATTACCAGGCTTTTCACCAATACCTAAATTTGTCAATAACTTTCCTTTACCATCCCAAACATAATTGTTTTCTTCAAGTAAAGTAAACTTTTTATTTCCTTGTACAAATACATCTCCTTGACGTGTTACTACTTGGTTTTGTTTCACAAAACCGGAGGTTTCTTGTTTTAAAGTTTCCTTCATTTGACCCACCGTTGCACCATCTGATGGTGCAAAACCATCTTTTACATTCGCTAAACAATTACCAAGACAGTCAATAACTCCTACATCACGTGTAATACAATGATCTTTGATGTATTTTAAATTTACAGCATCATTTTCATTTTTTGGATAACCTATATCGTTAATAACAAATTTATAAAAAGAAAAACCATCTTTTGTCTTTTCAGGTATTATAGAATGTAAATAGCGTCTATTTATGCTGTCTTTTTCATCTACAGGGTCTGCTACGTTGGATATACGCCGATTTTCAGCATTATACGTTTTTCCATTAAATTTTAACGTATTCTTTAATTCCGATGATAAATAACCTCTGTTTATTGCATCAGCGTTTTGATTTGGCTTACCAACGTTGGAAATTCTATGATTACCCGCGTTATATGTGTTTTTATCTAATTTCAGTGTTGGTACTATCTCTTTTTTTAATACTTTTAAATTTATTGCATCATTTTCATCTGTGGGATCATTAATGTTTTTTAACCGTTTATTACTAATATCATAATCTCCATCAGGTGTTTGTGGTAATCCAACACCTCTTTTTAAAGTATTAAAGTAATATAATCCATCCGATGAATACCGTCCGAACTTGTCAACACTCATGGTGCAACTGAATAACATTCTAGAGTGTAACCCATTTTTATAATATTAGTCCCGATTTCTAACCCATATCAGTTTTTATACAAATTCTTAGTCTTCATCAGTTACATTTGCATCATTCCCGGGACATTTAAAATATTTTAAATCTGCACTAATTAATGATCTGTCTGCTTCATTTCTAAATACATGATTTTTATGAATAAATTCCTCACCAGACAATTTTCTAAATCCGCTAAATGAATTTGGATCTGCAATTAATATATTTTGATAATCATTTACATCCATTAATTTAAATCTTTTGGTATTATAAATAAACTCTTGATTTGCACTATCATATTGTAATGTTTGTCCTACAGTTGCAGCATCCTTTGGATCTGTTCCTTGTGCCAAATTACCTATTTTCTTATTTTTCGCATTGAAAGTACTACCTCCTGGTTTGTCTAATATTAAAGATTGTTTTACTACAACACAATCGTAATCATCGATACCTGGAAATATGTTAATTATTCTTCTATTTGTACCCAACCAACTTCTATGATAATTGTTTGGATTAGTATGTAAAACTTGTGATAAAATCGGAACATCATGAGCATCTGTAGCTAATTGCACATTTGATAATTTCATGTCTTTGCAATCCCAAACATTATTTTTTTGTTCAAGTAAAATAAACTTTTCATTTCCTTGTACAAACACATCACCCGACCGTGATACTACTTGATCCTGTTTTACAAATCCAGATGTTTCTTGCTTTAAAGTTTCCTTCATTTGACCCACTGTTGCACCATCTGATGGTGCCGAACCATCTTTAACATTCGCTAAACAATTACCTAGACAATCAATAACTCCTACATCACGTGTAATACAATGATCTTTTATATATTTTAAATTTACAGCATCATTTTCATTTTTCGGATAACCTATATCGTTAATAACAAATTTATAAAAAGAAAAACCATCTTTTGTCTTTTCAGGTATTAATGAATGTAAATAGCGTCTATTTACGCTGTCTTTTGCATCTTTAGGATCATCTACGTTGGATATACGTTTATTTTCAGCAGTATACGTTTTTCCATTGAATTTTAACGTATTTTTTAATTCTGATGATAAATAACCTTTGTTTATTGCATCAGCGTTTTGATTTGGCTTACCAACATTGACAATTCTATGATTACCTGCGTCATATGTGTTTTTCTGTAGTCTTAATGTTGGTGATATATTTTCTTTTAATACTTTTAAATTTATTGCATCGTTTTCATCTGTGGGATCTTTTATGTTTTTTAACCTTTTATTAGTTATATCATAATCTCCATCAGGTGTTTGTGGTAAACCAGCACCTCTTTTTAAATTATTTGCGTAATATAACCCATCCGAGGATAAACGTCCGAACTTGTCGACACTCATGGTGCAACTGAATAGTAATCTAGGGAGTAACGCATTTTTATGAGATTACCCCACGGTTTCGGAGTTCATCCACTAAAGCCACCCATTCGTTTTCCAATCCAGTATGACCCGCTTCTTTAGCTTCATGTATTAGTTTCATTCTATCCACCAATTTATTGATATTATTGTAATAAATCACATTTGTGTTATATAGTTTCTTCATTAAACCTGTACCTGTAACAGATTTGTTTCTTTTTCTTGGTTCTGGAGCACTTATATCCAAAGTGGATGACACAAACCTTCGTTTTACAGGTTTTCTTGGCATTATCGGCATTGGTTGTCTTCTCGTTGTTGGTATTAACTTGGATACAAATACTCTGTATTTTAAAGACCTAGATCTAAAAACTGGCTGGTCAGCTAAATACTTCCTCCTGTATGCATTGGTGTGTTCCAAAATCTGTTTATATGCTTCCATATCTTCTTCTTTAACTAACAATTCTAAAGGCTTTTTTTCAAATAATAATTCAAATAATCCTCTTGTGCCCTTATATCTTTGATTACCAACAATAATATTATCATCTTCATCAATGTTTACCGGGCTATTACCAACCATTAAACCTTCTTCTGTTAATCTTACTCCATAACTATGGTAGTTTTTATTAGGATTTATTCCAGCTAACATTTTTATCATGTATTTCCTTCCTAAAGGTCCTTTGTTATGAATGTTTTCACCCAACAAGCTTATGTTTGACGGACCTTCCCTTGCTTCTTCTTCTTTTTCCTCTTCACTAGCAGTTGATACATCTTCATGTCCTCTTTTAGCTTTTACTTCATATAATTCTCTTATACCACTATAGTCTGGTGATTCTAGCTCTCTTTCAGGTTCTTCACCGGTAAAACCACTATATGTAGAGGATTCCAGGTCTTCATCACTAAAATCTTCTGATTTTATATTTTCTCTTTCAAACTTTTTAATAGGTGCAATTGCATCTCCTTCCAAAACGGGTTTAGCAAATTTTTTGTTTAATTGTTTCAAGGGTTCAGTAATAGGTTTAAAAGTAGATTCAAGAAATTTCTCCCTTTCGCTAATACCTAATTTTAATGCTCTGTTTTTATCCCGAATAGAATCACTAAGTGATTTTATTTCCTTTATTAACTTTTCTTGGTTAACCATGTTTGTAGCAAGACGTGTTGTACAACAATGAATGTTTTACATCATGATCAGTGTATTAGTATAAATTTATCAAATCCTATCCTGTATCGACCATTGTTTAGCGGTTGTTCCTTTATAATGGTTAAAAACCCATACTTTTCAGCCCAAGCCTTTCCACACAACTCTTTAAATCGTTCGAATGGCATATCCGCACTTACATGGTCATAATATATGTGTTTTAGGTTGGTTTCATCCTGTTTAAATACAATTAACATGTTTGCATTGTCTCTAATGAGCTGTTTCGGTATTTTGCTGTAAGTTTGACCAATATAAATGCTATCTATGTTGTTATGTCGACCCATGGCGAAGTAATTCCTTATTGTATTTTGATTTTCACAAGATACATCGTCAAATATGAATACTGAGAATGGTTTAGCCTCTTGCGGTTGCATGACACTCTCGCTCGCGTTGAATTTAAAATATTTAACTTCAGGCACATTATTGAGTATTTGTTCCAATAACTGATATTTTGGTTGTTGTAGTGACTTTGAAAATACATATAAATTATTAAAACGTAATCCTTTAGGATTTGTAATCAAATTGAATACTACATTTGTTTTTCCACAATTGGAAGGACCGGTAACCAGACAACGCACCGTGTTTGGTAACAAAACACCGTGTTTTCCAGTATTGAATTGAGAACCATCCACTGTGAGTTCATCTATATTATTAATAGTAAAATTGTCTTTTTGCGGTATTATCTCCATCCTTTGTAATGGTTCAACCCAAAATGATGCTCTATCATTATATTAGATCCTTTTTAGGTATCCAAGAATCTTCCGTCTTATTAAATCCTAACCATCGTACTTTAACCTTATCCTTTTTTCGTTGCAACACCTTTTCAACTAAATATACATCACCTACTGTTGATTTTAACATTTCATGTCCATAAAACCCTCCTTCCAGCAATTGTCCTTTATTATCTTTTAAAATGTAAGTTTCTGGTATTGTAGGTTGCACCTTAAATACAGTAAATACCTCATTTGTCCAGTTTGGAAGATATCTTTTACTGAATACACCTTTGTATTTGCTTATTCGCACTTTATCACCAACATTAAACCTTTTAGGCTTTAGTTTTTCAACTCTTGGTTTAGTATTCATTTTTATACGTTTTAATACAAGTTTTTCATTTTTATTAGTCACCTGGCTTGGTTTCATACCGATAGTTCTATGAAACTTGTTATTGTAATCGCTTATAAGTTTTGGTAACATATCAATCCATACGTGCGATCCTCTGTTAGAAAACATCTTATACATCGCACCTTTTAAAGTTCTGTTGAATCTTTCAATTATTGATGCTTTTACCTCTGAATTGGTTGGGTAATGGTTAATGTTGTGTTTTTTCATTAAATTTGCAAATTCCTTATTAAAATATTCTTTTCCATCATCAGTTTGTAAATGTTTTATAGTATGTTTGTCTCTTTGTATAGCTGTTTCCATTGCTTTTGTAACACTTTTGCCACTTTTATCTTTTAGTGGTAAAGCATCTGCCATTTTTGAAAAACAATTAATAATAGTCAATATGTATTTAAATCCTCTATTTTGTTTACTATAAGGAATCATTTCGATTAAATCCGCTTGATATAAATCATTTATTCCTTTTATCACTGTATTTCTTCGTGGAAACTTTCTTCTTGCAGGTTTATGAAGCTCGTTGACAATTTCTTGCTTCGAGTTCTTCATATTGCAGGTTTGAATGTTTCATGTATCACATGTATAATCACAATGAATGTTGTCTTAAATATTCACATCATTTATATAGGTCAAGGTCATCCAAACTTGTGTAAAAAAATGGGGAACACGGCGTTGGACTTGCCGTGTTCCCCATTTTTTTACGGAAGGAGAAAGGAATAAGGTCGAAGTTGTAGAAGGACGAAGAATAGGTTACTAGTTGATAGGGTTTAGAGAGTAGTGGCCGAAAGGAAGAGTATGAATCTTATCCGGCATAATATGCCTTTTATCATCTTGAGCTGATAGTGCTCTTTTAACTTCAGTGACACTGTAGACCTCATGTTTAAAGCTTCTGATAGTGTTGAACGTTGCAGACATTGTAGAATCTTCAAACAAGCAGGTCTTGTAATGGTCAAATGTCACACGTTTCTTCAAGTACGATGTTTTGACTCCTTTAGCTTTCTTCACTGTCGGTATGTCGTTTTCCATATACATCTTGAAGGAATATAATTTGGACATCAGCGCAACTATTTCCTCCAAAGGTATTCCATTTGCTTCATCTTTAAATTTTCCAATTACTTTTTTATTCTTTTCATTGTAATTCGGATGGTTCTTCGGATAGTCAGAGAAGTCAAAGTCGTCTTTGTATGGGAAACTCCTTAGATCTTCATACATGTCCAAAGTCTTTATCCAGTAGATAAACGCGTCGGTATCCATGTATGCAACTCCAATGTTGTCTCTTCCATAGTGTTTAACCATTTTGTTGTAATGGAAATCATACATCAGAGTTTTACTTATATCCAAAATCGACATTCCAATGTATAACGGACGATCCATCACTATTGTTGTTTTATTCATACTGACAGCAACTAGATTTTCGTTTATAATCATTGATGTTCCGAAATTTGGTTTTTGCACTAATTTTTCCAATTTCCTAGGATCACTTACTAATTTTACAATTTTGTGTTTTCTCTTGTTCTCCAAGGTCTTCCCAAAGATGGCGTTGTTCATTAATTTGTAGAAGTCCTTTTCAAATGCTGTTGTCGCTGCAGCTCTTCTTGTAGTGTTGGAATCGATATATGGTTTCAACCAACAAGACTGGGTGAATTCAATTGCTCTGTGAATTTTCACTATACGTAGGCCCAATTCAAGTGCTTGTTGAACTACCCAGTAGTGTGCCACATATCGACTCTTATTCTCCAAGGTCATCATCAGCTTGGGCCATCTTCCTGTCGGTGAAACTTCAGTCTTGGCTAGGAGAGGCAGGTCGTAATGATGGTCGTGAAGGTGTTCTGGATATTCAAAATCACAGTCCAAAATATAGCCTGTTTGGTCATCTTTTGGAATCCGTGATATGTCACCGATGGTGGTCGGGTCAATCCACTTGAAGTCTGCGTAGGGAAGTGGATTTGACATCGCCCAACCATAGAGGTTGTTCGCATCAAAATATCCAAGGTAGAGTGATGGTTGTTGCTCGTCGAAGTTGGGGATATACTTGTTGTTGGCCTTAACATGTCTTGTCACAGCTTGAGTCAAACCACCTCGTACACCTGATTCGATCATGAGGACCATATCGATGTCTGTGAGAAGCTCCAATCGGCAGTTAGTTGACTTGAGCATAGCTTGCCATGCTAATCCAGGGGATGTATACGAGTGTAAAGGATCCAATCCGTATGCTGAGAAACAGGTGTTCCGAAATTCTTCCATCACATCGCACAGCAGAGTTACATCCAATTTTATATAAAAATCAGAATATTCCCCTAAAGTTTGAATGTTTAGTTGGTTCCAAACATTACACGCATGATTGTAGTCTTCAACGGAGATTTCACTTTCATTTAATTTGCTATTGAAGGCTTCAATCGGTGGTAGACTGGTTTCTTCAAACTTTTCTGTGGAAGTTATATAATCATAGGGGAAAACTCCTTTTCGTAATACTAAGTCCAATTTATCTTCAGGTACAATTTTGCTGGTTTCTTTTAGATCTTCTCTTCTTAGGTTCTCAGACAATTTGCTCAAACTAGATGACATAAATCTATAAGAGTCTACGAAGCGAAGTTTAATTTTACCAACTGTTTTTGAAAAACTGATGTACTTCTCCAATGTTTCAGCTAATACTTCGATTTTTCCATCATCTCGTCCTAACTCTGGGATAATGAAGTGGGAGTCATAGCCGCTAAGATTGTGTAACACGACAGGAATAAATTGAGGCAGTTTGTAATTTATATTGCATGAATTACAAGCAGGTCCTCTGTATAACCCTGTGAGGTGATCATGATCTCTTACTTTTTGATTTTCTTCACTGAAGCTCTTCTTGCATAGATAACATCTTGTTGCCGAAATGTATTCTTCTTGTTGATTTTGGTTCAAAGGTTTCATGGGTAAAACATTACCGTATAAGCGTTCCGCCTTTTCAGCAATGTCATACAACTGGTCTACAAAATACTTAGCAGCTCCTTCCCCACGGTAGAGTATCGGAGTGGATGTTAAGCCGTAGTCTTGCAATTGTTCTTCAGGTAAAGTAGATTTCACCAATAAGCAAAAACTGTTAGGTTGATGCAATTGATATTTGGTTCTTCTAGTTACTTCACCATCCGAAAGTTCCTGCGGCACTAACGTGGATTCAAAGTCAGCGTAGATAACTAGTGGAATCCGGTATTGGTGAACTGTTTTATTGAACTGGACAAATGCTCTAGATGGTGGTGGCAGACTTATCTTCACTTCATAGTTGTTATTACAAAGCCGCTGGTGTTCCGACAACCACTCCGATCCTCCACGTCTCAAGTCTTTATTTGTGAAACAAAAGCATCTCTTACATACTGTTACTCTAATTTTCTTTTAGTCACTTGTCGTCCAACCAAAGTTTCAAAGTTCTTGATGTAAACATAATGTGATATTTCACCTTTGGTCAATAGCAGCAAATCTGTATGATTTTGACGTTCAGTCTTTGTAACTCGTAACGGGTATACGTTATTTGATTCGTCTAAACCAAACACATTAACTGAAACTCCTGGGTTTTTTCTTTCAAATTTAGCAACATCATTAAGACTAACAGGATACGACATACCTTGGAAGTTATAGCGGTGTTGAACAGCTTCGTATGCTATGCTAGGTCTACAGGCCATAGGTTCCACATATTTTGCTAACATTGCATACCGGAAACATTCATTATCCTCATTTTTCACATTGATACATGATCTTGTATCTCGGATCACCTTTGGTAGAGGGATAAAGCTGCTTCCTCTCATACCATATCCATGCTTGTGAACCCTCACATCCATACCTTCAATTGATGATAGCGTCCAGCCGGATCCTCTTCCTTCATGTTCTTGAAGTTTCACTAGCAGTTCAACCAAACATTCTTCTAAAATTTCGTTGATATCAGATGTGGTTTTAAGGGTTCGGTTTTTAGCAATGAATGCTCTCGGTGAATTTTCACCATTGGTATTAGTAAACATAGCCTCCAACACCAATCCAAATTTAATAAAGTTCAATCTTGCCAATTCTTCCGTCAATGTTTTTACAACTAGCTTTTTAGCTTGACTTATAAAATTTTCCAATTCTAATTGCACGTTATTAATTTTGAAATGAATTACAACTGGTCCTGGCAAGGCTGTAGTGCGCAGTTGTCTTATATCTTCCATATCCTCTTCTTGGGTACGCAGTTGTCTTACATCTTCCACTTCTTCTTCCGTATCTTCTTCTTCCATTTTCTCTGCTTGAATAAATCCTCCAGCTGTAGATGGTCCAGCTCCGGCAAATTGAATAACACTTGGTCTTCTTCTTTGCATTAACTGTAAATAGCTAGCCCAGTCCTGCTTCTGAGGTTTTTCCAAAAACCGATCAATCGCATCCAAGTCTTCTTCACTTACTACAATCTCTTCTTTTCTGTCCTCTTCATGATGCAATTCTCGGTGTAACTGTAGATAGCTATCCAATTCGTCCATCTGATTATGGTGGTTTTCCAAAAACCGATCAATCGCATCCAAGTCTTCTTCACTTGCTACAATCTCTTCTTTTCTGTCCTCTTCATGATGCAATTCTCGATGTAAAACAAAGATATCTTCGTCTTGGAAAAACTCACCACAAATATCGCAAAGGGCCATTTTTTACAGTTTGGCTTTGAGTGTGCACTCGGTGAATGTCCACGCAATAATGAGCAGCGCGCTCAACCGGGTCCCTTTATACCCGAGGTTGAAGGGTGGGGTAAGGTGACGTCATATACATCCGGTTTATCAATCATGTAGTAGATTTGGCTTTTAAACACCCATTTTCAATATATTCTTCAACAGGCTTGATAAACCAATGATGTTTGATCTAAATCCACTACTTTGTACAAGTTTTTTTCAAAGATGTCTGTTTCAGCAAGTTTATGTGAAACAAGGTCATTTGAAATTATTATTTTTCAGCGGGGGATAGAGCACTGCAATGGAGCCATGTTATAGAAGTGGTGTATCCATCCAATTGGTTTGCCTTTTTATATTTCCACAAACTATGCATTTATGTGGGTCAAGGTTGCGTAAAGATACCCTTTGAGCGGGGGATAAACCACTAAGCAGCATGCTAGTCCATTGCCGCACTTCTCGTCTGAAGCAAAAACTTTTTGGTCAAGGTCAAATATTTTTCAAAAAAAATTTAAAGGGGAGGGGGAGGGGGGAGGGGGTGGGGGAGGGGGGGGGACTTTAAAAAAATTAAGCCCCATGGCATTTTTATGTTACCATCGGCTGTAGTCTCCGAAAAGACACAACTATGGACAACTCCAAACTTGTGTTAGTAATGCCTACCCATTAATGTTTACAAAGTACTTTAATATATTTACTGTGTTAAAAAACATGACTGTTAAAGATTTGAAAACTTTTATATATAGGTCAAGGTCACGAAAAAACTTTAAAAAAATTAAGCCCCACACCCCCCTATGGGGGTGTGGGGCACTTGGGTTGGCATCGCTGTAGCCTCCGAAGAGACCCAACTATGACAACTGGGCAACATCCAATGTCGTATAACCTTCACCACGCAAGACTTAAGCATTTACTGCATTGCTAACAAATAACTTTTCCAATAGCTAACAAAAACTCATTTACATAATTTTGAAAGAGGTTGAGGACAGCCCTAGTGGCTTATGTCCCCGGTCCGAGTGCAGAGGCCATCGGCTCATTACCCCCGTATAAGCGTACAAACGGACCAACTCCAATTTCTCAGCCGCATTGAAGCATGCATGAGTGGAGCCTAACAATTATAAAAAGTGGTTTTACACGGGGCCTACTCCCGTTCCCTATCTTTAATATTTAAGTTCAGCAATGCAGTAAATTTATATAAGTTCTTACTAGGTCAAGGCCATACGAACATTAAAAAATTTCGGCCCCCGTACATCCATGGCGAACCACGAATGTTCGGGGGCCTTGGGGACAAAAAAACACAAATAGCTAACAAAGTTTCATTTACATAATTTTGAGTTTCCAGAAGGGAAACTAACTGAGGACACCCTAGTGGCTTACGTCCTCGGTCCGAGTGCAGAGGCCATCGGCTCATTACCCCCATATAGGCGTACAAACGGACCAACTCCTATTTCTCAGCCGCATTGAAGCATGCATGAGAGGAGCCTAACAATTACACAAAAGTAACTTTACACGGGGGCCTACTCCCGTTCCCTGTCTTTACAATTTACTTTGAGCATTGCAAAAGCTCAAGGGGGAAATGCTAAAACAAGCGTATACACTTTAGAAAAATATAACACACTTACAACACACAATTGAGCTCAACGTAGTCAATGCTGGAACAAGCACATACACATTAAACACATATGACAAACAAGACACAAAGGATAAAAGACACACAGGAGACATAGGGTACAAGTGAAACACTCTTATATAAAACAATTCGCAATACCCAAACGCGAGCGCAATATCTTACAACTAATACAAGTCTTAAAGTTAGAGTAGACTTCGCTAAACACTGAAGGCGCCATTCAGTATTTAGTGATGCCTATGGCGGTCCGTCCCGATCGTTCACGTTCAACGCGCGGGAGCGGACTGCGAGCCGGCTCTGGCCGGGCCCCCTTATATCCCCACCGGGGCTGCCACGCCCAGGATATCAGGGGTGGGGGAGGGGGTGGGGGGGGGTTCGGGGGGGGGGTCACTTCTCGTCCGGAGCAAAAAACTTTTTGGTCAAGGTCAAAAATTTTTCCGAAAAAAAGTTCGGGGGGTGGGGGTGGGGGAGGGGGTGGGGGAGGGGGGGAGGGGGGGGTCACTTCTCGTCCGGAGCAAAAAACTTTTTGGTCAAGGTCAAAAATTTTTTCGAAAAAAAAGTTCGGGGGGGGGGTCACTTCTCGTCCGGAGCAAAAAACTTTTTGGTCAAGGTCAAAAATTTTTCCGAAAAAAAAGTTCGGGGGGAGGGGGTGGGGGAGGGGGTGGGGGGGGGTCACTTCTCGTCCGGAGCAAAAAACTTTTTAGTCAAGGTCAAAAATTTTTCCGAAAAAAAATTTGGGGGGGGAGGGGGTGGGGGGTGAGGGGGAGGGGGGGAGGGGGGGGGGTAAGTGGGTCAAGGTCACCCACAACACTTCTACTCTAAGTGTTGGCTATACCCCCACCACAACTGAGTCCCTAGGCTGCACAACACCGCTCCGCCAGTATGTCTCCAGCTTCCATGCGGTGCGTTTCGCTGTTCTCTAACTCTCTATATGTAAGTATTTTTACAAGTTTTGAATCTAGGTCAATACACTTTAACTCTGGGACGATATCGACTTGTACTATTTCTTTGTTTTGACTCAAGGTCTTCACACTTTAACTCTGGGATGATTTTGACTTATAGCATTTCAGCTTTTTAACTCAAGGTCGTCACACTTTAACTCTGGGGCGGGATCGACTTGTAGTATTTCTGTGTTTTGACTCAAGGTCACCACACTTTAACTCTGGGACGGGATCTACTTGTATTATTTCTGTGTTTTCACTCAAGGTCATCACACTTTAACTCTGGGATGATTTTAACTTATAGTATTTTAGTGTTTTGACTCAAGGTCGTCACACTTTAACTCTGGGGCGGGATCGACTTGTAGTATTTCTGTGTTTTGACTCAAGGTCACCACACTTTAACTCTGGGACGGTATCAACTTGTAGTATTTCTATGTTTTTACTCAAGGTCATCACACTTTAGCATGTAACTTTAAGGTAGCACCGAAACGGTGCTACCCGGCTTGACATTTTCAAGTTTCCCGAGGTCATCACAATTTCCCCCACCACTTCCCATATACCTAGAGTGCGCGGGGCCGGACAGTCAGTCGCTCGGTGTCTGTCGTAGGGTACGCATCGCGGTTGCAGTAATGGTCGAATGGGGGCTTCTGGGTCAGTTCAAGGTCACCCGAGCGGTGTCACATGACGGTTTAGGCAGAGTCACGTTGCAAACTTCAAATTTCCTCGGCACTTTTGCTGTTTCTCATCGTAAATTCGCTCCAAGTCGTCAAGGTCATGGTAACTGTGACTAAAACTCGGAGCGTAGTGCGAGAAACAGCAAAAGTGCCGAAAAATTTTAGGTTTCAGCATGACCTTGACCTTTTGTGACATCAATGACGTCATCTTGGTGACGTAAGGGGTGATGACGTCATCGGCACATCATTTCTGTGACGTCATGGGTGTGACGTCATGGATGTGACGTCATTGGTGATGACGTCATCGATGATGCAATCGATGACGTCATCGATGAGGTCATTGACCTCGATGACGTCATCGATGACGTCATCCCTCAGGTGACCTTGAACTGTTCCAAAAGCCCCCATTCCCCACTACTAATAGTCTGTTTTTTTAAGTCCAATTTTAAAAGGTCTACCTGTTACAATCTAGCGTCATACCTTTACTCGTTGAGCTCCCCGTTTGCAATTTCGCTGCGGTTTTGATATTTTGGAGGCCGCCGCAAGGATCTATAAATACAATAAATGTATTACAAGTAGCCTACATATTGTTTGGTAAAAAATTAAACCAAATTGAAAAATACAAGAAATAATACACAGATTGAAAATTTAAAACAATAGAATGTTTAAATTTCTTCTCTGGCGTCATACCTTTACTCGTCAAGCTCCCAGTTTGCAATTTTGCTGCAGACTCAATACTTTGGGTGCCGCCGCAAGGATCTATGAATACAATGAAAATACTATAACTAACCTACATACTGTTTGATAAAAAATTAAACTTAAATAAAAACAACAAAAAAAATTTGCAGATTGAAAATTTGAAATCAATAGAGTACGGTATTTAAATTTATAAATATAATAAAACTTGGTCTGTTTTAAGATTCACTTTTGATAGGTCTACCCGTTACTTGTTCATCATACCTTCACTCAAGCTCGCCGGTCCAGTTTCAAATTTTGCTGTATTAAAATATAGTTAAATATCAAATTGAACTCAAATGTAAACTACAAAAAACAAGATAAAACAAAATAAAAGATGTTACGTTTTGATATTTTTAAAACAGTTAAATATTAAATGGGAATCTTATGTTTTACTATAAAATGAAGTCAACAAAGTTCCAGTTATCATTTATAAAGTATTGGAGTGGAAAACTCCTACACTGAATAACAAACAAATTGTAAAAAGAAATTTAGAAACAGGCTCATTAGTTTATAATTGACAACCAATAGAATGTCATCAAACATGTATAACGCCTGGAATTTATTATATGCACACTATCAATATGTTACCTGGAGTCACAATCGTATCTTGCTGCAAACTGCCCACACTCGATTCCTCCAGGCTCTTGGCCAAAGAAGAAAAATATTGAGTTGCAAATTCAACATCTGGAATAAATTAATCATTTTAAATAGTAATAATAATTTGCTTTTTATAGGTATGCAGTTTCCTCTTAAATGTAGAAATGTAGAATTGAGAAAAGTAGTCACGTTGTCACATTCAACATTCTTCGTAGGCCTAATACCTACATCAAAGACACCAAAAATAACTTAGGCCTACCGGTAATTGATTACTGTATCCACGCCAGAGGTTTTTTGTTAGGGGTGTTTTCTTTACTAGGTACGCAGACCTTGGAACGCTTTTTGGGAAAGCGGTTCAAACCCATCTAATTTTAATGGCCACCCCGGGAATCGAACCAATAACCTCTTGAACAGAAGTCCAAGAACTTAATTGTTAGGCTAGCATTTTATACATTTACTTACTTAATTGATTACGTGATGATTCCATCCGTAATCCTTAAGGCAGAAATTGGACAGGTCAAATTAGTTAGGTTATAAGAATAACTACAAATTAACTAGGCCAAAGTCTAGGTAAGTCAAAGTTAAATAATAAAAACAAGTTAAATTCCATACCGTAGAAACAATTTCTTTTAATAGGAATCACTTTGATTCAAATTTAAGTTTCGGGAGCTTTTCAATATTTTGGAGGTGTCTTGGTAATGCCTGAAAAAGTTTTAATCCAGATTCCTTGAGTTTCTTTAGAAAACCAAAAGAAATATTAAACTCTGTATTAAAAATATTCCTGTATGATTCATACGATAGGTTCACATTACAATGCACCTCTTTAAACATTTGGTACATTTTATTAATGTTCAGATCATCGGGAAGATACTTTTTTGATGAGTCTTTTAAACTATAGTGGGCGCCTCGTCCATTGAATGAACTGATATGAACTTTTATTAAATTCAATGTGTCAGTGCTAAGTGTATGCTTTCTGTTCAAGGGCTTTCCTCGTTTATCCTTGGGAGATTTCCCAGTCATTTTAAGACTACTTATGAAGTACTCTACCTTATTTTTACTTACACCATGTATAGACTGAAATGATTTGCGGCAAACTTGCCACTCAGTTATTTTTCCGTCATCTAAAGCACGAACCTTGTACTTACAAGAGACGTCTTTCAATAAAGCATCACTTGGATCTTTTCTGGGGCGCCGCCGCTGAACGTGAACCATCGAAATAAGACCACATAAATAAGAATTTTGTTCGTTGGTGCTGTCCATTAAGTTAAAATTCTTAAGAATTTCATCTCTAGCACTGAAAGGAACTGTATCAAAACACTTAAGGCGACACTTCTTGCAGTCTGCCCCAGCTTCATGGCTTTGAACACGGATTCGTTTTAATGTATCTCTCATCCTACCCGTCACCTTTCTCTTCTTACTTTTCTTCTCTATTACCACTCCTACATCGCTATCCTCATCACTCATATCACTCACATCACTTATCATCTTAATAAACAAAAATAACTCTCTTAAAACATGAGTTAACAGATCACCTATTTAAAGTCAATCACATCTCAGTGTAAACTGCAGTGGACAAACTGAGGCTGGAGCATAAAAATATGACTGACCAGCTGAATTCAATACAACTTTAAATAATAAATTATAGTGCAATAATATTATTTAATAATTTGATTTTCATACTTGAAAATTAAATTTAACTTCAAATACGTATTTATTGTATTTTAGAAACATTTTTGTTGCTAAAACTCCAAAGTAAAAACTAATTTAGTCTTGAACTTGACCCCTTGTTCCCTACAATTGAAGTGACTTGGCCCCTTCTTCACTAGGTTTTAGTATCTTTCACACTGACTTTGGCTGTGACCTAGCCCGTTTTTCCCTACAGTATTTATATTCTCAGAAAGTGCAAAAAATGCAACATTTCTGCATTTCTATCTCAATTTCGGAAAAAATGGACTTTGCCCCTTTTTTCCTATGCCCTTCATGTATTCAAAATTAGATTTACCAATTAATCAAAATCACATCATCCAGTGTTGTGTTGAGTGTTTGTGCTTCTTTCAATACAAGCAAACAACTCTCCAAACAAGTTATTCCACGTTTTTAGGAAATAAAAGTAAAAAATGCAATCAAATGTAGTCCACTTGATTTGGAAAATATAATCTTGAGTGATTGATTGTTTTCTTTTAATTTTGGTAGCCTAATCTTATTTCCTGTGTAATAAGGGAACAACTACATCCTGGTCATATACTGAAAGGAACACTAGTTTATGGGATATTAGTGAAACTTCTACGGTGACATAATTGGGAGATAGATTGTCCACTTTTAAAAATCTAAGGGATGAGCTTGGACAGAACTGTTCTTCATAAAAGTTACTGATTTCCAAACTACCGACACACGATAACCGTGGTTTTAAAGTTATTGGAGATAATGAAATGTTATATTAGAACAATAGAGCCATCAGATATGAAACTACTGTCTTCAGGGTTCGAGTTAATTAGCTGTAATGATTGATACTGGGCCATTTTGAATTACGTAGATGAGTCACAATTTGTAGAAAGAGGCCCCAGGCAATGAGCTTTCATGTAGTGAGGGAAGGTACTGTGATTAAAGTGAGCAGTCATTTTACAAAATTGTTCAAAATCATTTTATAAAATATTGTCTGTACTACACATCTTGCTAAGTCTCTTAACAATTTGTTGCAGGGGATTATCTCCTTTCCTAAAAAAGTTCTTCATTGTGCACAGAAAATTTTCAAATTTAAAAGCATTTCATGAATCTAACGGAAGAAATATTCAGGTGTATTTACAATATGAGTCAAGCAATAGAAATTATAAGTTACCAATTAATTGTCTTCCATCAATTTCTTCGATGTCTTGAAAATTATGCAATATATTATTAGTGTAGTCTTCATATTGATTGAAGTGGGAAGGACGTAAAAGGATTGTCATTGAGACATGAAGTGAGATTAAAAGATTGTTACAATGACATTTTAAAGACAAGAGGTCCAGTGTAGATAAAATATTGGCAATATTCTGTAGCCTTCCAACGTCTCAAACCATCAAGCGACCTTGGTTTCTGACAGTACTCATAAGGGATACCTTTCTGAAGGGAAACTAGTTTGGATGATGTAGAAGATATTAATTAATCTCGATTGAAATAGGATGCTTGCCAAAGTTCCCAGTACAAAAACATTTTATGCCTGATTCCCAAACAAACCAAATGCATATAATAAAGTGTAAACAATAAAACAAGGTTAAGTCCAGGAATATAGTAAGAGGTGTTACACCAACATAAAAATATTCATCTTCATTGATAAAAAAAAAAACTTTGTGCGAACGAGCTTTACAATCTTTATTTGGAAAAGTCATTCTGTTGTTAATACAGACTTTGCTTACAACAAGTGCAGGAAGAGTAACCAGTATGGGACTTGACTCCCAAGATAAAAGCCTTGGCCGGAGCATTACAACATAATATACCTTTGAGAATTACAGATAACTTTCTCCCACTTAACTCTATTTCATTTTTTACTATATAAATAATTTCATTAACAAAATCAATCAAAAATCAGTTGGAGAAGGCTTACTCTTTCCATGATAAATACAAACCTGAAACACATGGGCACTTGGAGATGGGATGTTAATAACTGACCCTAAAATTGGCCATACCTCGCTTGCACTGCTACCACAGAGTGAAGCTCAATAATTGTAAAGAGAAGCTCAATGGAAGATACACTTTCAGTCACATCATATTCTTTTCAAAGCAAATTTGATACCAACGTGAGTAGTGTGAAATTGTTGGTGCTGGGCCAGTTCATGGCCACTCGAGGGATGACGTCATCGAGGTCAATGACCTCACCGATGACGTCATTTCCATGACGTTACACCCATGACATTGCAGAAATGACATGGCGATGACGTCATTACCCCCTTACGTCATCATTATGACGTCACCGACGCCATTAAGGTCAAGGTCACGCTGAAACCTACATTTTTTTGGCACTTTTGCCGTTTCTCGCACTACGCTCCGAGTTCCAGTCAGAGTCCCCGTGACCTTGACGACTTGGAGCGTACTTGCGATGAGAAACAGCAAAAGTGAAAAGTTAAACTTGAGTTTGTGACATGTCCTTGCCTAAATGGTCAATCGGTATTCCTCCAGGCGACCTTGAACCGACACAACACCAACAATTTGCCATTACTGTGACCTTGAAAACTTAACAACTGAGTGCCGACACCGATGCGCACCCTACGACAGTCACCGAGCGACTGACCGTCCGGCTCCGCGTACTCTGGGTATATGGGAAGTGGTGGGGGAAATTTCAAGGTCATCCAAACGGAGTTTTAAAAAAAGTCAAAGAGTAGAAAGACTACCCTTGTGCTTCTTGAGCGATTTCATCAATGTGGAGAGCTTCGGTATGCCAATTCGACCTGTACCGACATTCTGCTAAATAATGTTTGCAAAAGCCGTAGAAACAAGAGTTGCAATGTCTGCAGCTGGTAAGGTGTTTCAGTGGGAACTCGATGCATCGTTCAGGGCAACAAGTGTACATATGCCCTCTGATCTGGTAAACATGAAATGTCTTCAATTGCTGTTTCGGCTTCTCCCATGACTTGCACTTACACATGTATTGTGAATAAGCGTCACATTTTCGACAAGCCAGTCCATCCACGACATCAGAGTCCTTAGGCCATGAAAAACATTTCTGTTCACAACAAAAGCTGAGTTCACTCTCCATGTTGCCGCGGTGAAGTCGCACGATGAAGTGATGCCGTAGTCAGTGAGAATGACGCTTAAATAAACTCAGGCAAGTGGAGGGGGAAATTTCAAGGTCATCCAAATTGTGTTTAAAAAAAGATGTCTAGTCGTCCTCTTCGTCGTCTGTAGTACTTAAAGAGAAATCCGACGAAGAATGAGAGTCGTCAGAATCTGACATGGTTGCTCTCCAGATCCAAGATATATCCAATGTAAAACGAAGGCCGGGATCTCGCACCATCAAGTCTTTTAATCTATTAAAGACCATGTCCACCTTGTCCAATGTGTCAATAATTAACACCCAATGCGTCGGCTCAAAATAATCTGTAGTCGAGTCTGCCTCACATACAGTTATATTCTCCGGTGCTATTGAAATGTACAGATGTGTGAAATCTCCTTGATGAGGCTGGCTGGAAGTAGGAGACTCTGGGAAGACCCCGGTCGCATCAAAATCCAAGTCCATCCTAAATCCGATGGTTATGTTGTTGATGAAAACCTCTTTTACTCTTTGATACACCGTCTCCGCTTCTGTTGTATCTTGCAAATGAACGGTCCACCGTTTCGGCCAGTCTTCGTCCGTAGTGGAGGTGACTTGAGAAACAGTACTGTCCGCCATGGTTGCTAGGCAAGGAATGAGGTGAGCCGCAGACTGTTGTAACAGTATTGAGAAGTAGAGGGGGAAATTTCAATTTCATCCAAATTGGGTTTTAAAAAAGGAAAGAAGGTCACACTCCATTAGCCTCGTTGCCCATATCTTCTCCCACGTCAGATTCAGCCGATTGGTAGATGGGTGATACCGCTAAATACTGCGGTGAGTACTGCGGTGAGTGCTGACCGTCGTCTTGCTGCATTCTAACGTCTGACCAGTCATAGTCCAATGTCATTTGTAGTTTTATCCCAAGGTTTTCGGTGAGTATAGCTTTCATCCTTTCACATATGGCTTCTAAATAGTGAATACTGTCGATTGTTAGTCTCCAACCTGTACTTGAACCAACATCAGTGGTAGAGTCAGCTGGCCGACATGGTTGCCTGCCAAATGAGAAATGATGCTCGATCTAAGAGTTAGGCTGGTATATGAAACTGGTGGGGGGAAGTGGAGTAGTGGGGGAAGTTTCAAGGTCATCCAAGTGGAGTTTTAAAAATAGAAAACCTACAAAGTAACATTGAAACTTTCCAACTGATGGTGGGCATTTTCTTCCGTCACTTTACCGACACGTGTAACTATGCCGTAATGTATGAATAGTACAACCATAATCAAGCCAAACAACAAAAGATAGCCGTTCAGTATCATAATATTTTCCGAGTGGATCTGTTTTCTTCTTATCTCCCTCTCTTGCATCCTTTTCTCCAACTCGTGTACAAAGTCAGAGCATGCGTGAGGACATCTTCCATCTTTGGTAGGTCTGGCATGGTTGATGTTGTAGGTTCGGCTGTTGAAGATGAAATGAGGTGTCTCATGTACACAGACAGTCAAATGGTGGGGGTAGCAAAGCAGTAGAGGGGGAAGTTTCAAGATTATTCAAATTGTGTTAAAAAAAAATCCTATCTTGTTACTGAGCACATATGTCAGTAACAAGATAGGTGTCTTTTTGCTATTTTACATAATAAAGAAATAAACGTTTTCTACAATGGTAAGAATAAGGAAGACAACTGCTAGTCAACTGAAGTAATCCAAGGTCTGGCTCGCCTCAGTCTTCATAGACGCTGGTGAGGAAGCCGCTGAATGTTCAGGCTCTTCTTTTGGGTGACGAAGGCTCCGAATATTGCAAGCGTAGACTTGCAAGTTTAGAAAGTAGCCTCGTGCCACCATCAGCTGCAACTCCTTATACAAGTCGTTTAGCTACTGCTGAGTCTTAGGCCGGTTCCTACGTGGGCGACAGATGCGACGCGACGAGAGCGACAAAATTTCAAGCAAATGTATAAGCATTGGAGCGTTCTTAGTGGGCGACAGGAGCGACAACAATTTACAATGTATAACGTTATGGCGATGCAAGCTTGTCGCTGGTGTCGCTCCAGTCGCTCTCGTCGCGTCGCATCTGTCGCCCACGTAGGAACCGGCCTTAATGGTGACCTCCTCATAGCTTGCGCAACTTACATTAAGAGACATCTTGATGTTGTACGGTTGACCGCCGGAGTTGAAAGATGCTGAGGCACAGCGCTTGGGGGTACTATGAAAAAGTGGTGGGGGGATAGAAGTTGCAATTAAACCGTTCTAAACTTTTTCCATTGATACAACGGAACCGAACAAATAGCACAGGTGTCCTTGATGTTTTCAAACTTAAACACTGGTGCTACAAAACCAAACTGTTTTATACCTCCATCCAGTACGAATTGCCGAAGGTCTCCAATAGCAACGTCACCACAGGGTCTACAAAACTTGACTCTATCATTGAATTTGTACCAAGAGTATTCCGAGTAGCCTCTATTTTGCCTCTTGTAGTCTTTGATATCCTGCTTTATCGTTATTGGGGAACAAAGATGTGTGAGTTATAACTCGTTGTAAGCAAAGCTCGTGCCTTTTGCTCATCGTTTGCTAGTTGGCAACAGACTGACCGTGTTCGCATCCAAGCAGGTTTGAATTCTAGCGCGGTAGTGGGGGTAATTGTGAAATGCAAAGGTCAAAGGTCAAGGTCACCCGTGAAGTTAAAAAAAATGCAACATATCAGTATGTGACAAACTTCACATATTAATAAGTTGCATTTTTTTGTCTTTTTTTATTCTTTTTTGTCTTTTATGGTTTATTTATTTATAAAACATTACAATAAAATATTTACAACAGTAAAACTTAAATCTAACACTGCTGCTTGTCGGCGATGTGGATGGTCAACTGGGTGGAATTGCTACCTGTACAACCGTGGGACACCAGGTAGAGACAGCCGGGTTGGATGGAGCGCAGATCCTCGTTCTGGAGAAGATGGACGAATCGTTTTGGCAGGTAGACCTGGAACTTGGGCTCATCCCTCGGAGTGAACGGTGCCTCACACAAGACTAATGCATATGAAATATTTGAATTAATATGCGCGAAATAGATCATTTTAAGAATAGGCAAACTACAAATATGAGATAATCTCCGAAGAACATATATCCCCGAGCTAATTTTATTGCATACTTTGTTGACATGCTCGTTTCAGTTTAGGTTTTGATCTAAATGAATATCTAGAAACTTTGTTTCTTTACTAGTTTTAAAATAGCACACGAGATTATTTTCTTTTAAAAAGTCATTTTTATTTTTATTTTGAGATAGGAAAAACGTTACCGTAAACTGGGGTTACTTGCAACAGTTTTTTACTTTGACAGTTTGCCATTTTTTAACCAATGACAGTCAAAACTCCAAACCTATTTTAAATTCCTAGTCCCACCCCTAATAACAATTTACGTTACAGACCAAAAAACACAAAATCTTTTTTGACCATAACAAAATAGTAGTTTTCATCACTAGGAGCAAAAGCGGGTCTTTTTTGTGCGTAATCGTGTTTTAAAAATGAGGCGCAGCTGAGTTTTTAAAAACGATTAAGCATCAAAAAGACACTTTTGCTCTGAGTGATGAACAACGTTTTTTATCATAATGCGAAATTAGACTTTAGATCATTAAAAATATTAACTATAACGATGTATTTTCGAGGTTATATTTACAAAGTTAGCAATATGCAGTGTTTACATTTATGTTATTTACAAACAATGCTCTTTATAACGTTTGAATTTCAAAATTCTGCTCCTCAACATTAATAAATGAATAATAATATACACAGCAAACAGATGACTTTTCAGTACTAGCACCTAAAAAATTCTCCAGATGATTTTTCAGTCCTAGGACAATAAAGAATCGGTTTTGGTACAGTTGAGAGAACAAAAAACAGGCTGATTTCGTGCAGAATGATAAAAAATAAAATATGGGTGTTCCAAGTTACCTCATGGTAGGGGGTTTCTTGAAACACTCAATTTTGTCCATTTAAAAAGCATTGGAAACTGAAATGTGTTGCAATTAAACATGTAAAGGGGTTACATGGAACAAAAATATAAATTTAAAAAAAGATATTTAGTTATTTTTAATGAACTTTTATTACAATATATTTGATAAAAGACGAAACAACCCAATGTTACATTTTTTTAAGAATGCTATATTCTGCTTATCGTAACAAATATTAATACAAAATTAGTTTTTAAACCTAGAAAGTGAAGTTAACTCAATATATATATATATATAATACGTAACCTTACAACAAATTAAACTAAGTTGCTTCAAATCAAAATATGCAAAAAATTCTAAGTTGCAATAAATCAACGAAGTATTTTTTGATTGCCTACGTTTCCATTGGAAAACAGAAGCGTCCCCTTCTGACAAAAAGTGGAGTTACAGTAGCAATGATAGATTTCTTGTTTACTGAGCCCAGATATTCTGCATTCGGGAATATTATATATTTTTGGCTTTATCTGACTGTCTTATAAATGTTTTACCTTGAACCAATAGTTTTTTTCAACACTGGTAATCTGCGCAATGAACTTCATGTTTTTTTTTTTTTTTTTTTTTTTTTTGTTCCCTCGTCATAATTTACTTAAGACAACAAATCATAATTTACATTTATTATATCATTAGAACACTTATACATTTCACATAGTACATTCTTCATATTCTATAAAATGTCGAATAGCTTAAGGTGGCTAAACTCCCAGGTGTATGCAAAAAGCACAACTAATAAATTCAATTTCAAAATAACTTTATTAAAAATTGTACATCAAAGGTACATGAATGGCGTCACTTAATGAGATACCTTAGGATCAACTAGACAGACCTCTGAAATAAACATTTCCCTCACTTCTTCAGAGAACAAAATTCCGCCACAGAATAAAATGGATTTGAAATAAGAAATGTTTTCTGCTGCTTCAGAAAAGTTTCAGATTTTGTCACATTCTTTATGTTGGCAGGTAAATTTCTGAAAAAAAAATTTACACCAATAAATGAAGATTTCTTTAGAAAAATCTCCTTTTTGTGTTTTTCTATTATAATGTCCCCACGATTTCTTGTCAAATAATTATAAAAAATTGTCAAAATTCTTCTTGTTATGCAAAAAGTTCTCTAGAATATATAAATTAAAACCTGTTAGTATGCCATGTCCAGAAAAGTATTTTCTACATGATTAATCTTGTTTTTATTTCAGAATTGTTCTTATTGCTGTCTTTTGTAGGAGCAGAACTTTCTAGATAATTTTTTTGTGGTGGCACCGTACAAGACAAATGCATAAGAAAAATTGTGAATTAATATGCGCGAAGTAGATCATTTTAAGAATAGGCAAACTACAAACATGAGATAATCTCCAAAGAACATATATCCCCGAGCTAATTTTATTGCATACTTTGTTGACATGCTCGTTCCAGTTAAGGTTTTGATTTAAATGAAGATCTAGAAACTTAGTTTCTTTACTAGTTTTAAAGTAGCAAACGAGATTATTTTCTTTTAAAAAGTCATTTTAAATTTTATTTTGAGATAGAAAAAAACTTTACAAAATTTGTTTTTGATTTGTTTAACAAAATATTTTTGCCACATAAAAAACCACCAATTTCATCAACAGTTGAATTAAGCTCACCAGAAACAACTCCAAAAACATTTCCAGCACAAGACGCACTTATTTAATATACATATTTAAAGATATTAGGCTGAACTCCAGAATTGTATACAAATGAAGATAGACCGCCTATGTAACGAAAAAAAGAAATGAGCCAAGACTGAACCTTGAGGTACTGAATATTTAATAAGTTCTCTCCCAGACTGAACGATTTTGATCATGTTGTGTTGCCAATCAGTATGTTGTATTTCTACAAATTGTTTTCTGCCTGTAAGATAAGATTCAATCAGTTTTAATGCTCTACCAGTAATGCCAAAGCTATAGAGAACTTGAAGTATTTTAGAATGACAAACACTATCAAAAGCTTTGGTCCGGTCCAAAAATGCACTGGCCACTTCTTTTCCCTCATACATTCCATCAATAATATTTTTAATAAAATCGATTGTTGCTATACTTTTTCATCTGTTACTTCTAAGACCATGTTGTTCAACATCCAGAAGATTGGTGTTTCCAAAATATGTATAATTTTGATTAAGAATACATTTCTCGAAAGGTTTAGAAAAGGAAGACTGAATGTAAATAAGACGATAATTTTGTACATCAGAGAGGTTATCTTTTTTATGTACAGGAACAACTTTTGATATCTTGCGTTGGTTTGGGAGAACACCTGTAATTAATGAAGTATTGATTACATGAGTTATTGGCTTTACTAACTTAGTCTTTGCATCCTTAATGATTTTCATAGGGATTTCATCTTGACCACTAGAAAAAGAGGGCTTGCAAGAGTCAATTACTTTAAGGGGAGCAGACCACTTTCGATTTCCCCTATCTCCACCATGTTAACATAAGTTTTTTTTTCTCGCAAACTATTAAAGATAAATAGTTGAATTTTTTTGTGTATGGACTTTGACTCCTGAGACATATTTAGGCCAGAGGATTTTTTTATGTATTTTAGTTTTGTTTTTTAATTTTCTATTTATCATATATCATAAAAAGTTGATTTATAAACATAAAAAATTTATATTTTTTTAGTTATATTTTCAAAAAACCCTCTGGTCTAAAGTTGTATTATGATATCCTAGTGGTGTGTAAAAAATGTCACTTCTGTAATACAAACGGTTACCAAGATAAAGGTACATTTACGTAGGTAAAAAATTATGAGTTGTGGAAAACGAAGAAAACGTGGAAAAACCTATACTTACAACTTTTTTGTCAACAAGTAAGTTACCTTTACCGTCTAAACTTTTTCAATTTCACTTAATTAATTAATTAATATTTATTATAATTATCTCTTAAAGTTACTTTTTCTTGTTCATACAGCATTTTTAATGCTCTTCACCGGAATCTTCCGCTCCTCCTATAGCACAAAAATTGGTAATTGGTAAATAATAAAAATACCACCCGTCCTAGCAGACCTATTTCCAAATTACTAATATTAATTTTGACCACCTAAACCTATAAACCTAATATCATCAAATGCTCATAAATAGGAAAATAAATGTCTATTCTCCTTATAATAAATATAGGGAAAGATATGCAGGTATGCTGCCATGGGGTACACCAAAAGTAGGTTTTTAGCAAAAAAAATAAATAAATAAATAAATAAAATATTTCGACCATATGAAGCCATATACTAAGTTTCGTCAATATCTGTCCATAAATAAAGAAGTTTGCCTTTTCTCCATATGTTTAACATGGGAAAAGAGTATGCAGGTTTGCTGCCATGATAAGCACAAAAGCCAAGATGTTTACCATAAATGGATGAACCTCAACTAAATGAAGCTGAATACCAAGTTTCATCCAAAAATATTCGTTAATAAGTGAGATATTAACACATTCTTACTCTCCATAAGATTGACATTGGGGCCCCAAAATACAATGTACTGTCTTTAGGCTTTTTAATACCTCGGTAACCAATGGAGATAGAGCAAAGCTTTAAAATACTAAATAGTGTGATATTTTGAACTAAATTCAATGGTCTAAATAAAAATTAAAAATTTATAAAAATTATATATGAAAAATGCAAAAAACTCATTTTTAGGGTACAAAACCCCCCAAACCTACCCCTTTTGGTATGTCGATATGTGTGGTTTACGAACTCATCCGAATAAACGTAAGTAGGGGGATAAAGGGCTCAGGCGTCCAGGTGCCGCGGATCCGCGGAAACCCCCCCCCCCCGAGACCACCCAAGTTGCTGAACCCCCCCCCCTCCCCGACACCACACAGTTGAATTATCCCTTCTCGGCTTACATCATCCACTCACGACAATCTTTAAGTCGCATAACAAAGTTATTATCATTGAAATTTATTTTAACCCTTCTCGATTTACTCGGCTTACATCACCTACTTACGACAATCTTTAAGTAGCAAAGTTATTAACATTGAAATTTATTTTAACCCTTCTCGATTTACTCGGCTTACATCACCTACTTACGGCAATCTTTAAGTAGCAAAGTTATTAACATTGAAATTTATTTTAACCCTTCTCGATTTACTCGGCTTACATCACCTACTTACGGCAAACTTGAAGTCACAAAGTTGTTTACAATTCTATTTTTTTTTTATTTACATTTATTTATAAAGGCAACGTTTGTTAGAAAAAATCCGAAAACGCGTGTAGCATGTCGCTGTGGATTTCAGAGAATTACTTCTTTATTTTGGATATTCAGAAACACATCTAAAACGTTTATAAACACATTCTTACAATGAAATGTATCATTTCCTTATCATAAGTATAAATGTATTACTAAATTAACTAGTTCTGCTGACCAATCATGTTCGATAAAGAATTAATGCACCCGATTAAACGGGTTGGTTAACACGGTATTGTATAGCCACTAGTGCAAGAGCGGCAGGAAAGTCCTTAACTACTGCTTTGTACCCGATTATTAGAGAAACTAAAATTTTTAGCTTCAATATAAACTTATAGCCTGAAACTTTATCATGAATAGTTTTACCATAGCACCAAAGAAATAAAAATTCCTCGCTTAAAACTTTTATGTCACGTTTTCAAATTATTGTTTTAATATTTTGCACTTTCATAATATTTATTATGCAGTTGGAATCAGCAATTTATGGAGATAAAGAAAACATAAGCTTCAACTTAATTATACTCATCATAGACAGACTCCACAGAGATTAACAATTTCAGCAGCCCGGCTTCAAAATATCAGACCAAAATTATTCAATAAACTCCCAAACACATTAAATTACAAGACGTCCCAGTAAAAGTCGAAGCTTTATTAAAATCATTTTAAAAGAAAACGCTTTAACTCAGTTGGTGATTATCTAGAATACCAGGAATGATAAAATATTATTTATGTTTATTAGTTATAAAGATTTAATAATAGTTTATTATAAAATGCAACCCATAGTATATAAGAAATGTCAGTTGTAATGTAATTGTTTAGATATCACTGTAACGGCAATAAAGAATTTAAATTTGAATTATCCATTGTATGTACGAATGATAGTGTGTACACTATCAGTAATTTTATCATTCTACCAGGTTGGGGAGTTTTGATGACGTTGTGAGCATTCCGGGTGAAAACAGTAGTTCTACGGCCTCGCCGCACCCCCGCTGGGGACGTAAGCTAGCCCATAGGGCTCCCCCACTCTACCCTCTTATTCAAAGCTTCATTCTCCGCCCAATCTTCCACCAAGCAGCATGTCGCCCCGTGACTTCGCATTCCTGCACTTTGAGCCGGTCGAGAATATTTTTAATCTACCGGAGGAGTTTGAAGATGAGGAGGAGGACTCAGCACCCAGGAGATACCAGAGGTGCCCGAAGGAGCCTTAATTGGCTTAGAGTTTCAGAGGGTCACTCTGAATACGCAAGACCCGTGGGGTACAATTTACCCTTTCATCAGTGAAGCAGAAGACTGGCTCGCCTTCGGGTACGGAATCCAAATTTTGTCAGCGGTGAGACCCGCATTCATTGCCGACGACGCGGAAATGCTGTGGGAGTGGGCGGAAGCGTACGTCAAAATGGCACCGGAGGATGCCTTCAATAACAACGTGGATAATCCGATGTTCTTGGTGAAGGCATTGTGAGGAGGATACCTCCAGGGTGTGCTCTATTCCACCCACCATAAACGGCCCTTCCAAGGGCAAAATAATACCTCAATTACGCGTATGAGTTCTCATACGCCACAAAGGACGACAACAACCCCTCTCAAAGGCACACACAACGGCCTAGCATTAACGAACCTATTACACACGTTTATTTCACTATCAAAAGTAATGTGTGATAGATTAATCTTTACTTCTAAATATCATATGTTACATCAATAAGTCAAAAATAGAATCTATATATATATATATATATATATATATATATATATATATATATATATATATATATATATATAATTCTGTAAGCGATATTTCTTGAGCAAAATTGTGAGCGTCATACAGAATGTAGAAAGATGGGAGGGGTCTCAAATTAAAGGTCTCGGTCCCATGCACGAGGGAAAACTATCGGTGTGTCCGTAATGTTAACAGGGAATGAGAAATCACGTAAAACAACCTCCATAAGAATAGCATGGGGATTCAAAAAACGTCTGCTTTGTATACATTAAAACATGTGTTATGGTTTCATTTCAAAATGAGACACAGATGATAACATTGAGTGAAGATATCAAAATAATTCACACCAAGAGAAGCAATCTACGGTATATAATAATTCTGTAAGAAAAATTTCTTGAGCAAAATTGTGAGCGTTTTACAAATCGCAGGAAGATGGTAGGAGTCCCAAATTAAAGGTTTCGGTCCCATAAAGTGTATCCATTAAGTTACAAGGAAATGAGAAATATAGTAAAACGTCCTCCTTAAGAATAGCATGGGGATTCGAAAAATGTCTTCTTTGTGTACATTCAAACATATGTTTTGGTTTTCTTTTAAAACTAGAGACAATAAAATTGAGTAAAGAACCATTCATAGCCAAATGACAAAAAATAACCCTAGAGAGTGGTAATACTATAATAAGACGTGTTGTTGCTTTGAGCTACTAAAAATTCTACTAGGAGAGTTAACCTTACATACTATTACAAATTGACTGCTGATTTTACTGTTGTTACTATAATATAAATTGTAAAAAATAAAAAAAATAAAAATAAAAAAATTGAGCGTGTATGCATGATCGTTAATAGAGATGCAATGGGCGATGAATTGTGGTTTGAGAAACACCTACATTATTTCCATTGTTTTGGTTTTATTTTAGGACGAAAAGTGTCAAATGATCATATTGAATGACGATGACACATTAATTGATACTTTAAGTGTATCAGTCAGTGAAGTTTTGGTATAATTAGCTGAATTTTCCGAGAAACCTTTTAGTCATTTCATAGATTGTAGGATTATAGGAGAGGAGTTAAAATCAAAGACGTCTGTCCTATATTCTAGAGGAAAATGCAGCAGGTAAAAAACTTAACAACACAATGGGAAATATATAAGAATGATTATTTTCTGAAAGGTTCTCGTTAAAGATTCTCCATGTAGTGATTAAAAAAAAATCTGCTTTGTTTACACAAAATTAAGAGTTTTGATTAGGGGGGATAAAAATTCACAGCAAGTGAAGATGCACTTTGAGGTGCTGTGTTTAAATTTTGTGACTAAAACATAAAAAAAATAAAAAAAATAAAAAAACTGACAGGAGCTAAAAAAATCAATGTTTTTTCCATTGCCGCTTTTCTAAAAATTGTCACAGCTCAATTAAGAGACTGCGATTTCTTTCAAAGCTTATTTTCCATAGATCGATATGAGTTTAACAACAGACAAAATAGAGCATTTACAAACGGGTGATATAATAGTAGGCCTTCAGGATTGATAAGAGTACTTGGGAGTGAATGGTCTGTTCGAACAGGATTTGTTAAAGTATTAGGCCTATATACCTCAAATTAAAATCAAATTTTCTGGAAACCTGCGTTGTGGAAGAAATAATAATACGTTATGGTTCATGCTATTTTAATTTTATGATTAGGGGCTTTTGCCCCTATGAGCCACTATTAAACATATATTTACACTATAAATGATCAGGTAATTCGAATATTTATGCTGTATACTACAAGAGAAAAAACAATGATTTATGACTATATAGATATAATACCTATAAAAGTGAATTAGATAAATTCTTCCAAATAACAATTTAGAAAAGAGGCTTTTGATTAACATTGAGTTTTAGCACAGCATAATAAAAAATTAAAAAACGCGTGTGAGAAACGAGAATATTTGTTTTATAAAGGATTAACAAAAGATAAAAATCTAATATATTAAATTACTATCTATGCGTGCTTAATAGTATTAAACAGTAAGTGAATAGTTTAATTTCGTTTGCAACGCATCTTGAAAAGAAGTCGACTTAATACATTTAATTGAGTTTATGTTCTAATAAACATCATCTTTTAAAACGATCAATTCAGTATGTATATTATCTTTTCATTTATAAGATTCCGCGACTGTTGGAGAATACATGTATCATATGTAAGACAATCCATTGATATTCATTTAAACATACTTGTTTAGAAATGTCTGTATTATACCAAATACTTAGCTAACTTTTATAATATTTGGTTTTTATCCATGATTCCGAGTAATATCAAATGATATACTTAACAAAATTATAAATTATTATATTTATTTAACTATAAGTTACCTATATAATTTTTAGTTTACTAATGTCTTCTAAATAATACTTTTCATTATGTTAGACGTTAATAATTACCATGAGTTCCACATGGAACTTCACAAATTTATACATTTATCTAGTTTAAATGCGACTTTTATTTTACATTGCCCACACGAAAATAGCATTTATACTTTAATGTATAATATGCAAACATTAAGACATTTAATCGCAAAACACAAATTATTATATTTCTTTAACTATAAGTTACCTATGCAATTTTAGTTTTCCAATAACTTTAAATAATACTTTTCATTATGTTAGACGTTAATAGTTACCATGAGTTCCGCATGGAATCTCACAAATTCTCCATTTATCTAGTTTAAATTCAACTTTTATATTACATTGCCCACACAGAAATAGTCGTATTCGATAATCCTGGTAATAGTGTTTGTACTTTATAATACACAAGCATTAAGGCATTTAATCGCAAAACATGATAATATTCTAACACAAATATATAATGTTTTGTTCCAACGACGTCGAATCATTCATTACCGTGTGAATTACTAATTCGTGATAACATACATGCATCATTGGCACCATAATCTTATGTAAGAACGTCATTTATCTTAAGTAAATGCTTTTCTTTAGACGATAGAATGACTGATTCGGATCACTTTTACTATTTCATATTGGACTGCAATCTAACGGATTATCCAATATAAATATTATTCACATTACTCTTTCGTTTGAATATTGTTTGATATCTATTCTTATTGTGATGAATATTCCTTTAAAATAATACAGACGAAAATTGGGAGACGTATAGATCACCTCACGTGTTATCGAGGGGAAGTCTGTACCAACATCTCAGAAAAATATGGATGTGAGTCAGACTGCTCCATTACGTGAACGGTTGCAGTCGTCACTGTCCCACGAAAGGCAATAACGTGCGGTGCGTTCACAGTAAGAGCATCATTTTTTTTTTTAATATAAGATATTTTATTTATTTATTAATTGTTTTTTACTCAATCTACATCATCATGGATTAATCGCCTGTCGATCGGCTCCTCGGCATCGACGTCCATGATGTCTGAAATAATACAATTAGATTTACTTTATACCAACACTATAGTTAACAAGAGAATAATAGGAGAGGATTAGAGGTTTTTTCTTTTTATTTAATTTTTATTTCCGTACCATCTGGTGCAGGAAGCTCCAGAACGGGAACCGGTGGGGCGGGTAGTGCCAGGATTACCCGACGTGGCTCACGCATTTCCGGTGGGGCGGGTAGTGCCAGGATTACCCGACGTGGCTCACGTATTTCTGGTGGGGTGGGCAGTGCCAGGATCACCCGACGTGGCTGACGCATTTCCGGTGGGGCGGGCAGTGCCGGGATCACCCGACGTGGCTGACGCCTTTCCATTTCCTCCCTCTCGCGCCGCAGCCTCTGGAGCCGAACTCGGCACCTCCTGCTGTGCCGAGTTAAGTGATCTCGCCGTGACAGTTGGATTAAACAATCAGGGCACGAGACCATGACTCCTTCATGAACCCTTCGTAAATGTCGACGAAGGTGGTCAGCCCGGGAGAGGACAAGGCCACATTCAGCACAACGACAACCTGCCTGCTCCATGGTTCTAGAGTAGAATGAGCTCTCGGACCTAGATATCGCGAGGGAAGTGTGAAAAAAATGACACGCCCACAAGCGTCAGTCGGCCAATCCTGAGACCGGCCCTGAGATCTATGCCACTTCTCAGCCAATGAGAAATAGTGTTGAGCATAGTCAAGCCAAGACATCAATAGAGAATGAAATTATGATAATCACTAGCATAGTACTAACGACATTAAAAGATAAAGCATATAACAAATTACCTCTAATGACTGAATCAATAAAAGTACTCATAGTTGATAATGAAATGAGTCTTCAAAATTTAGACACATACTATCCATCTGTAATAATTTAATATCAACATTTTGAAAATCTCTATTGGTTTTCATGAGATAAATATAATTATGCGAATGACCAGGTAGCCTCCGTGAACTCGGAAAAATTCCATAACACTATGGATAATATTTTCATATAATTATAAAAATGTAAAAGTTACTTAATACATTTAAATCTATGCATTTCACAACATTAAGATTCCTTCTTAAATTATATCAGCCAAATATTTACGAGCTTGGATATACCAAGATGTTAGGAAACTTTTAAAACATACTGATTTAACGGTGGATGTTTCAAAGTTAGCCAACACTAGCGTTGGTTACTACATTAAGTAAAAAATTATTCATACACTAAATAATTACATCACTTTGAAGTATCGTATTACCATTTATTTAATTCTATGTAGTGAGAGGGGCTTTCCTGAATTATCATTACAACCCCTGTTCTATGTCGTTTGTAATACCATACACTCTGATTTACAAACGTCCACAATGTGTTGTATAAAACCCTCCTTGTGGGTTTAACGGTAGCATAGCACCGCGTTAGGGCGTGGGAAGGTCTCTCCAAAGCTTCTGTCGCTTTGTGGAGAATTTCTTAGGAATTTTCGGGTTCGAACGGGAACAAACAACCAGGGTGGATCCATTGATAGTTGAATAAGTGGGAACAACCTGTCACATGAATCACAGAGACTATTGTACTTCTTAGCAGTAGGTTATATACAACAATAGTTCTCGGGGGATGCGGGGAAAAAAACTGAGATTATTCTATTTAGACTTAACCCAAAGAGTAGCCGATATGTCAGTTTCTTTTATGTGTCAAAACTCTGTGATGTGGGTAAAACCTTTCACCTTCACTAGGGAAACAGACCACAGTTTGACCTACAGATGGAAGGGGAGTCCGAGTTTATAAGCCTCTCGCCGAAACGATACAAAAGAAGGAAATGAATAAGCTATGACATTCATTGTTGTAGGTGAGAGTATTTTCACTTCTACTGCTAAGGCGATGTGCCTTCTAATCTTCAAATTTTTGTTTATCAATTACATTTAGCACGCCTAGTATATAGGCAGTTTAACCATCGAATTAATTTCATTCAACATCGAACGAAAAACATCAACTCATTCATAAGTGAAAAACTAACACTCGTGTTGAGCTAAACAAAATTACCAAGACGATTTAGTATTAAGCTTAGTCAAGTAAAAATCTGCATAGATCATAAATACTTGGTTTTTTTTTCTAAATTTAAATGAAAATAAAGAATGATAATCAAGCTAACATTTCATTCAAATAATAATTTGCTAATTATTCATAATAGTTTAGGAATTGTTGTTAGCGACTCTTCTCTAAAACTAGAAATAAATGTTAACAATTTAATATGGAATAAACTATATCACACTACTGAAATAATAATATTTTTGTGATGTGTCGAGAACTTCAAATTCATTTCAATGTAAAGGAAAAATGTTTGTCGTTCTGGAGCTTCCTGTACCAGATGGTACTGAAATAAAAATCAAATAAAAAGAAAAAAATTCTAATCCCCACCGGAAATGCGTGAGCCACGTCGGGTAATCCTGGCACTACCCGCCCCACCGGTTCCCGTTCTGGAGCTTCCTGCACCAGATGGTACGGAAATAAAAATTAAATAAAAAGAAAAAACCTCTAATCCTCTCCTATTATTCTCTTGTTAACTATAGTGTTGGTATAAAGTAAATCTAATTGTATTATTTCAGACATCATGGACGTCGATGCCGAGGAGCCGATCGACAGGCGATTAATCCATGATGATGTGGATTGAGTAAAAAAAAAATTAATAAATAAATAAAATATCTTATATTAAAAAAAAAAAACCAAATATGATGCTCTTACTGTGAACGCACCGCACGTTATTGCCTTTCGTGGGACAGTGACGACTGCAACCGTTCACATAATGGAGCAGTCTGACTCACATCCATATTTTTCTGAGATCTATACGTCTCCCAATTTTCGTCTGTATTATTTTAAAGGAATATGCATTTACTTAAGATAAATGACGTTCTTACATAAGATTATGGTGCCAATGATGCATGTATGTTATCACGAATTAGTAATTCACACGGTAATGAATGATTCGACGTCGTTGGAACATAACATTATTTATTTGTGTTAGAATATTATCATGTTTTGCGATTAAATGCCTTAATGCTTGTGTATTATAAAGTACAAACACTATTACCAGGATTATCGAATACGACTATTTCTGTGTGGGCAATGTAATATAAAAGTTGAATTTAAACTAGATAAATGGAGAATTTGTGAGATTCCATGCGGAACTCATGGTAACTATTAACGTCTAACATAATGAAAAGTATTATTTAAAGTTATTGGAAAACTAAAATTGCATAGGTAACTTATAGTTAAAAAAATATAATAATTTGTGTTTTGCGATTAAATGTCTTAATGTTTGCATATTATACATTAAAGTATAAATGCTATTTTCGTGTGGGCAATGTAAAATAAAAGTCGCATTTAAACTAGATAAATGTAGAAATTTGTAAAGTTCCATGTGGAACTCATGGTAATTATTAACGTCTAACATAATGAAAAGTATTATTTAGAAGACATTAGTAAACTAAAAATTATATAGGTAACTTATAGTTAAATAAATATAATAATTTATAATTTTGTTAAGTATATCATTTGATATTACTCGGAATCATGGATAAAAACCAAATATTATAAAAGTTAGCTAAGTATTTGGTATAATACAGACATTTCTAAACAAGTATGTTTAAATGAATATCAATGGATTGTCTTACATATGATACATGTATTCTCCAACAGTCGCGGAATCTTATAAATGAAAAGATAATATACATACTGAATTGATCGTTTTAAAAGATGATGTTTATTAGAACATAAACTCAATTAAATGTATTAAGTCGACTTCTTTTCAAGATGCGTTGCAAACGAAATTAAACTATTCACTTACTGTTTAATACTATTAAGCACGCATAGATAGTAATTTAATATATTAGATTTTTATCCTTTGTTAATCCTTTATAAAACAAATATTCTCGTTTTTCACACGCGTTTTTTTAATTTTTTATTATGCTGTGCTAAAACTCAATGTTAATCAAAAGCCTCTTTTCTAAATTGTTATTTGGAAGAATTTATCTAATTCACTTTTATAGGTATTATATCTATATAGTCATTAATCATTGTTTTTTCTCTTGTAGTATACAGCATAAATATTCGAATTACCTGATCATTTATAGTGTAAATATATGTTTATTCTAAGTTTGACTCATTGATGTAACATATGATATTTAGAAGTAAAGATTAATCTATCACACATTACTTATGATAGAGAAATAAACGTGTGTAATAGGTTCGTTAATGCTAGGCCGTTGTGTGTGCCTTTGAGATTGGTTGTTGAAGACCTTTGTGGCGGATCCTATTGTCCGCGCTCGGTCATCGTGGGTGGTCCCCCTGAACAACGGGCCAAGTGGCTAGGTGTAGCCGTGGCACGCATGAGTATGAGAACTCATACGCGTGATTGAGGTATTATTTGGCTCTTAGAAGGGCCGTTTATGGTGGGTGGAATTGAGCACACCCTGGAGGTATCCTCCTCACAATGCCTTCACCAAGAACATCGGATTATCCACGTTGTTATTGAAGGCATCCTCCGGTGCCATTTTGACGTACGCTTCCGCCCACTCCCACAGCATTTCCGCGTCGTTGGCAATGAATGCGGGTCTCACCGCTGACAAAATTTGGATTACGCACCCGAAGGCGAGCCAGTCTTCTGCTTCACTGATGAAAGGGTAAATTGTACCCCACGGGTCTTGCGTATTCAGAGTGACCCTCTGAAACTCTAAGCCAATTAAGGCTCCTTCGGGCACCTCTGGTATCTCCTCGGGTGCTGAGTCCTCCTCCTCATCTTGAAACTCCTCCGGTAGATTAAAAATATTCTCGACCGGCTCAAAGTGCAGAAATGCGAAGTCACGGGGCGACATGCTGCTTGGTGGAAGATTGTTCGGAGAATGAAGCTTTGAATAAGAGGGTAGAGTGGGGGAGCCCTATGGGCTAGCTTACGTCCCCAGCGGGGGTGCGGCGAGGCCGTAGAACTACTGTTTTCACCCGGAATGCTCACAACGTCATCAAAACTCCCCAACCTGGTAGAATGATAAAATTACTGATAGTGTACACACTATCATTCGTACATACAATGGATAATTCAAATTTAAATTCTTTATTGCTGTTACAGTGATATCTAAACAATTACATTACAACTGACATTTCTTATATACTATGGGTTGCATTTTATAATAAACTATTATTAAATCTTTATAACTAATAAACATAAATAATATTTTATCATTCCTGGTATTCTAGATAATCACCAACTGAGTTAAAGCGTTTTCTTTTAAAATGATTTTAATAAAGCTTCGACTTTTACTGGGACGTCTTGTAATTTAATGTGTTTGGGAGTTTATTGAATAATTTTGGTCTGATATTTTGAAGCCGGGCTGCTGAAGTTGTTAATCTCTGTGGAGTCTGTCTATGATGAGTATAATTAAGTTGAAGCTTATGTTTTCTTTATCTCCATAAATTGCTGATTCCAACTGCATAATAAATATTATGAAAGTGCAAAATATTAAAACAATAATTTGAAAACGTGACATAAAAGTTTTAAGCGAGGAATTTTTATTTCTTTGGTGCTATGGTAAAACTATTCAAGATAAAGTTTCAGGCTATAAGTTTATATGAAAAGTAAAAATTTTAGTTTCTCTAATAATCGGGTACAAAGCAGTAGTTAAGGACTTTCCTGCCGCTGTTGCACTAGTGGCTATACAATACCGTGTTAACCAACCCGTTTAATCGGGTGCATTAATTCTTTATCGAACATGATTGGTCAGCAGAACTAGTTAATTTAGTAATACATTTGTACTTATGATAAGGAAATGATACATTTCATTGTAAGAATGTGTTTATAAACGTTTTAGATGTGTGTTTCTGAATATCCAAAATAAAGAAGTAATTCTCTGAAATCCACAGCGACATGCTACACGCGTTTTCGGATTTTTTCTAACAAACGTTGCCTTCATAAATAAATGTAAATAAAAAAAATAGAATTGTAAACAACTTTGTGACTTCAAGTTTGCCGTAAGTAGGTAGATGTAAGCCGAGTAAATCGAGAAGGGTTAAAATAAATTTCAATGTTAATAACTTTGCTACTTAAAGATTGTCGTATGTAGGTGATGTAAGCCGAGTAAATCGAGAGGGGTTAAAATAAATTTCAATGTTAATAACTTTGCTACTTAAAGATTGTCGTAAGTAGGTGATGTAAGCCGAGTAAATCGAGAAGGGTTAAAATAAATTTCAATGTTAATAACTTTGCTACTTAAAGATTGTCGTAAGTAGGTGATGTAAGCCGAGTAAATCGAGAAGGGTTAAAATAAATTTCAATGTTAATAAGTTTGCTACTTAAAGATTGTCGTAAGTAGAAGATGTAAGCCGAGTAAATCGAGAAGGGTTAAAATAAATTTCAATGTTAATAACTTTGCTACTTAAAGATTGTCGTAAGTAGGTGATGTAAGCCGAGTAAATCGAGAAGGGTTAAAATAAATTTCAATGATAATAACTTTGTTATGCGACTTAAAGATTGTCGTGAGTGGCTGATGTAAGCCGAGAAGGGATAATTCAACTGTGTGGTGTCGGGGGGGGGGGGGGGGGGATTGCCACGGATCCGCGGCACCTGGACGCCTGAGCCCTTTATCCCCCTACTAACGTAGGATTAAACATCTCTACCAAATTTGGTGTCGATCGGACCGTTTTTACGAGAGTTATCGTGTCTAGGGACACACACACACACACACACGTATGTATATATATATATGTATATAAATTTTAATGACTATTATGTTTTGTCTCTGGCCAACTAAAAACGAAAAATAACATGGTCCCGGGCTTAGGTCTTACCATGAGACCTACGGTAATAGCTTATTTCCTATGGGAAATTCGCTAAAAGGAATCCAGGATCATGTTTTATTTTTAATAGCTCTGATATACCTTTGTAATTATAATATAAAAATTCTCTAAATAAGTATTTGGCCCATAATTTCAAATATTTTATATTATTGTTGCTAAGATATAGCCTAGAATATGTAAATTAACAATGAAAGTGTCTAAAAAACACTTACCTTACTGGTTAGTAGTAGCCAGGTGAGTTAGCTGGGTTGTCAGGATCCTCTGCAGCTACATCCTCTAACAGTTTTCTTTTCAAGCTGACATTCTGCCTACATTTCTTCTGGACCTCTTTAAATGCCTTGTCCGCTCTTTGAACTCTTCGTTTATCCAACATCTTTATCTCTTATACACAGTTTTTACCGACAGACAAACCCATAAGTTTGAAAATTATACACTTTGTCACATTTCCTTTGTTATATGCTGCAATAGCATCATACACCCATACTTTTTAGGGTGAGAGTCTGACAAATACCTTTTTAGGAACACGGTTCCATATTACATTGTTGAGGGACTCCACCATGTTCTGAGTTCCGCCTTAAGCACACTTGGCATGGAGGAAAGGATTGGAGAGATCCTTAAAAATCGGTTTTATTTCACGTAGTACAGCAGACGGTAGGTGGGTGTGCTCTGCGTGTTTGTATTAAACCTTTTCTTGAATTGCTTTTTGGTATTTACACCATGTGTCAACATCTGTTGGACTCAATGTGTGCTGAGGTTTGTCATCAGTTGAGTGAAGATGAAAATATTCTTACCATATTGCGTTCGTCATTGAAGTCCTTTTGATGCATTCCTCCTGATTGCCAAGCCATAGTAAATTTGTATTGCTTCAATAGCATGTAGGGTTACCTACCTCTACCACCTGGAGTCTTCCCATCAGCTAGATTCTTGTTTTTTGAATTTTGATGTTTGTAAGTTCTCAAACGTTTGCCCATTGGAGTACTTGAACAAGGAGTACTTGTTGTTATCATTCGATGCAATTATAAGTGCTGTCCAATGAATTTGAGTATTCTGCTGAGACGGTCTAAATTCAACTTGTTGCATTGTTGGATCAAAGGTGCATTGTTTTAATTCAAAGGTTAAAACAAACATTGCTATACTAATGTACTGTTAAAATAATAAATAAATTATACCAGATTTTTGTATTTTTTTCAGGTTGATAAATATTTCAACCTGAATATCAGTACCAGCACGTATAATGCTAATCAAGAAGTTATTTTTTTTTCTTTTTGGACCGAAAAAGTAAAATTTTGTACCCCTCCCATACTTAAGATATAATGTGTACAAAAATCGGATCCCAAGTTAATTTTAAAAGCACAAATTTACGCAAAAAAAAATTAAAATATACAGTATTTAAGTACCAATTTTGTACCTTCTTGTACCTCAAAAATAATTTTTTACTGTCAAAACATCAGCTGTAAAAATTAACAAAGTCGGATCCCAGGTCTTTCAAAAATCATAACTAACTCAAATGTTAAAACAAAAAGTGCTATATTAATGTACAATTTTTGTACCGCTAAACGGTACAGTTAAAAATTGTTGTACCGATTATTTAAGGGATCTATTTTGGGTTTCAAAATATTGGATCCCAGGTCTACGCCAAAAACAATTCATGAAAAAAACATTATATCAGATTTTTGTTCAGAAAAAAGAAAGGAAGGAGAAATGCAAAATAAATATTAAAATATTTTACTAATTTTGTAACTTTTTGTACCTCAAAAGAATGGTTGTACCATGAAAATAGCAGCTTAAATAATTAACATCAAAAATATCGTTTTGAACTACCCCTATTTACAAATGTACAACCATACACAAGGAGTAACTCTGTAAAAACCTATTTTCAACTTAAATACACTGTATGCACACGAGTTTTTGGGTGAGTCGGTGGCGTAGTTGTTAGCGCGTTGGACTTCGGGACCATGGCAGCGATGTCGTGGGTTCGAATCCGCGATCTGCCAGTGACTTTTATCAGTACCTTTCACCTTGTACTGTAGCGGCTCACCCCCTTACTTTGTCTAATACGATCCACGCACAGATCAATAGTCTATGTGGACGGGGCAAAGTAAGGCAAAAAGAGGTCCAAAACATTTTAAAAACATATTATTCAATGAAAAGTTGATTTAGCACATTACACAAAGTACAAAAATCCCTAATCACAAATTTAACAATGAAATTCTTTGGAAAAATTGCGTTTATATTCAACGTATACATTCATGAAACTTGAGAAATAAAACCTTGACATATGAAATACTTGAGGACTTTTAATGTAATAGCAAAATAGTTCGCTTAGCTAATAAGTTACAATAAATCAAATAAAACATTTCATAGACAGGAAATAAAAAATTGTATTAACTTGTACATACTTTCTTTCTGTCTTTACCACTATCTAATTTATTACTTTACTCTTTTTACTTTAAAAGCCTCATAAGTGTTAAAAACAATAAAATTCAAAGACAATTTTTATGAATGCTGATTATTGACAAATGGCATTTATATGGACTTTTTGTTTGTTTTTGTAAGAAGAATTTACTCTAAAGTGAACAGAACAAATACAATTTAGATTGTGTGTAGAATTAGGTGGCATTTAATGTAATTGTTTGTAGCTCCTGAGTCTCTTTTATAGTTAAGACCGTTGTACTTTTTCCAGCAGCCATCTCTTCTAAAAGTGTAAGCAACGTAATGGCCTACATCGTTGACATTATCGCTACCAATGAAAAAAATATATCCCCTAAAGTAGAGTTTTTAATTTTCAACCATGATTTTTTTGTGTATCGCGAATCTTCAAAACACATTGCACATTGCTTTGTTTTCACTATCCAGAAGCTCTACGGGAATGTAATGTCTCAGCTTTCTTGTGGTGGTTTTTTTCCCCAGGGGCAGAACGTTCCATCGTTGTGTAACTGAAAGCATTTTCTTTGTCTTCAGTTCTGCATTTATAATGGTGTTCAAATTTACCAGATCCTCTTTGTTTTTAATCGCAACATTGATCAAAACTACACCTTTGAGTTCGGTTGCTTGTGGGCAACTGCAACAATTGCAAACAATCTCTTCTGTGATTGGAGTTTTGGCCTCCCCAATCTTTGAATTGTTTCGACTCAAAAATCCTGCTACTCAAATGACCAGAGTCATCAAAATTATTTTCGTGTTCTTTTAAGATGCCTTTCAAATTATAACTCATTTTTTCTACATCTGATGTTGAACCGTCAGACATAATTTCAAATGGTGTAGTTTCCCGGTTAGCCCCAGCAAGCTTCATGACACCCTCAATTGATGGGATGTGGTGGAATACAAAATCATCGGCTCTCATCGGTAAAGTCATATTGTGCATAACAATAATCTGTCTGAACTGGAGCCGATCTTGCCGTCTTTCCACCAAAACCAAATATTGGCACCATTATCCCTGTCCAGGTTGGCATAACAGAAGTGATAGTTTTAGCTGGGCCAAAACTGAATTGACTGATGTTGAAATTTCATCAAGTTCGGTTTCTAACTGATAAAAGCCAGCTTAACATTCCACACATTTCTGGCCTTAGGTGAATACTGTGCATTTAATGCCCAAATTATTTTGAAACATGTATCTACGCTGTTTAAAATTCCATCTAACCTGTACTTGGTGTCATCAAAAACTACAAAGTAAGAACTAATATTCTGTAAAGAGGGTGGGTGCTACAATCACAATTGATGGCTCGAACTTTAGACCAAAATCTGAAAGTTTCTTCTTTTTTCAGATAGTTTTGTTAACAAATAAGCATCACTTTTAACATGACAAATAAAACTTTCCCGAACCTCATCTTCTGTGTCGGCTTCTGCCCTCTAACACACCCCTGGTGAAGTAAATATGGAAGGAGGAGAAAGGCAGCAGATTCGATGTTTCTCCTGTCGCTGAAATCAAACAAAAGCATGATATTAATTATGAGTCACACAAATTGTGTGATAGTGAGCATATTTATTTTGTTTTTACTTTTTCTAAACTAGCTGCTATCCTAAAAATATTTTGAAACTGCATAACTAAATATGTAATAAGCAGATTACAATATTTTTTTCTCATTTAGAGGTTTCATATAGACAAAAAGTGAAGCTCTCTTGCTACGTTACATTATTTTTAGCCACACTCACTACATTTTTAGTCATATTTGACTACATTAGTTTTGACATAATGTTTCTTAGCAAACCTACATAATAAACACTTGACTCTAAAGAAAATTAAACATCTCAAATATGAAGTAGATTCATACAATTATTTGACTCATATTTTCCCCAATTTTAAGTTTAAAGTGTCAAATAAAACATATAAATTAAAGAACAAAAGTAAAGGAAAGTCGATGATAAACAGATCACAGAATAAGGCATCTATGGGAGACAATCTTACAATAGTAATCCTCTTAATGATTCTTTTATGCGGTGATGTGGAACAAAATCCTGGCCCTGCAAATGATGAAAGCATTTCTCAAGAGTGTCCTTACTGTGAAAAAAGTTTTCGAAGGCTTAACTCACATATTAAAGCTTCTCACAAAGACATAGCTTCTTTACAAACTACCAGCAAAGTATGTAACAATTCTACTCTAGAAGAAGGCAAAATAGCAAATATTATTAAACAAAATACAGGCAAAAACATGAAAAATGAAATTTGTTTATCCAATACAAATACTATAAATCTGATGATGTGTGTCAACTTCATGGGACCATATTGGTTAGAGGATAGTGATATATGGAGATATTTTGATGTGCTTACTAATAGCCTGTCTTTGCAGCTCAGTAATGAATGTTTAGTGAGCCCAGCATTTAGTCAAACTATGAAAATGAATACTGACTGTAAAACTTTCCTGGATCATTACGATCTGCCAAATTGCAACTTAATCATCATTCCAGTTAATAACTGCAACTCATTACAAGGCGGAGGATCACATGTTAGCCTACTTATTTATGATACAGCTTGTAATTTATTTTATCACTATGACTCAATAAGGGGGTTAAATGATACTCATGCTAAAAGATCAGCAATCCAACTATCTAGATACTTAAATAAGAACAGTGAAAATGTATCTATTAAAGAATGTATCACTCCTCAACAAAATAACTCTGTTGACTGTGGAATTTATTAATAATAATGGTTAAGGCTGTTTTCATTCATGCTTTATATGTTCAGACTAATAGTTTAACCTTTGATACATTCAAGAATATTAAAATAAATGAACATAATGTTCTTACAAAAAGGTCACAAATAGCATATTTAATCCTCAACGCTGATATAATAACATCGAATACAGTGATAGAAATGTTAATTGAGTTTAGCAAAATGATTAATTAACACTTACCGGTACAACTCCGAGAAAGAACTCCTAATAAGTGAGATACAAGACCAGTTAAAAGAAAGGGAAGAAATAACAACTGATGTTGAAAAACTGGGCAGTATATTTGTATAAAAAAAGAATGACTCTCATATTAAAACACCAATAGACCTAAATCAAGAACGATTTACTTTAACTAATACCATCAGAGGTTTAGAAAATGAAGAAATAAATATTGATCCAAATAAAAGAATGAACTCACATAGTTTGAAGACTATTGGTGAAACTAATACCTTCTCCATATACACAATAATATGGGGAAAGGGGGCTCCAAAATGAATATATACATCATCAAAGGAATTGGAAATTTTTTACGAATACAATACTTTCTCCATATACTATGGTATAGGGGGAGAAAGTAACAAGAAATAATGACATTATCGAATGAGATACATAAATTAAGGAAATCCAATGAAACCCCTTAATATGAATTATCAGATAAATTCACTAACAAGAATTTAAATAGTTTAAATCAAATACACTTGATTTGAGTGTAACACACACTCTTCAAAAATGAGTGTAAATTACTTACAGATTTGCATATTTTGTTCATACCTGAAAACTCGATTAAAAATATAATATTTCGAACAACATTTAGCGTAGTAAAATCAAATATAATAATCATTTTTTGAATAAAAGTTAGAACATAAATAGTGTATTGTACTATTATTTTTTAAACCTGCTGTTCATATCTTTTTTTCTCTAAGTCTATCTATACTAGTCAAATATCTTGTAAGCTTCTTCTGGATAATCTTCTCCAGCTTGGATACTTTCATAGTAGCTCTGAGTCACAGCTACCTGCAATTCTGCTTCTTCCTTTGCTTTTATGATTGCTTCCTTTGGTTTCATGCCTGTCTCTATCAGACTCTTGTATAACTTGAATACTTGAGTTATGAAGATGGTATACTCATGGTAGATATCAGGGATCGAGGGAAGTAAACTGAAGAAGTATTTGACTCTCTCTGGCAATTTCTTCTTTGACTCTTTCTTCTTTGGTAGGGCTACGGTCCAAGTTCCATCTCTGCTCTGAGTCATGAGGCAAAGAATTCTGAATTCCTCCATAGTGATTTCATAATGAGTTGCATACTCGTGGACATCAACATGGTAGATTTCATTTGCACACTCTGGAGTTATGTTTCGGACTGCAAACTCTTTATCTAAGTCAACCTCTTCTGTGAATTCAGTTTGAGTTGACTCTTCTGGGAGTACGAAGGGAATTGTGTTCGTATCTTCTATGTCTTGTGCATCTGTATCTGACGTAGAAGCTTTCTCATCTCTTTCTTTAGAATTTTCTAACTTAGATTTGATCCCTTTGACTTTATGACTTTTTTCATTCGGGCGAAAGCGAATGAGTGTATTTTGGAGATTTCATAATGATTCTATGTTGGTCTTAAATTCCTTAATGACCTGGTCAAAATTGAGTCTCTGTGTCTCAAAGGCGTTAATTAGAGATTCTGCTGCATCCTTAAGAATTTTAGATGTCTCTACTGGGTAGTTGAATTCTTGTTTTTGTTTTACCTCTAATCTTTTGACCTGATCCAATATAGATAAGGAAAGACCACAACGAAGACCTGCTATGAAATGTTTTAAGGCTATTTTGGTTTCAAGTGGTGCTTTGGTGAAGGTGGTCTCGCAGAATGATATTATTACTTCTTTCCCTAGATCTGTGAGAAGGTAACCAAATGCTAACTCCAGAGTTAACCTTTAGGGAAAATGCTTTTAGAGTGTAATTTTAAATCTTAGCCTTTGTTATTGTCATTTATGTCACTTAATTTTGTCTTTGTCTGGTAGGCCTATCCCTGTTTTGCCGGCAGTAACAGGTCAGAGTACAGAACACGTGTACAGTATCGATAGTCCATTTTTAATTTTATTGTTAATATTGTGTAGTATAAGAAAGTCATTAAAGTATAACTTGCCAATTTGGATGAAAAAAAAACATTAGTGAAATTTTCTCGATATCAAACTTGACCCTTTAGTGCGCCGTGCGGGAGCGGCAGTCATCGGCTGGACGTAGGGGAGGAAGGACTCCAACAAGTGTAGCTTATGACACGCTCTCGTTCCTCTCCACCGGTTACCCGCACCAGAGCACGGCAACGCAGCTCTCCGTCAACACCCGGCACTCCGAGGCGGATTTCTCCACCAGCGACTCCTGGACCACTTACGGCCGAGCGCCGGAGATTGGAGCGTCAAACGGTCACCCGGGGAACCCCGCCGCAGCCATAGCGTCCAGGAGGATCCGGTGCAATGATCCGGAGCCCTCCGGATCCGTCCGGAGGCGTCGGTGTTTGAGATGCAGGATGAGGACGAGCTAGGGCTCTGAGCCACCACGGCTGCAAGACCTGATCATCAGGCTCGCAGCTTTTGCGAGACCAGCCATTCCCTCAAGTCCGCCAACGACCCTCCATTGCCAGACTCCTCCAATATCCCTCCACGACTATCGGCCAATGCCAGAAACGCATACCGCAGGCGTGGCACTCCAGCTAACTTAAATCCACCCCGGACACCGATCGGCCAACAGCGGGCCGATATTGAAGAATTAGTTGACATGCAAGATATGGCTAACGTGGAAAAGACTGTTCGTTTGGAAGATTTATCCATGAGGAAAATCCGATTAATTTGGAGGATTATGTGAAAGTGGAAAGTTCTTGTCTCATGCAAGGCCGGGTGGCTGACAAAGAAGTAACAACGTAATCGGAGGATTTGGAAGACCTTCCCATAGACTTGACAAGACCCTTCCCACGTGTAGTAGCATCTTTTGTTGAGGACGAGGGAGGTATTGGAGATTGTAATGTATAATGTAAGGAGGTTGAATTTTTAGTCCGAGACGAGACGGGATTTTTTTATTTCTAATAAAATTTCAAGACGAGATCGAGATGGGATTTCTCTTCTCATACATAACGGGAAATGTGTGTTCGGAATTTTAATCTGATTTTGTATCATTGTTAAATCCTGAATTATGACAGATAATTGATGAAAAATGTAAATTATAAAATTCAAGACTGATTGCCAAATTTTACTTATTTATTTTTATTTATCTGTAAAATACACAAATATTAAGTACTTTATTACAAATAATTTTTAAACATAGGCTAAGATACAATGATGAGAGGTAGAATAGGAAATTGTAAAATTTATTAGACTGAAAGACCAGTCTCATTAGTTAAATTACGATTTCAACTTTGTCTTTTTAGTGGGTTTTGTTTTTTGCTTTATTCAGTTAAATATGTTTCACACTAGTCACGGCGAGTATTGTTATGATCGCAGTCTTTATTTCATGCTTCGAATGTAATCAAAGCCCTTTACTGCTTATACTATGATAAGAGTTTAAAAACTCAAACTCAAACTCAAACTCGTTTATTCGTTCATTGGGTTACATTTTGAACACGTCATAATACAAAATTAAACAAGTTGTTTCAAGGTACAAAATAAACAAAATAAAATAAGGCAAAAAAAAAGAATAACTCTTTTAAATTTCTTACACTAAGCAAAATTTACATAATATGTATATACATGGTGAAGTACATCAAATTACTTCACTTATGTTGTAGGGCACTGTACTTAAAAAGTGGCGTTTCACCTTGGCTTTAAAAGCGTCAAAGTTCTTTTCCCCTCTAATTTCAATGGGCAACCTGTTGTAGACAGATAGGCAAACATGGTAAGGGCCTTTCTCATAGCTGCTGATATTATGAACAACAACACTCAACATATCCCTTGATCTTGTTGGGTAGTCGTGAAACTGTCCATTTTTTTACAAAAACTGGCCAATGTTTCCTAACAAAAATACAGGCCTCGTAGCCCACAAGTCCTGCAAATGTTAATATATCATAACATTCAAACAATGGCCTGCATGAATCGGTTTTTCGTAACCCACCCATTGCTCGAAGGCACCACTTTTGTAGCATAAATACCCTCTTAAAATTGCTTATACTTGAGAAACCCCAAAAAATTGTCCCATATCTCAAGACAGATTCTACGTGAGAGAAGTACACTGCACGTAATATTTCCAGGCTACAACTTTTTGTGAGGCGGCTGAGAGCATAGCACATGGGTCGAATTCTTTTACACACATAGTCTACATGACTAATCCAATTTAGATTTCCGTCAACGTGCAGACCTAGAAATTTTTGAGAATCCACTTCAGTGACCAGCTTATGTCCTGTCCTATGTTTATTTGATTTTTTGACGTGATTTTACTATTTGTAGAAAAATGAAATTCAACATAATTGGTTTTACTAATATTGAGCTTTAAACTATTTTTACTAAACCATTTCTGCATTGCTAAAAGATTGTTGTTTGTGTCCGATAAAACAGATTGTTCTGATTTACCAGAGAACGTTAGTGAACAATCATCAGCAAACATAACTATATTTGAGTTTTTTAAACTGCTGGGTAAATCGTTAATGTAAAGTAAAAACAGGACAGGACCTAAAATGGATCCTTGAGGGACACCACAAGTTACTGACTTGGGACGAGACAGAATTGAAGATTGATTGTTGTTGATTTGGACAACTTGCTCTCTATGGGACAGATATGAATTTAATAAAGCAAGAGCATGCCCTCGAATCCCGTATTTCTCAAGCTTCCTGAGGAGTATTTGATGATTTACAGTATCGAAAGCTTTACTTAAATCGCAGAATACTCCAATTGAAAACAATCTACTATCAAGTGAACTGATAATTGCGTTAATGAAATTGAAAACTGCGCTGGAGGTAGACTTTCCTTTTCGGAAGCCATGCTGATTGGGAGACAAAATGTCATTACTTTCCAAAAATGCTACTATTTTATGACAAATTATTGACTCTAATATTTTTGAAAATACGGGGAGAATAGAGATTGGCCTATAATTGTCAGCATTTTTGTCATCGCCTGATTTAAAGACGGGTACAACTTTACTTGTTTTGAAAGCCTGGGGAAATGTTGCAGTGTTTATGCTGGCATTACAAATGTGGGTAAAAATGTGGCTTATGGCAAAAAAACATTTTTTCATTACAAAACCAGGAACTTCATCGATGCCAGCTGCCCTACCACCCTTTAATCCTTTAACAACATCCTCAACCTCATTTGTTGTTACTTCGGATAAAAACATACTCCGAGCAATGGGTGGAACGTTTGGTTCATCGAAAGGAACAGAGTTAGTAGAAGAATTAATTCCTACTTTAATAAAGTGTTCATTTAAAATGTTTGCTACACGATGATTTTCAGTTATCATTTGGTTATTTACCTCCAAATGAATGTTCCTTACTTTATTTTGTTCTGTCTTTAATGTTACATTTTCATTTACAATATTCCATATAGTTTTTGTGCGGTTTTCTGAACTTAAAATTAATCTATCATTGTAGGCCATTCGCTGGTTGTTTAAAGTTGATTTGTACAGTTGAATATTTTGTTCAATTACTGTTTGCAAGTGATCCGTTCGGGGAAGAGACTTTAAAAATGTTAAGTGTTTGTGTTGCTCCTTTATTTCTGGCGTAATCCATTTTTGTTTCTGTTTTTTTTCTCAAGTTCACCTTTTTTGTTTTTACTGGAAAAGCTATCTCAAAATAATGTTTGAAAGCAGTGAAAAAACATCATATTTCTGGTCTACATCTGTAGCCTGATAAACTTCGGACCAGTTTTCACGACTTAACAATTTAATGAAATGCTCTATATCCTGATCAGAAAAATATCTTTTACTTATATAACTATTTTTACAGTGCCCAATACTTGATTTTACCTTGAACTTTATAAATTGAGAGTCATGGTCTGAAAATGGCATTTCCAAATTATCGGAATGAATCACATCAGACATGTCAAAATTTGTTAAAATATTGTCAACAACATTTTTGCTCCTACTTGTTACTCTAGTAGGTTTTGTTATTAATATTTTGTATTGAAATATGTCAATAAGATCACATAAAAGTGTTCTCTCTTTGTCTAGAGTTTTTTGGAATGGCACATTGAAGTCACCACAGATAATTGTTTTAAAATTAGAATTGAGACAGTATAAAAAAATTTCATTTAAAACATTCAACGATTTATGAAAATCTCCAACAGGTGATCTGTATATTACTACAATATTTGTCTTAATCTCTGGTATAAACACACCTGTACACTCCAAATGAATTTCGGTTGAAAGCTGTTTTATATAAGTAATCTCTTTGCAACTAAATTGCTCTTTACAAAAAATTGCAACTCCACCGTGAATATGTGAAACTCGGTTTTTGAAAGAAGCTAACTTAAATCCATCAAAAAGTGTTATATGTGAATTGTCATCGTTCAGCCAAGTTTCGGAAACACAAAGAATATCGGGATCATTTTCATGGAGGAAAACATTAATCAAATTCAACTTATTTGATACACTCTGCGCATTTAAATGAATCAAACAAGCTTCACTTATATTTCTGCCATGTTTTGTTTTTTTGCTTGGCCTAAAAATGTGATGCCGAGTTTGGTATTTCATGAGTAACAGGTGTGTTAGTAATATTATCACCTAATGAGTCACATGTGAGTATTGGAGTAAGCGGAGGAAAGTCTCTCAACGAGTCGATTGGCGGTGGAGTCGTCGAGTCGTCCCGGCGATACTCGGCCAGTAGTACTCTGCTGCGTGCTGTAGGTGTCGACTGCTCAATGGGCCCAAGTGGCTCAGTTGGTGGTGGAGAACTGCGCTGTGGTGATACAGTCAAACTGTCACTGTCCGGATGAGGTTCAATGCTGGATTCAACGAGGGTGGTTGAAACTCGTGCTTCAACTGGGGCAAGTTGTACAGCTGAAGTATCCAGAATTCTCGAACACGTCCCATGATGATCCAAACTATGCTTCTTAATGAACTGCGCCATTTCCTTACCTACAACTCTCTTTCCAGCTTTACTAAAATGGAGACCATGTTTCGTGAAATGATGTCGCTGAAGAATTTTATTAATGTCTCCATATACAAGATTTGATGACACTTTATACTCATTCATTGTCTTGCAAATGATTTGATTTGCATAGTAGATGTCGTTATTTAAACTTGGATCATCATAGCGGTAAGGAATAGAATGGATTATTACTTTAGCCTTAGTTTTCATAGAAAACAGCGACTTGAGACCTTGAGTTACAGTGAGTGGTCCCACATCGTTGTGGTCAATGTCATTTGACCCGGCCATGATAACCAGGTAGTCATTTTCTGTCAATTTCTCTGCCAAAGATCTTCCTTCTTCGATAACTGTTTTTAATTTAGCTCCAGACTTTGAAGAAACATAAACATCAAACTCGTCTTTAAGGTGTCGGAGATGGGAGTAAAACTGTTTTCCCTGACTGTCTGAAAATAAAATAACTTGTTTCCTCTTATTCTTATTTGATTTAGTATGATTACTTTTTTTCCCAGTCCGTGGAACTTGTGGTGCATGTACCTCTACAGATACTTCAATGTCCCTGCAAGCAGGCAACGATTGCGACTGACTTTCATTCTCATTTTCACTAAGAGGGGAGAAACGGTTTTCAGTCTTAACTTCAGGATCAGGGATAGTGGACGGTTTAATTGTAAATTTTGGTTGCATGAATGTCGTGTCTTCATTTAATTTCCTTCGGCGCAATAAACTAATTTCTCTTTCTTTATCTGTTATGATGTTTTCCAGTCGTTGACAATCTGTTTTTAGTAGATCCACAATAGTAGCTTTATTTCGCAGATCTTCCTTCAACTTTCCCTCATTTTCGATCAGAGACTGAACTTTTTCTTTTAGAAGTGCAATATCTTTGTCCGCCTTTTCTTCTGCACACAGCGACTCTTCAAAATCTGATTTCCGAAGTTCCTTTTCATTTTTAAGCTGGCATTTTAAATGCTCCACTTCGTCTGAAAGCTCTGAAAGTTGGATTTTCAGGTCGTCATTTACCTTAAAACTCGCATCATATTGGTTCAATAAGGATGTAAGCTCTGGGATTAATTCAACAATGGCATCGTTTGTATATCTCTCGGAGATCACATTTAGTATGGAATGAATGCGTACTGCAGTGTCTATGACCCTTTCAATAATTAAATCTTCTTTCAGATTATTAAAATCCTCGTTTGCTGTGCGCAATAAATTTCCACGAGTTTTACGCGTAAACATTTTCCTGCAGTGGGATGATGCAATTCAAGAACACTTATGTACTGCACGAGTGTATCAGTAGATTGAAGGGGCAACCAAAATCCACCTAGCGGGCGGACGCTCCAGCCGGATGCTTCGTTGTTTGCCCAACAGATAGCGTGGGCGTTCACTCGTGATAGGACCTCAGCATTTCCCCGTCGACTTGATTTATCCCTGCAGGTTGTAATCCTGTAGATCTTAGTGCGCATGCGCGAACTTTAAATTTAAATTAAAGGACGGTTTTGGTAAATAACTTGTTGGTTTCAACTTAGCAAGTAAAATATGAGTAAGTTACCAGTCCAATGTCTCTATTATTAGATTACCTGCGTTCGATATATTCACAATTAAAACAACACTGAGTTCTATATTGACGAATTTCTCGTCTGTAACAGTAATCACAACTCGCAAAATACGGTAAAATTAAATTAAAACCGAGAACAAAATATTTAGTGTACACACTCAAGGCTACAGTGTAGCCAACCCCCGCTAAAATGACAACTTCTTATATTTACTATTGACGATTTGCTGACACGACGCGGCGCGGGCGTATAATCCATGTCGTATAATCCATGTCGTATAATCCACACGGCAATAGCCCTGATGTCCACGGCCGAGGCCGAGTAATGCACGGCGCCGTACCGTCCACGGAGCACGGCGAAAAGTCGTATCGTGTGTACGCAGCCTAATCAATTAATTTAAAATATTTATTAAAACTAGAGATTGCCAACTGGTCGAAATTCGACCAAAAATTCAGTTGATATTTTGCCAAATAGCTTTAGAATGTTTATCACTGACACATCTGTTCTTCCTGATTTGCTATAAGTTGATGTTATTGCTACAGCTGTCTTATATGATTCAATCAATTATCCTTCTCCCATAATACGAGGAATACGCTCCGATGTCCGTCCCGTACGAGAATTTTTACTCACTTTTTAAGTTATTAGGTGACGCTTCTTTATGATTTTTTTTTTTTTTTTTTAGAGAGAGGTGAGAAAAATGCATTACGCACACAGGTGGCAAGCCTGTAGTGTGGGGCTCCCCTAAAAAACGGGTTTACCCTCTAAAAAACCTCCTCTACTCTTTAGGATTCTAACCTGGAATTGTTTATCACATTACGTCAGGCTAGGCCTAAATTTGGCTTACGCCCGTGTTGCTCACTCCTTATCCAGCCACTCGATCAAGGGATCTGGGCCACTTCGCGGTCCAGATCGGGTTTCTTTTCCAGGAGGATGCCCCGGACGAACTGTGATAAACAATCCCAGTTGCCCTCATCCTCCAAGATCTTTTGGCAGACCGAGTCCACCGAAAATACACCAAAAATTTGTGTGGCATCCAGGCGGGACCCTTCTCAACGGGGCAGCGGAAGAACGTGTGTTCCGCATCGTCAGGAACGCCCGGGCAATAAATGCAGTCCGGTGAACCGGTCTTGCCCATCCGGTTCATGACACGGTCAAAATTTCATTATCCCATTGTCGCTATGGAATTGATCACTCCATTTCAACATCTAAACTGTTTGGTGCACCACAGTTGATCGACATTAATATTGATATATGAACGGCAACGCCATCCGCCAGTGGAAATAGTATATACATCGAACAGCGGACAGACTATACTGGCCAATCACCGACGAGCGCCGAGCCACATTTTTTTATGTAAAAATGTTAAGTGCAATAAATAATATAATGATGGTCACATTAATTACACTACCCACAATTTTGAGAAGTGGAGGTAGAATTCTAGTGAAATAGCACAATATGAGCACAATTAAATTAATCAATTAATTGTTAACTAATGTTAGTTATTATGGAAAAAAACTCACTTGGCCTTGCTTATAACAATGATTCCAGGATGTGGTGACACTCGAACAGTCGTCACTGGACCGCGGACCTCCAATTCATGGAATCTATTACTGTCTGTAACTTTTACAGTAAATGGAATCAGCTTTACTGAATGGAATAAGCTTTGGAATAACTTTTACTAAATGGAATAAGCTTTTTCTTTAATGGAATCAGCTGATATATTTAACAATTAACTTTAGTTTAACCCCGCATGCTAAATTCCGTGATCATTGGCTCAGCTGGTGGCCACCAAATTCAATGACAAAATTCTCAGGCGTAAAGCGTACATAAACATCAGACATAAATATAGTAAATAGACACAATAAATAACACTTATAACACTAAATATAACTAAGCAGATCAGGTACTTTAATGATTGTGTTGTTCGGATCCCGACCTCACGGCACTGTCTTTGGTCCACCTTAATTAAATATCTTCCGGCAACTGCCGCGCACACACACTCTGAGTGTCCTAACCTCAAAATTTTACTGGATTGTTCAGGCCTACCGCGGATAGCCCTATCAAGTAAATCACAGAATAATGTTTAGGGCAAGCCTAGCTCAAGTTCCAGACGGATGGTCAATTGTCCAATTTTTTATTATTTGAATTCAAAGGTGCTTTAATTTTTTTTTTCTTTCAAAATTTTTGTCTTCAAAAGTGAATGAGATTATTAGCCTAGGACTTATCGCCAGCAGAGGTTCCTTGACTCCGAGGGTCCAATAGGTCGGCCGAGGTATTGCGATCCTCCAAAGATTCAGACTCCTCTACCGTCTGGGACGTGTCAGCCAAGGTTGAGTGGACCAGCGGTAGGCCGGTAGGTTGCTCAGCTCATCACTCGAACCGCGCTGTAGTACTCCACCGCTCGAACATCCGGAACCAAAAAGCCCTGTAATTCCCTCAAGAATAATTTCTGGTGTCGTTCAAACACAAAGTACCCATATCTGCTGATACAGAAAACATACAACACTAGGCCCTAATAAGAGTATTTACAATGGCTGTAACCTTAATACATGATGGAATATTTTGAAGTTGTAATTTGAGTAAATGGACTATCGATACTGTACACGTGTTCTGTGCTCTGACCTGTCACTGCCGGCAAAACAGGGATAGGCCTACCAGACAAAGACAAAATTAAGTGACATAAATGACAATAACAAAGGCTAAGATTTAAAATCACACTCTAAAAGCATTTTCCCTAAACGTTAACAATGGAGATAGCATTTGGTTACCTTCTCACAACTTAAAGACGCTGCGTCATCTTGGTTTGAACAAGTTGCAACTTTGCAAAGTTAAATTTACTACAATTAATTGAAGATTGTTGAAATTAAATATTCGTGTTAAATTTACGTTGAATGAACCAAAATTTTAACTAATTCCGATGGCCTCACCTCAGAATAAAATCCCATGTGGACTGAAGGCTGATGTGGTAAAGTCCGGCTCCCAGTCGGTCAGTTGTCGGTAATTGGTTGGGTGGATGGCTGCTTGAAAATGAGGCAGGTTGAACGTACTCCAACTCCGATTTTGAATCTTTTCTTTAATGGAATCATCTGATCGCCCGTGGCTAGGCGCTCGTCGGTGATTGGCCAGTACAGTCTGTCCGCTGTTCGATTTATATACTATTTCCACTAGCGGATGGCGTTGCCGTTCATATATCAATATTAATGTCGATCAACTGTGGTGCACCAAACAGTTTAGATGTTGAAATGGAGTGATCAATTCCATAGCAACAATGGGATATTGAAATTTTGACCGTGTCATGAACCGGATGTGCAAGACCGGTTCACCGGACTGCATTTATTGCCCGGGCATTCCCGACGATGCGGAACACACGTTCTTCCGCTGCCCCCGTTGAGAAGGGTCCCGCCTGGAGGCCACACAAATTTTTGGTGTATTTTCGGTGGACTCGGTCTGCCAAAAGATCTTGGAGGATGAGGGCAACTGGGATTGTTTATCACAGTTCGTCCGGGGCATCCTCCTGGAAAAGAAACCCGATCTGGACCGCGAAGAGGCTCAGATCCCTTGATCGAGTGGCTGGATAAGGAGTGAGCAACACGGGTGTAAGCCAAATTTAGGCCTAGCCTGACGTAATGTGTTAAATAATTCTAGGTTACAATCCTAAAGAGTAGATTAGGTTTTTTAGTGGGTAACCCCGTTTTTAGGGGAGCCCCACACTACAGGCTTGCCACCTGTGTGCGTAATGCATTTTTTTCACCTCTCCAAAAAAAAAAAAAAAAAAATCATAAAGAAGCGTCACCTAATAACTTAAAAAGTGAGTAAAAATTCTCGTACGGGACGGACATCGGAGCGTATTCCTAGTATTATGGGGGAAGGATAATTGATTGATTCATATAAGACAGCTGTAGCAATAACATCAACTTAAAGCAAATCAGGAAGAACAGATGTGTCAGTGATAAACATTCTAAATCTAATTGGCAAAATCTATATATATAATACGTGATGCCCTTTTTTTGTTAACACTACTCCTCCCTTATTTCTGGATCAATCTTAACGTTTGAAGTGTCGAAAGAATGGTCTCAGTTCGTAGTTTTGTAATAAGGATTTTTGATATTTCAATTATGAAGCACACGGGAATCCTTTCAAGTTCGTTTTTTATCCATAAGATTAACATGCTGAACAATTTATATTGAATTGCAAAATAAAACAGCTGTTGATGGAAACTAACAAACATATGTTAAAAGCTAGCTGGATAGAAGCAATTGAATAACTGACACTGAAATATCAACACAATTCAATATTTTATATTAGGAGTGTCTATTGTGTGAATTACCTTCTCCTAAAAATGTAGCTGGTATATTTTGCTTGAACTTTGTATTTATGTGTATTGGGCACAAAAATAAGTTTAGTAACTTAACCTAAAAAAAATTAATTTTCCTGTACAAAAACAAGTTTGGAAATTAAAATTTTTGACGTGGTTTTTAAATCAGAAACAACAACGAAAGTTAACAAAAATTAAAATAGAACATCTAATGTTTGCACATGGGTTTTATAGTTTTATGAGTTTTAATGTTTTATGGGTTTTAAACTGCTGTGAACAAAAAAAGGGATAGTTGGTTGTTAGTGTAAATTTCATAACCTGTTTACCGTGATATTCTATACAAATTTAATCCAGAATGCTACACATACTACAATGCCTGTTTAAAAGAGACCACGTTTAAAAGTTTTTTACCTCCTGTAAAGACAACACGCTTTTTGCAAAAATAGTTTGTAATTTAAAGTGAAAATTAAACTAAAATATAGACATAGCATTAAACCAAAATGTGCCACACCGACAAAGATGTAGATTTTAATTGTTTTCTTAATTTAAATTCTATAATCCCATAAAAAGTTAAGTTTAAGATTATTTAGTCTGTTATAAATAGTATAGTCGTGTTGGAATATCCACTGTGTCGACTATAGTATAATAACTCATGCAATACCAGAAAACAGCCGCAGTGAGTGTTGCACAGCTCATACAGAATTTTTTACTGTTGTTATTTACGTTATTTGTATGATGAACTATCTAGATCCAACATCTGTGAATTTGTTCTAAATTTAATGTGAATTTTTAGGCAAAGGCTCTAAGACAAATTGGCATAAGAATCATTACTTAAACCTAGCTAATTTGTTTATAAAAACACCAAATCTCAACACTATCACAGTGGTGAGTTAGATAAGTATTACAGATAATTATTGATGAAGATGGATTGATGAAATACCAATATTGTGTAATCTGATTTTTGCTACGATTAAATTTTTATTGAATGTAACTCGGTAAATTACCATAAAAAAGGTTTGATCACGAGGTACTCTGGCTAAAAGCAGCGCATTGCGCTGCACGGGTCCCCATGTATCAACTGAATTTTTGGTCGAATTTCGACCAGTTGGCGATCTCTAAATATTTTAAATTAATTGATTAGGCTGCGTACACACGATACGACTTTTCGCCTTGCTCCGTGGACGGCACGGCGCCGTGCATTACTCGGCCTCGGCCGTGTACATCAGGGCTATTGCCGTGTTGATTATACGTGGATTATACGACATGGATTATACGCCCGCGCCGCGTCGTGTCGGCAAATCGTCAATAGTAAATATAAGAAATTGTCATTTTAAACTCTTATCATAGTAAAAGCAGTAAAGGGCTTTGATTACATTCGAAGCATGAAATAAAGACTGCGATCATAACAATACCCGCCATGACTAGTATGAAACATATTTAACTGAATAAAGCAAAAAACAAAACCTACTAAAAAGACAAAGTTGAAATTGTAATTTAACTAATGAGACTGTTCTTTAAGTCTAATAAATTTTTTAATTTCCTATTCTACCTCTTATCATTGTATCTTAGCCTATGTTTAAAAATTATTTGTAATAAAGTACTTAATATTTGTGTATTTTACAGATAAATAAAAATAAATAAGTAAAATTTGGCAATCAGTCTTGAATTTTATAATTTACATTTTTCATCAATTATCTGTCATAATTCAGGATTTAACAATGATACAAAATCAGATTAAAATTCCGAACACACATTTCCCGTTATGTATGAGAAGAGAAATCCCATCTCGATCTCGTCTTGAAATTTTATTAGAAATAAAAAAATCCCGTCTCGTCTCGGACTAAAAATTCAATCTCCTTACATTATACATTACAATCTCCAATATCTCCCTTGTCCTCAACAAAAGATGCTACTACACGTGGGAAGGGACTTGTCAAGTCTATGGGAAGGTCTTCCAAATCCTCCGATTACGTTGTTACTTCTTTCTCAGCCACCCGGCCTTGCATGAGACAAGAACTTTCCACTTTCACATAATCCTCCAAATTAATCGGATTTTCCTCATGGATAAATCTTCCAAACGAACAGACTTTTCCACGTTAGCCAAATCTTGCATGTCAACTAATTCTTCAATACCAACCAAGAAAACTAGAAACCAGGTCAGTGGAAAAACTAACCAGGTTTACCTGGTGAGTTTTTCTATGATAGTACACTAAATGAGTGGCGATGCCAAAGGAATAGGGTTTTTAATGCATTAATTGCTGAGGGCTCAGGTTGGGCCACCCGCTGTTGGCCGATCGGTGTCCGGGGTGGATTCAAGTTAGCTGGAGTGCCACGCCTGCGGTATGCGTTTCTGGCATTGGCCGATAGTCGTGGAGGGATATTGGAGGAGTCTGGCAATGGAGGGTCGTTGGCGGACTTGAGGGAATGGCTGGTCTCGCAAAAGCTGCGAGCCTCATGATCAGGTCTTGCAGCCGTGGTGCCTCAGAGCCCTAGCTCGTCCTCATCCTGCATCTCAAACACCGTGTCCGGATGGGCCCGGTGAAATGGGTCTTGGCCTTCTTAATGGCGTACTTGCTCGTCCGGCACAGATACTTCATGTCGCAGCAGGCGAACTATAAGTATAAAAGGTTGTTAGTGAAAGCTGAAGGTTAAATTTACTGTATTTACTTAGTACATCATGATACTATGAGACGATCCTTTCTTTTAAAATTTCGCTTCTATAAATATACCCAGCCCTCCCCGTAGTCTTTGTTGAGGTGTCGCTTCAGTCCAGCCCACTTGACGATCCGCAGGACTCCGTTGTCCTCGCACACGGGGCATCGGTTGCGCTGGGCGAGAGAGCAGGCGATGAACAGGGTCCGCTTGGACGTCAGTCGGACTCTGGGCTCGAGTCGTCAACGGGACTTCTCAGGCACCGGCCTGGATTTTATCTTGGCACAGGTCTTGGTGTCTTCACGGCCACTGGCCTGGAATGTTGTCTGGGCTCAGGTACCGCGGTCATCACGGCCCCTGGCCTGGGTTCTGGTAGTAGGACGGCGGCGGGCTTCTCCTCGAGAAGCGGTAAAGTTCTCCAAGGGTGCCTGGATTACCAGGGCCAGACGGGGGGTCAGCTATCGTCCCACATTTATTTATTTATTTTCATTCCAACGGCTTAGCCAATATTTCCACAGCAAAAGAGTTAAACAAATGAATAATTCCTTACAATTAATTAACAAATTGGTAGAGCATCAATAACCTTATACAATTTTGAAGGTAATAACAACACATAAATATTAATTACAGTTAAAAATATGAAACCCACAGTGAAAGACTGGCCTACGTCTTCCACATATTACAATTTTTATTTATATATTTCAATTGAACAAATTCTTGCCTATCCGAGATGTATGACCGAAACCAGTTTGGCGCGGCATCAACTACGAAAATGGTTTTTAAAGTACTTATAAAAATTTTAAGTGATACACAATCAAACGCTTTAGAAAGGTCCATGAAAATACAGGTTGCATGCGCTCCCCTATCAGCAGTATTAACAGTCCTTTCAATAAAATCAATCCCAGCTGTAACCACTGACCTACCTAATCTGAATCCATGCCGTTCTTCATAAAAATGTTTTTTTTTTCTAGAAAATCAACTAATTGCAAATACGTTCCAAAATTTTAGAAATGGTCAATAGACAACGATTGATAATTTTCTGGTTCATTTTTACTACCTTTTTTATAAACCGTTAAGACTTTTGAAACCTTCAGTTTGTTTGAAAAATACCCGAGGTGAGTGATGAATTACCATAATCTAAATGAAGCCAGTAAACAAAATAAATCTCATTGTAAAACAATAATTTTTCCTTAAATATAAACATTCTAAATTAGAGGTTCAATCTTTCTTGTGCCTTTCTTAGTTTAATAGGCCTACCGTTATTCACTTAAGACAGTGGCTGCTTCACAGGTTCATCCTGTCTTGCAGACTGATCTGCTAACACTTTTGCCTTCGGACTACCGCTTTGAACATTTCTTTTAGGACTGACATTAACATTAGTAGTTTGATCAGGAACATCGTAAGGGCTAACAAACATTGGCTTTTGTGTATTCTCCAACAGATCACACTGATATGCATTAGGCCTACAGAAATAAGGATTGACATGATCCGAATGTAGAAATCGTATTCGATCTCTGACCAGAACTGTGTATGTCTTTTTTTCTTAAGACAACCAGCAAGACATGGCTTAAGACTAGAGAGACGGGTTCACAGTTGAAATTTGAGTAAAAGCTCAGAAGGAGCATGATCAGTAAATTAATGAGGGGCTGTTAAGTCAGCGAACAAGAAATTGTTAATTTTGCGCCTCAAATCAATTTTTGGCTTACCCAAGTACTTGCTTTCAATAAGTGACTTTAACACACTGTTCTAGAATGTTTTATCAGAGCTTTCCGTTTAATGATGTATGTGTAAAGTGTCACAACCAATTTAAAACCATAATGGAGGAAATATCTTGAGCTCATAGTTTAAAAATTACAATGCCGTAACTTAACAAATTCCAAAGAACAATATTCATGGAATTTTTGATTAAAATATACCTCAATATTTTCTTTTAAAGGAGAAACTTCCTTAAAGGGTGAAAGTAAGCCATCTTCACAAATTCACCCTTCTTCAATTTTTCTTCCAATCTTTGTAAATATTTTCTTTTGTTTGCGGCGAGCTGCACTTCTTCTACTATCTTTCTCTTTGATGTTCTTTATTTGTTGCAACATAGTTTTTCGCTTAAAGATTTTTTTTACTGCTTTTGGGTCATCTATCAAAGAAAAAAAGCAATAAATGTTGAACCAAGGAAACCTTTCCATAGATTTATCCTACAAGTACAAGAAGATTTGGTTAAAAAATCCCAATAAACCATATGCTAGTACAATTCAACCTGGACCCAGTATAACTGGGATCGTAATTATTTTGACTCAACGCAAGACTTTTTTAAAGGAGTTTGGGCTTGATTTTTAGAGCTCAATTAATTTACCAAATTATTAATAGGCTTTCATCAAACAACAGATTTAAATCTGTTTCACCAATTCTCAGCGCCAAAAAGGTTGAAATTTTTGAAAAAGCTCGGTTTAAGGAAAAAAGACCAGACTCGCACAACCTGATACATTAAAAAGTCACATTTTATGATTTATTTCCAGTTTCCTGGTTCTTTTAAAATAATTGTTCAATTTAATTAACACCATAAATAGGAAATAAAGGAAATACTCTGGATAAAACACGGTGCACATAACGGTACGATTGATAGGTGTAAATATACAATAATTGAGACGTCAGACCATTATTTTTGGCCCCTCCCACTGAGAAACAAGTTTTAAAAAACAGGCTATACATCTACATGATAAAAGAAATTCTTACGAAATATTATCATTTTCTGTAGTTTATTTACATTTACTTACTGTCATTTATGTTGAGTTTGCAGTAAAGGGGGACAGGTCACCTAGTTTCTAATAATAATGAAGCATAAATTGTTTTTGTAACATAACGTCGGAGAGTCAGGAGAAGGTACCTGGACTAAATGTGAAAGCATTGTCGCCAGTGCTCTTCTCCTGACTCGTCAACTATACTTTCTAACTCCTCTTTTCAAAACCATACATATATGAATCGTTTATGTAATGCTCTGCACATATGACACATCACAACATGATATGATACATGATTTTGATGTAAATTACATGGACCGTAACTGTGATACATGGTTATCACTGCAAGGAATCGTGGGAAATTAAGTAATAAAGATTTAAAACAACTTAAAGACGTTCATTTTAAATAATTTTAATGCTACTTAAAGACATACCTGATTTGAATCTTTTGTTTGTTTCATTTTGTTCAACAGTATAAATTTTCATTTGGGTGTTGGTATGGGTTGTAATTGATGTAGTACACCTATGGAATCTGAAAAATAAATTTATTGTTTTGCAGCTATGAATATTAATCTGAGCATATAATTAATACCAGACTACTTGTTGCTCAAAATCGTTTATTTTGATACAATACAAAAGTAACATTTAGTTCTTTATTAACGACATCCCACCAATCCAATATTGTGAATTTCAGTATTTACAATAAACTACACGTATTCGTAGCTGTACAATAACAGCAGATGTTTAAAATGTTCAACCAAAAAGCAATGTTACTAGTCATTGCCAGTCGATACTCGACCAATATAGCTCCAGTCTACGCGCTAGCCACATGGTGTGAAACTTGATAAAATGAAAATAAAATACGATCACACAATTAAATAAACTAATTGTTTAATACTCTGAATGAAAATTGCGTGTCAATAAACACCATCCCATTTCATCAGTCATCGTTGTATGTGAATTTGAAAGTAAACTGATAAGTGAACAGAAAAACTAAATAAATTAAAATGACAGAAGGGAGACAGGTTATTTTTATGAAGACAGCTGTTTGTTTTCATGAAATGAATCATATGTTAGGTAAACTTAGTAAATTTTATTGACTAGCTGTTGCCCGTCACGGCTTCGCCCGTGTTGAATTTTTTTTTAATCTCTTTCAAGACCTGCGAAATCTTCTTCCTTAAGATATACAGTACCAGGGGGACCGAGCTTAAGCTCGGTAAAATTATTACTTTCGTTTCTCACACAAAGCTCGTTCGCTCCGCTCACTCGCCAGGCGGAAGGTTTGCTGCACATTGGTATGATTTTCCTAAAACCACAGGTTAAAGATGTAACACATTGGTTTATTTTATCTACAGTTATCAGCTGATTTTTGTTCAGTTAAAAAATTTCCATAAGGATAACATGGGATCTTTGAAGGGCTCTAGCGCGAAAACCGGATTTTTCCCAGCTATGGGACCAGCTCCAATCGATTTCTGGTGGCCAAAACCCCCATATTCCAAAATTTGAAGGAAATCGTCGGAGCCGTTTTTGAGATAATTGTGCAAGCAAGCAAGCAAGCAAACAAGCAAACATTGCTCGTATAAGAGTATAGGATTAAGATTAATACATTGAAAGAGAGTGAGCGGGGTACCTATGAGCAAAGAGGAACAATCATGTCACATATTAACCCCGTAGGCCATTTTTAAAGTAGAGTTATTTTTAAGTCCAGTGGGGCGGAGTCCTAAAGGGTTTCAAAAACTACATTTCCAAAACCGTCTCTTGGTGACTTCGTATGAGCAAAGATGAACATCCATAACAAATGTTAAAATGTGAACTCCGTCGTCCATAGAGTAATTTTTTTTAGATCCAGGGGGGTGGAGCCCAAAAGGAATTAAAAAAAAAACTATTTTTCCAAAACCGTTTCTTAGTACCTTTGAGTAAATAGGAATGTCCACGTAAAAATTTAACCCCGTAGGATCTATGGTAACTTAAAGGTTCTGTGGGGTGGAGCCCTAAAGGAAATTTTCAAAATCGTTTCCTAGTGAATGTCCATGATTAAAGAGGAACGTCCATGTCAATTTCCAACCCCGTAGGCCATAGAGTAATTTTTAAGTCCAGTAGGGCGGAGCCCTAAATGAATTAAAAAACTCATTCCAAAACAATTTTTTTGTGACTACCTATGAGCAAAGAGGGACATCCAGGTCAAATTTCAACCCCGTAGGCTCTTTAGTAGTTTTTAAGTCCTGAGGGGCGGAGCCCTTAAGGAGTTAAAAAACTATATATTCAAATCCGTTTGTTGGTACCTTTGAGTAAAGAGAAACTGCCTCGTCAAATTTTAAGACGTAGGATCTATGGTAATCTGAATTTTCTGTGGGGCGAAGCCCTAAAGGACATTAGCAAAATCGTTTCTTAGTGAATGCCCATGGCGCCCTTCGACCGAATTCAAAACGATATTGTTTATCTCGGTGGCGTTCGCATTCAGAGTTGAGATGATCGCACGACGAGAACATTGATCGGGATCGCAGAGTACGTCGAGAGGGAATATGTTTTCAATTAGGGCATCCAGGCACGTGAGAAACCTCACCCCTGTCAAGGGGATAAGGTTATCGCACAGTCTGCCCTCCCCGAAAGTTTTAGACGGAACAATTCCGTTTCCTACACGAAGGAGGAATTCAGAGTATTCGCTGTGCGGTGTCGTCAGCGTAAAAACTCGAAACGATCTCCACAGACGCGAAGCCCGAAGAGAAACGCACACTACGTCGGATGGCGTACGTGCTTTAACAACAACGGGTGCGATCTGACGGAAATCCCCATACCTTAATACCTTTAATACCTTTAATACCTTTATTGAAATGGCGACCTAACTCAATAGGTAGTTTAAAGCCAAGTATGAATGAGGGATGAGTGTAGGATGATTGTGGCGCGATCTTGTAGTCTTGTTACTGACTAAGGCCGACATTCTCCTTAGACAGGACTGTTAATTCATAGCCCAACAGCCAATGGTATCTAGGGACCTACAGTTTAACGTGGGATCCGAACCACAATTTCAACCTCCCATATACGAATTGGTCTAATTATGAGGATGGTACTTATGGATGAACTAGTATTCACTAGTGCGGACGTTAATTCCCACCAGGGAATATCGCATCCACAAGCCATCCCAGAGCACAGAAAGATCTTTCCCCCGAATGGCTCGTCACAGTTCATGAGATCCCGAAGAGATCGGTCGAGGATCTCGAAAATGTAACGGTGGGCCATCGGGGCCTCGTCAAAGACGATGAGCTGTGAAGCTCTGATCAGTTCTGCGCGCTGGGAACCGTTGGAGATGTTCCAAACGCCTGTGCCGTCACCGAGGTCAAGCGGAAGCCGGAACATGCTATGCGCGGTTGAACCACCCGGCATGTTACTGGCGGTGATACCCGAACTGGTGACGGCAAGAGCGACGTGACGACAACTTCGCACATACGCGAGTATGGCACGGAGAAGGGAGGTCTTACCATAACCTCCGGGACCGTCGAGGAAGATGGCCCTTGAGGATTGTCGAGCGCCTTGTCTGTGAAGAAGTGAACGTACGTATTGAAGAACACGGCTCTGGTCTTCTGAGAGTCGCGGTTCCCATTCTTAGACAATCGCCCGCTGTTGGTTCTCGCCGAATTCCAGCAGTTCCCTTCCCAATTCCGTCGTGTCATCCCTCACATCCGGGAGTTCGCAATCGACCAAACATAATCCCTGTCGACGTAAACCACTATCGATGTCGATTAATGCCAATTTTAAGGCCAATTCAAGGTCAGCTGGGTTCCTGTCTAAGTGGTCCTCGCAAAGGGAGTTCTTGAAGGCCTCCCACAGAATAGCTGCAGGAGCCCCCATGTTGCAGAGGAGCACGAAGAAGGAACGGAGCCTCCGACCAACCATGAAACCAGAGGCTTCGCGCAGCGCTTCGCGGTACTCTTGTTCGTCTTCCACCAGACCGAGACGCCGGCAGACTTCCTGGAATGTGTGGCATTCAGGTCCGCCGCGTGAAAGGAGGTCATTATAGCCTCGGCAAGGTGTCGACATCAAGAGCATAAGAAGGTAGTAGAGATCCCAGCGATTCGGCGGGATCCAAAACAACCTACACACCTTCTCTCCGCGCTGGCGAGCCGTGACGAAGTGCTTTCCGTCAGGGTGGTCGTACACTGGTTGAATGGCTGGACGTTTGGCGTGTATAATATAGTTTTAATAGAAAGACTGGTACGTAAGAGAGTCAAACATCTCGCCGGGAGGTCTGTTGAAGTACAATATCAACTTAGAGCTCGCTCTACTGATATAGCGGCGTCTACCAAGTCGTCCGGTCGAAAACAGACGTGTTGCTTCCCTTCAAGATGAATGGGTAGACACTTGACAGTGGGTTCTGACTTGAAGATTGGAAAGTCCAAGAGACGCCAACAGGCGTCGCTTGCACCGACCATTCGCTTCGTCACGTAGTGCTCTACCTCGTCCTCCTGTTGTCCTAAAGGAGTGATGGCGACATTTCGAAGGGAACCACCTTTCATCATGTATTTGAACAGGTACTTGATGACGCGACGAGTAGAAGCAAGCTCCAGGTTAATGTGGGCCTCGTATTTAAGTAACAAAGGCGCATTGTACGGGACCACCCAACCGTCGTGGACCGTAACCGACCTTCCGCGAGATGTTATGACACCAGTATTTCTATAGTCCCGTCTGTACTGGACGAAACCTCGGTCGTCAACGTAAGTGGTCTGGCAGCAAGGTTTGGGGAAGAACTTCGTGCAGTAACCCTTGGCAGAATCCCAGCACGAGAAGTTGGTGCGATAGTCGGTGCCGCAAGGGCCATGAATCATGTGTTGCAGCACCAACTTCCTGAGCCTCCCACCGGCTTCCTCCTCCGAGGGGATGTCCGCGCGAATCACGGAGTCGATTTCGTGCGCTTGAACTGGACCGTCTCCGTCAATCTTGAAAACAATATGAGCGTGAGGAAGCCCCCTCATTTGCATCTCGATGACGTAAACTATATAGCTCGTGTGCCCGAACATCGCTCCGCTGCGCAGATCTCGGAGAAGTTCAAGCAGTTTGATCTGGAAAATTCTGCAAGCCGTGCTAGGGTCACTGCGCCCAGTTCCGTGGGGACAGGCTTTATTATTTTCCTCCCAAGTCGCGCTGTACGTAAACGTAAGAAAATACGTCGGTGAGCCCAGGCGCGAGACCAGAGCCATTGAATTCTCATAGTGAATTTTCATGTACCTAGGCCCACCGGTAAACGTACTTGGGAGGTAAATCTTTCCAGGCTGCGCCCCACCTTCACCCTGGATGGTTTCGTCACGGCCGATGTCATCCATGACCTCCATGTTGTGCCTCGACGAGTTCGTCCAGTTGTCCTATCCGCATTACATTTCGGGCTGAGAATTTCGTTTGACAAAATTTAATAAATCGGAGTAGTTCCTCTTCGAATCTCGCAAGCATTTCAACCTGCCAGGCTTGCGAAAGACGGCCGAGGTGTGAGAAACGAGGGTTGGATAACAGAAGGCAACGCGAATAATTGTACTGCGATAGCTTCTTCCCTTTGTTATCCAACATTCCGATGTGCCAGCCCAAAGCACCTTGGGATAGAGCAGTGGGTAATGGAAGGGTTCCATGAGAGGACTAAAGAGGTCGATTGTGGAAGGCCTTTCAGAACCTACTTTCCAGATAGTAAGTCTCCTTGGCTGTATATTCGCCTCGTCAGTGCTAAGCACGGCGTGCACTTCAACACCAGTTTCCCTGTCGCCAAGAACAGGGCCATAAGTAGCTCGACTTGTCACTTGGAATTCCAAACGAGCATTCACCGATTCCTCATTGCTTAATCGCCTAAACTCATTAATGTAAGGATTTAAGGAGTATAAGTACTCATTAATGGAGTCGATGATGCTGGAGTCAAGCGACCTACCCAAGGCAATGTTCCGGCGCTCTTCGCCATCGTCAATATAGAGGCGGCACCGGTTTACAAGTTGGACGACACCTTCACCAGTTTTGAACTTTTGGCCGGGAGCGTCCAAACTGTACACCTGGTGGTACATTCTACCTTCAATTTTAAAGAAAGAAAGACCTTTAGGATGCCGGTATCCACCAGAAATTTTGAGGGCGCAGAAAGCAAACAGGTCGTTGTAGGCGCGCGCTCTGCCAAGAAATAATCGGTTGGAGTAAAATGGTGTATTTAGAGGGGGTAATCGCAATACATTTTATGCACCCTCGCCGCAACACCATTTTTTCCGATCCTCTTCTTCCTCGAACAGAAGTGCCTGGCAGTGAGGACAGACAAATACATCGTCACTCCAGAGACTGATCTTTTTCAATAGGTGGTTTTTATAGGCGGTTATATGATTTAATAGATCGCCGCTCCAATGTGCCATAGGGCCATTAGTGATATGTTGAGCAAGTGAGGCAGGCAAGTGAAGGAGCTCATTGAGCTTTGGGTTTCTAAGGCGAAACAATGTTTGTCTTAGACTGGATGCACCAGTGTGTGATTCGTCATAGCGTTGCACAGCAGCCCTGTGGACCTCAGGATGCTGTTGGCTGTAACGCTGAACAGCATCTCTGTGGACCTCAGGATGCTGTTGGCTGTAACGCTGAACAGCATCTCTGTGGACCTCAGGATGCCGTTGGCCTCTGTGGACCTCAGGATGTTCTGCTACGTACCGGCGAACAGCGTCACGGTTGATTTTAGGGTTCCGTTGCCTGTAACGCCTTTGTGCCTGTCTCACTTGCTCTTCTCTTGTGGTAGTCAAGACTTTGGGGTGTCCACGCTTAACCTTTTTTAGCCTTCCAATGGCTTTGCGTTTCACTACACTTTTTAGAGGAGATAAAATCACTCTAGGACTTACATTTAATTTAGAGTCTAAAAAGTTCTTTCGCTTACTTGACCTAGGTGGTGTATTCATTACAGGTGGTAAAGTAGATAAAGCCCTTGAAACCGGTTGAATGCACTCAATGTGTTGTCTCCATCAAGAGCCGCGTTTGACAACAACAACGAGGCCAGTGATGGGTAACTGAAGCATTGAAACAGCCGTGCCAGGTTGTTGTTGTCATTCGCTATGTCATATTGACGGCTCTCGTTCACTGGGTGAGGATCAAACAGGTACAGCTGGGAGTCGGAACGCCAAAACGCAACTGTAACTGTTTGTCCAGTGAACAGAAACCCCATTTCTCGGCTGTCCTCGGCCATTAAGCCTTCCAGCACATTGGCCAGAGACATAACGGCGACCCCTACATCATCCACTGTCACTGGGTAGAGGGCGTCGTGCACAACTGTGTTCTCCACAACGTCGACGGGCTGTCCCCGAATAGAGAATCCCTGGGGAAGTTCGTCGGTTGCCGAGTAAAGCCCGTCACCAATACGATTCTCATCTCTTAATGTCCTGTAAACAAGATCACCAGTTATGAGAATCGTATCGATGCCCGCTGTAGAGAATTCCAACCCAAGGGTCTTCCAAGCAAGGGCACAAGCAGATATCGCAGTACATTGAGCATTCCTGCTAGTTGGAAACCTCTGCTCGTCCCCCTGATGGAAAGATCCCTGGGCGACACATGAGAATGACATGTGCAAATTATTAAACTGAAATGATGAAGAATCCATAGAATGGCTAATCGAATTACTGCAGTCACAAAGCGAGACCGTTGAAGGAGTATGGGATTGCGTTCCAAAATTTACTCTCTTACTCGATTAACAATGCATAGGGCCTAATGGTAATTTTAGCCTCTAACTCACTTGCAATGTTTTGTGGGGTGGTTGTTGGTAGGCCTACTGTAGACTTGTCTCCAAGACTACGGACTGACATGACTAACTTGGGGCTGCTTGTATCGCCCGGGCTTTGTGTTTACTATCTCCACTTTAATCATAATCAAATCTAAAAACATAAAGTTAGTTGTTAGAGTCTCATAACCAAAATGAATGGTAACTTTAAATCAATATGATTTTTCCTCATTTGTTAGTAAATTCATTAAATAATAAATAATTCTACTGCAACAACTCTGGAGTAAAATATTTTTTTAATGAAAATTTATTGGCGTGTAGAAACAATTACGAGACACGTAAGAAGTAAACATACAGCTAGCCAGAAGTAAACAATACTGTTTGATTTTATTGAAATATAACTAAAAGTAATAAAGAACAACATTTTTGGCATCAAATACCCTGCATCAACTGTACAGAAAGCCTTGTTTCCTAATCATAAACTTGTTCTTTTCCGATACTTAACAATCACTTTTACTGTCAAAAGTATACATAACTTCACCTATTATTTCTGATTGGCGGATGTACTACAGAGTACATTTTGTGGGTTCTAGTGCAATACCAATTAAACGTATGCAATAAGAAAACACTTTTTTTAAGCTAGAACACATGGATCTGAGTTAAGAAGTTGGAAGTATGCCTAAAAGTTTAGTCTTGATATATATATATATATATATATATATATATATATATATATATATATATATATATATATATATATTCATAACAACTTTATGGGATAGAACAAAATGAAATGAAAAAGATAAATTGCTAATTTTCGTTTAATACAATAAACGTTTTCAAGCAAGAAAGATAGAAGGATGAAACTTTGACATAATGTAATATGTAATATATTATATTACATTTACTAAATATTAGTTTTTTTATAATGTATAAATACGTATATTAAAAAAAAACCTCTTTGTCGAACCAAAGTCACCCTCAAATTTGGGTGACTTTGGACACACATGTTTTTGTGGTCATTTCCAATGTTAGAATAGTGTATTGTGACTTTGGACGTTAATATTGTTTAAAAAAAATATTATAACATATTTTACCTAAATTGGTGTTAAAAAAATGTCATATAATAATTTATATAATATAATTATTACAATTAAAGGAAAAATCAACAATATTTTAGGTTAAAAAATTTTGGTATATCTAAATTGGTTATCTTAATTGTACCTTTCATTACCTTAATTGTCATAAAGAAAGGCTTTACAATGTTTGTAAGATTAGATTAATAAAACAAAACTTCCGCACAATGTCAGGTTAGCTAACTAAACTTTAAAACTCATAAGGGAAGGAGTACCTTCCTCGTCTTTCAAACAATGATTTTACTATTTGTACAGTTTGATTCATTAAAACAAAAGATATTATCAAGTTCATTTGGAAATATATATATATATATATTTATATATATGTATGTATATATGTTTGCAGCCTTAGTCAAACGTCGCAGGAGAGAACACTTAGTGGAATTTTCCGAGAATTTCCCAACAAGTTGACAAATGAACTTTTTATTCACATTTTTTAATTTTAAAACCTCATAGTCTAATACAACCACCAGGAAATCTCCTGTTTTAATGTTACTGTATTTAACTGTTTCCTCTTCTTCACTAAACTCAATTCATTCACTTTCAGGAGTTTGCGGCATATCTATCAACTTCTTTTACGGGTTTTGAACTTTAGTTTCCTATAAAAGCCTTTGTTGGGCCTCTGGGTGGTGAGAACTTGGTCCTGCGTCATTTTTCTCCTTCAACATTGGTAACACTCCTTCTTGCCGTAACAGTGATTTTTTTTTGTTCATTGGAGCTGTGTATTCATCATCAACACCATCAGATATTTTAGGGACGTGTTTCAGAACATTTTCTTTGTTGAGAGGAACTACACCTGTAGCTTCAAAGCCCGCAATAAGATTCTTTCTCCTTTTATCATCAGCATGCATTTTTTCAAGACACGATTTTATCAATCTCGGAAATGTGTCTTTAGGGATTGTGCCCCTGCGTTTCAGTTTTCAATCAGTCAAGACTTCGCCCCATTTTGCTTTTAAACTTCTAGCACGCTACATCCAAGGGCTGGGTAATGTGTGTAAAATTCGCGGGTAAAAGAATAAATCGAGTGTTGTTCTCCACACAAGATGTAATCACAGCAGGCGATACATGACTTAATAGGTTATCTCCCAGGAGAACTTTAGGGTTATCTTTAGGCAGCTTCTGAAAGTACGGCAAAAGAATACTGAAATACCAATCCTCAAATACCTAAATATTCTAATTAATACCACATATTCTAAATTATTCTACCACATATTCTGAATATTCTATTGACTTACGAAAAAATTCAAATTTATTTTTACTTACTGTCAGGCCATTCCCGCTTAATCTTTTACAAACTTCTTACTACATCTCTTTTTGTAAATCATTGTTTTTCCCCGTAATCAGAATGTCATCCAAGAAACAAACAACTCCAGGAATACCGTTAAGAATAGTTTCCATAATCTTTTGAAAAATTCCTGGCCCAGAACCACACCTTACGGAACCCTATCATACATAAATAACCCTTTAGTAGTACTAATAGTACATAACCTTTTTGATTGATCGTCCAACCTAACTTGCTGACAAGCCTGAAATCGATCAATTTGAGAAAAAGTTTTACCTTTATGAAAAGAGTAAAATAAGATCCTCAAATCTGGGTATTGGGTTTCTATCTACTATTAATGAGTCGTACAACGAAGAAACCCAAAAATCAGCACATAATCGCAATTCACCAGATTTCTTAATTATTGGAACAACCGGACTTCCCCATTCACTGTTACTAACCGGTGATAAAATATCTGCATCGACTAACCTATCGATTTCAGCCTCAACTTTGTGCTTAAGTGCGAAGGGAATTGGCCTAGGCTCAAAAAAATTCGGTAATACATGTTCTTTTAACATCAATCTGGCCGGTTCGCCCTTATAACAGCCTAGTTTATCAGAAAACACTTCTGGGAACTTTTCATACAATCCACTTACAATTGTTGATTCTACATCCTTTAAAGTACAATATTTACGTTTCAGGCCCAAGTCAGTGTTATTAACATCACTAGTGTTGTTAGGAATTTTAATTACAATCCCTAAATCACGGATACAATCTCTACCAAATAAAGGATTTGCTCCATTGGCTTGAACCGCACCCCCGCGGAAGCGCACCCGACCTTTGGAAACGTGCTTGCCCAAGGCGCTCCACGGGAGGGGCTCACCAAAGCTCTCAGGAGTTCAGAACAAAAAAACAAACTTGTGGAACCAGCAATTTAATTTAACCAGAAAATCAACAACAACAAAATTAACAACAGCCAAACAGTGGAAAAGCCGATATCATCCAAGGTCCACAATGATTAAATTTTACAACAAAATATTTTACCAAGAAGTCAATGTCACCAAGGTTGGCCAACCAGAATATCAATATTCAAAATCCCCTTTTCTGAAACTTTTAACCTTAATATTGCAATTGATAACTTAAATAAATAAATAAATAACAACAAATAAATTTCAATAAATAAACATTAAAATTACAAACACAAAACACACAGAAAGAATTGGCGTGCCGAACTTTGCAGGTTAACAAAAAAATTATTCCACCCGGAGACCTGTGGCGCAGGGCGGGCTCCTAATGAAGGAAATTAACCTAACATAAAGACTACAAATAAATAATAAATACTGTCACACATAAATCACAAAATATCACAGTTCATTGGTGGAGTGGCATATCACAGTAGTTTGTTTATGGCGTCATGGCACTGGGAAGCATCAGCCTGCAGCTCCAGGCAAGGTGTTGACCGAAGCCATGTGTGTCCTTTGGTGTGCAGGCGGGAGGACCAGGCAGGAACCATGCTGCATCGAGTGGCGTGGGACCAAGTCCCCAGCCGGACCCTGGTAAACCCCAAAATTTGTCAATATTTTTCCATTTGAGACACATTCAGTTGGCAAATAGTGCCAGCAGTGCAAAAGGTAGAATTGCCACAGAAAATTTAAACTGTTCCAGTTTGGACAATTTGCCACTACTGACCACAAAATACTAACTTTTCAGTTTTAATCTTTTTACAAATTTTCTTGAAAATTGTGACAGAAAAACATTTTAAGTGTGACAGACAGTTTTACTTTGACTAGAGAAATTACAGCAAAAATGAAATGAGATAGGCCATAGGCCTACTCAGAAAATCACTAAAACAGGGGGTGTGAACACAGCAAAATACTTGAGACATGGACAATAGTTGAACTACATCTTAATATGAATTCTACAACTAAATTGAACAGGTTGGAAACATTTGACCAGGTTTAAAGCATAAAATAACTCCATTTTTAATATCACAACAAAATTTCAGTTTTGGTGGACATTGCCCTTCTATTTAGCTAATATCTCAAAAAGTTACAGACCGAATTAAAAAAATTTACCTTTAAAAGTTGGGCCAAAAGTGAGGCTTCAAAATAACATATAAATCAAAACTTAACTCCAAGGCTGCTTTGTTGTGGACCTAAGATTACCAGACATTTTACCCCAAACTGGTGTGCTACCAAAAGTAAAAGCTAGGCCTAATTCATTAATTATGACCCAAAATTGATAAAATTTTACATAGGCCTAGCTCAGGGCCAAAGGCCACTTTGAGAACACACAAACCCTAGTAAACTCAACAGGAAAATGTATTATAAAAGAAAAACTTGGTAGCATCACCATTTAGGCTCTGAGCCTATTTTGACTCTACAACTTACAGTAATCCCATCAAACCACTGGGTGGTTAATATAACGTTGCACTTAGCAATAACAAAAAAATATTTAATGCAGAACAAACACTGAAACAACTTGATCATTATAGGAACTTGAAAAACATGTGTTCAGCTCACACACAAAAATTAGAACTCTGAGAGCAAAAGCGTGGTTTGGCCCAAAATGCAGTCTCAAAGGAGAACAAAATTGATTGCTTTGCTTGAAACAATGAAACAAAATTTACATAACACTGGTTCTGGCCTAAATGAAATTTTTTCAGAAGACCGGTCATTTTTCAACATGTGGTCTTCGACCAAATCCAACTGCATCGAACATATTTCTGAATAATACTAGAAAATTCTCGTGACTCACCCAAAATGAAGCGCTGGAAAACTCATTTACTCCATGATTGGGAAATTAATCACCGGCGGAAAATTAGGTGTTAAAATTACTTTAGAAAACACACCGTGAAATTTATTCACAACCCGTAGCATGCTTCGCCGCTGCGCCTATGACCTCTCACGGGAAGTGCTGTCAGCTGGTGAAAAGAAGAAAAAAAAGCACAGAATGTTCCAGAATGACTGCACACAGCAAACACTGACCAGAAGAAACACAACACTATAACAAATGAGACGTTACATCACGCATGGTGGGTAAAACGTCACGGCTTAGGCTATTACATACAAAGGTAGCTGTTTCACTAAACCTCCATGCTTAACCCGTACGTACAACTTGCCCAAGGGCCTAATAGGTTGATTGGTATAATAACTTAACACCAAATTAGTTTCTTGCAACCTTACTGAGCTAAAATTATCTTTGTAAAATTGCTCATTTATTACACTGACACAAGTTCCGCTATCATCCTCAAATTTCAAACATTTTTCTTCAATTAACAAATCTACCATGATTGGTTCAATCATGTAAATTTAATTTATAAGTTAACTTTACTTACCATTATTTAAGTTAAAGTATAAAGTTCTCTAAATTGTATTTTAATGCTTCCAAGCACTGGTTTATTACTAGACTCTGTTGAGTTAGCTAAAAATATAATTTTAAAAACTAAATGGTTTGTTTAAAAGTTTTTTTTAATTAGTCTTATAAGTTAGAATCCAAAACTTATAGGCTAATTTATTGTTTAGTCAATTAAATATAGGCTAGGCTTTTAGCGACTACACACTAACATGAATAGACTTCTCATAAGTTTTGTACAGACGCGTTTGAAACCTATTTTCAGTAGGGCGATCTTCTACGGCTTACATGAAGTACAAGTGACATGATAGGTAAATCAGTACATAGCCTATTACCACGCTTCTTTACCAAGGATGAAACATTTCTACCTGCAGTTTGCACCATTTCAGTTTCTACTATGTTTGTAGTGGTAAAATGTTTTTCCATCATACCATTGCGATAAACGTTGTTTTCGGAACGGTCAGCTGTGATCGAAACTAGTTGATTCCTGGTGGGTTGGATAAACGTGTTTGTAAACAAAGTTTTCGGGACTAGACCGCGAAACAGTTTTCTAGACACTAACAAGTTAGTTTATTTTTATTTTTAATAACAGCTGTAAATAGTTCAAATACAAGATAAACAAATAACAACGTAAGAGGGGGTATATAGGTTAAAATTTATTATATTTATCCAAACTGTATATTAAAGGTGGTATGATGAAAAGTACTGTTCGTACCTCGTCCGAAAGTGGTATATCGGTGCCAGATCGAATTCAAGTACTCGGCTTCGCCTCGTACTTCAAACTCGATCTTGCACCGATAACGACCACTTTCCGGACTAGTTACGAAATATACCTTTGCAGCACTGTAAATCCAGCTGCATAACAACATCAATAGCAGCGACTCAGGCACTGCATGAAAAAATTACCAAAGTGAATTATCATAAATTTGATATAAAACAAAAAGCATTGGATGTGAAGTCTATTCACGTTAGTGTATAATTATAAAGTCAATGCTTTTAGGCTTTTTTCAAAATTTTAGAAAATAATGAACATAACTCTTATGACTGGTTTTGATAGTAAAATAACTACGATAATCTGAAAAATGTTTTACACAATGGCCTGTGTAGTCAAATTGCTGTCACGTAACATCTAAATGATTTACTTGTAATTTAAAGAAGAGGGACCTTAAATTTAAATAAGATCACAGTAATGGGTGCTTGAATATGAAGCAATGGATTTCATATTGTCTATTATACTTATTTCGAATTTAAAAACCTTGTTCGAGTTGCCTTTGCTGCGGGTAAGACTATTTTAAACTGGACTTGTTTTGTTACCATCAAAAAGTAACCTTTAGTTTCATGGCATCATTAATAAATGAAATTAGGCAATGTAATCTTAAAAAGGAATTGTACCATTTCAAACTTTTTGAGAAAACATCTTACACAATTTGAAACTATGACTGCGTTTGTGCCCCAGAAGAAAAGATAACAGAAAGCTTTCACGGCCAAGAACACATGAATACTTTTGAATTTAAGGCAATACATTTTATAGCTAACTTAAGTTTTGAATCACAAAGATGGGATTGATATCTTTATTAAAACTGTTGAATGAAACACATTTGAAAAATGGGGTATTTCTGTTCTTTAACTTTCCTGATTCATAACTCTATGAATTTGTTAGGTTTGTATTAATACAATATTCTATATTAGGATAGTTTCAACGGTTTTAATAACTAATAAAAATAGAAGGAAAAAACTTATAATTATAAAAATATTATTTATTGTAAAACCTTTTTAGTACATAAAATAATTAATTATGCTTCCAAAAACTTTCTTTCTTCATTGAGCTCCTTGGACATATTTAATTATTCCGAAACTGATAAACATTTTGTTAGTAAATGCTTAGAACAAGTCCATTTTATTGTATAGACACAGAATTCACATAGCCTAAATACACCTGTAACACTAACAGTTGGACATATTATCTGCTGGATTCGTATAGAGAACCAAATGGTAATTATACAAAATTACTTGCAAATTAAAAAAAAACTCGAAAATTTTATAGGATCATGTTTTGATGTTAATACTTCATCTTCTGCTGCCGACACGAAGTTCTTCGGCTATAAGCCCTCGTCATCTATTTATATAAAAGAAATTCGTGTGAGTAACTCTGTTTTAAACTCAAGAACGGCTAAATCGGGGTATTTTTTGGAATGTCCCCGCATTTTTAAACAATTTTCTATTGCCTTCAACATGTCTAAGGAATGTACTGAAGGATAAAATTATAAACTAGAAATGAATTTGGTACCCTTCAACGGGTTTTTTATTGGTTTTTATTTTTATTCATAATATTACAGATATAGAAATCAAAAGCTAAAAGAAAACACACCAAAACACACCGTTTTCATTACTCTGGGGGCCAAAAAGAAACAATGTCTTTAAATATTTGGTCATATAGGTCATAGAGCGGCATGCTGGGCAAGTTAGTGGCATGCGTATTGGGGTTTCTACTATTTCCCCATTACCACTAGTTACTGAATAAAATTGCTCCTGCCGCAAAGAGAGGAGCACACTGGCCACACATGACAGTGTGACCGCATGGGCTGCACAGTCGCGTCGCTTTGAAGTGCGAGCACACCAGGCACACAGGATTCCCATTTGTTGGCACAACGGGAATTTCTTGAATGCAACAGGCAAGTCCTCTTTCCAACTCGAGCTGCTGTTGCCTGATGGCTGTTTCTTCCATAAACTTGTTTGTTATCACTTGCGTTGGCTGCCATCTGTAGTTGTCATAGGACGGCAATGGAGCAGTGGACTCCGACGCTATACATAAAAAGACAAAACAAAAACTGTGTAAGTAATGATGCAATATGTTACCATTAATTTTTAGTCCACGAGTATGTGGCAGAAATATTTTACTGAACGACTTTCTATTTTTGAGAATAAATATTTATACATTTGTAACGAAAAAAAAAACTATTTATAGCCTATTTTCTCTTTTGTCCAAAATTGTTATCTGGATTTCCATTAGCTCAGCCAGTAACGCGTTATAGTTAGTTTTAATTAAGAAATAATACCTCCGTCGCAGCCGACCTGCGTACTCAGCGAATTTCCAACGAATTATTGTTTCAACATCAAAGAACTTAGTGGCTATTTTATATAATTAATAATCTTTACAAGGAAATATAGTATATTTAATTCCATTATATTTCTGAGAATGGCATTTTTATTTAATAATTTATAAATATATATAATTTATATATATATATGTATATAATTTATTTAATAATTTATATTAATATTTATATTGCAATAAATTACTTTTTTTAACAGTAATAAAAGTGCATATGCAAAGCTTCCATACAAAAGGAATTATTTGTTTATAAATAACAAAACATAAACATTTCAAATTTGACAAATATGCAGAAGACAGCTGATCAGCTGATTAGGAACAGATACTTTACTATATCCATCTCTCTTGCTCCCATATACACTTATTTTCCATGAGAATACCATGGGATTTAGCATGTAGGTTTGCTGCCATGTTGGTTTTTTATCAAATCTTAATTACTCACCACCTAGTGAAGGTTCATAAAATTTTTTACTAAGATATGTTGATAAATAAGCGATATATAACTTTTGAAAGATTTACCTATAAGAATAACATGGAAAACTTGAATGAATTTTCTTCATAACCAGTTAAGTTATTTTAATGATTTAAAATACTAAATTGTTGGTTTTTTAAGCTCTTTTAAATGGTTTAGGTTAAAATTCTTGAATTTTAAAAATTGATGTTCAAAAATGCCAAAAACCCATTTTTGACCCCTTTGAAACCCCATAAAACCCTGTTCCCATAACCCGATATTGCTGGTTCGCGAACTCATGAAAATAGACCTGGTCTTACACCTTCATACCAAATTTCATCAAAATCGGAAGTCCCCTTTTAAAGTTATCACGGACAACACACACACACACACACACACACACACACACACACACACACACACACACACACACACATGTATATATACTACATTATGTATTTTATATATATATATATATATTTGGTTTCTGGGGACCTCAAAATGAAAAAATAAAATGGTCCCGGGCTTAGGTCCTACCATGGCTACTACCGTAATAGCGTATTCCCTATAGGGAAATTCGCTAAAACAAACAGCATGCAAAAACATATAAAACGTTTAAAAAATCTATCAGTTTATTCCACATATCACAATAGGCCTAAACTAAAATATTGCTGTAATTATATGTACCAAAATAGTTTGTTTAGAGGTTCCTGCCATTTCGTTTTTAACTAGTGTACTCGTTGATCGAAATCGAGAAATTTAATTTGGACTATCCCGTGTTAGCGGTAAATATGTTACGTTTAGTTCTAAATCAATTTCACCCGACCATCCAATATTGTTATTATTACCAGTAATCAAGAAAACCGACACTAGACAAAACTTTTTACAGGTGAACATCTAACAAAAACTTTTAAATACTCATCTCAATCACAATGTTATTTTTCACTATTTTATGCCAAATGGCTATACATGTCAAATAAATTCTCATCTTGTTACAAGTTTAACAAACAATATTTATTAATTTTCGTCCATCCAGTGGACTTCTTCAGATAAAGTATAAAATAAAGTGTATATATATGTAAACCATACAAAATAAAATAAAATAAATGAACAAGATTGACAAAATCAAAACCAAAACACAGCTGTTAATAAATACTCTTGCTGATGGGGAACCTGAGGTTCCGGTCTACCTAAGCCCGAATGCCACCTCGCGGCCAAGGCCGTAGCGCTAGGCGAGTTTTATGGATGCAGAGGTTTACGGGAATCGTGTTTTAAAACTAACCAATTAAGATAGAGATTGGCTCTTAACTTTTTCTAAAAGTAAAAAGACGAACCCCGTAAACCTCTGTATCTATAAAACTTGCCACTAGAGAAAAATAGATTATTTTAGACAGTTATAACCGAAATTAGAAATTTTATTTAAAGATTCTATACACCCAGCACAAAAATTATCGAATTTTCGCAAAGTGCTCAACAAAATCTCATTAATCTTCTTCCTGGTGAAGACATAGTGGAAAAAGAATACTCATTGAAGTTTTGGGACTAGGTACGCATAACACTTTGTTCTGTTGCTATGATACATCAGGCATCCAGTTAAGTGAAAAAAAAAAACAACACAGCTGATTTTGATGTCATATGGTTAGGACATCAAAATATATGATGCGTGATGCAATATATTTTGATTTCAAACATGTGGATAAAGCGTGAGGGCGTCCTAGTTGGATGACCGATGGCGTCGGACGACCGACGCTTCCGATTAAACAAAAACATGTTTGTCTTTGGTAGTGTGGATCGTCAGGCCAAATAGGGCGATCGTGATAATAATGTAGGACTACTATCACGATCATTCATTAATGGCACAGTGGGCACTCAATTCTGTCATCAAACAAAATTCGCTCGCACGGACAACCAAACGATTTTTGGTCGTCCATCTAGGACCGGGTCCTACAACACACACAACTCGTCTCCCCTTATTCCCCCTCCCCCTCCATCACGTTAAATAAATCCCACAGGAGTGATCGCAACCAATAATATAAAAGTGTCTCTCGCGTGTTGATCTAAAATGAACTCTTTTGACCCAAGTATCACTTTTGGAAGCTGGGACCAAGCGGTCCGCTTGGTTCTTTTTTTAAAGTAACACTCGTGACCTAACAGTAGTAACACTCATGACATGTTGTGTATATTCAGGTTATTTGTACCTAATTGACAGTAATATAATGATATTAGGTAACTTGGTAGGCCAGTAGGGTAGGACAAATAATACTTCTTATGTTATTGTGTGCTTACAGGTTATTAATAAAATCACCATGATTTTATCATGTGTTTATTATGATTTTTATTATGATGTTATTATAATTTTATATTATATTCAACAATGAGACATTTGTCTCTTTGTTAATAGGCTATGCTAATAACAACAAGGATGAGTCCTTATCTAATAGACAGAGAGTGTATTATCTCTGAGACAAATATTTTATTAATAACTTGTAAGCTGTAATAGGCTAAGCTAAAAAGGACTCATAATTGTTGTTATTTAGCAAAGCCTACTACCCCTGAGACATTTATTTTATTAATAAATTGAAATCTGAGTCACAAAGTTTTAAACTGCGCAAAGTTTTTAAGTTTTTAACTGCATGATTACCTTTTAATTATGTCAGTTACTCCTATTGTTTTTAGGGAAAACCGTCAGTTCCTGGAAGGAAAATAACTGCAGCTGTAAAGCAGCGACGATAATGGGAAAAAAGAAAGCTTGACCTTCAAATTGATGCAGGAAAAAAAACAAGATAAAGATTTTCTATGAAACAGATCATGACATTGAAGAGTTTTTCCAAAATTTACCTATTGGAATCCTAAAAACGATTGCTGGTACAAGGGATATTACCCTAGTCATGACAAGTTAAGAGAATGAAATCATTTTCAGGCGAATATCTTGTGTTTGTGATACCAATAAATGGGAAGAAGGACTTACTTGCCAGTGCTATTTTCCAGCTGAATCAGTATCATTTAGTAAATGAAACTGAAAAACTGAAAAAAATAAGCAGCGGAGAAAGAGCCGTTACAAAGAAATCTAATTTTTAAATTAGTAATTAAAGAATAAGTAATTAAATTAGTAATCTTTAAATTAATTTTTAAAAAGTCTGAGGAAGCAGAAATCAGCTTGAATGACTCCTCAGATGATAACGTACAGACAGTGGATGATTTGACCAACCACATACAGAGAGAGTCTGGTATGGTTACTATGACCGAGCAAAATTTCGTTCGGATCACTCCAGACATTCAGGAGGAGTACGTGTAAATAAAAAAGCCAGAGTGTAGTATAGGAGCTCCGCTCAATAATGATTTTCCATGTTAACCCTTCGGAACTCGCACTTTTGTAAAAAGTACAACAGTCGTCGTTTTTTTCGTTTCTAAGGGGAGCCTTTAGGGTGACGGGCATCGTGAGTGGGCTATTCCTGACTCACCCCTCCACTTCCACACCTCCACTGGTCACCGAACTTACTCAAGGCCAACCAGTTTCCAGCGAGCTTTGAAACAGTCCACGTCGCGCCTGTTGTACTTTTTACAACGCGGGAGTATTAACGTAGTGAGTTTTAGTATCTTTGTTTTTTGATTATTTAATTATTTCTTGATGATAGTGAAGTGAATATGTCGGAGTGTGTACGCAGCAGTGAAATTGACCGCATACTGCAAGAGAGTTCGGATGAAGTTGGCAATTTAGATGTGTTTGAAAACAGAAATTCAGATTTCAGTAGTGATGAGGCTATTGAATACAACAACGTTTCCGATGTCAGTGAGTTGAAGGTGAAGAAGAGGATTGTGAAGAGCAGCTGGTTGATCAGGAATTTGCTCTTGGTAAGAATGAGGAGACTACTTGGTGTACTACAGAGGTAGCAAACTTTTTTTTAGGAAGAGGCAGGGAAAATGCATTACGCTCACAGGTGGCAAGCCTGTAGTGTGGGACTCCAGTAAAAAAACTCCTCTACTCTTTAGGATTCTAACCTGGAATTGTTTATCACATAACGTCAGGCTAGGCCTAAATTTGGCTAGCCTTAAAACTGTGAAAAGGCTCTTAAAACCAATTGAAAATTCTATAAAAAAATGTTACATTAAAATGAAAACATCCCTAGACACAGAAAAACTTCCAGATCAAGCCACCTCTTCAGACAAGGAGACATCTCTAGACCCAAAAGGTTTTCCAGGCATCTTCCAAAACAAAGACATTTCTAGACACAGAAAAACTTCCAGTCCTAGCGAAATCTTCTAAATGAAATCATCTCCATACCTAGAAAACCTTCCAGGCCCAGCGACATCTTCTGTGATGAAAAAATCCCTAGACCCAGAGAAATTTCCAGACCCAGCCATATCTTCAGACATGGAGACGTCTCTGTACCCAAAAGATTTTCCAGTTGAAGTGACATCTTCTTAAATGAAGACATTTCTGGACAAAGAAAAACTTCCAGTCCTGGCGACATCTCTAGACCCAGAAAAACTTCCAGTCCTAGCGAAATCTTCCAAAATGAAATCATCTCCATTCCTAGAAAAACTTCTAGGCCCAGCGACATCTTCTGTATGAAAACATCTATAGACCCAGAAAAATTTCCATACCCAGCCACATCTTCAGACATGGAGACATCTCTGAACCCAATAGATTTTCCAGTTTTAGTGACATCTTCTCAAATGAAGACATTTCTAGACACAGAAAAACTTCCAGTCCTGGCGACATCTCTGGACCTAGAAAAACTTTCAGGCCCAGCGACATCCGTCATGAAAAAATCCCTAGACCAAGAAGGACTTAAAGACCCAGCAACATCTTCAGACATGGAGTCATTTCTAGACCCAAAAGATTTTCCACACCCAGTGGTTCTAAATTGAAGACATCTCTAGACCCAGAAAAACGTCCAGTCCCAGCGACATCTTCATACAAGTTTAAGTTAAGACACAGAATATCAGTATGAAATGTACATGCAGGCCCTGTAATGGATGATCATTCATCACTTGAAGACTTCTCAGATGGATCTGATGACTACTATAGTCCAGATTCTACATCAGAATCATCAGATGGAAATTTAGATGATGAAAGTGTGAACTGCTCAAAACGAAAAGAACCCAAGCCTCTTCATGGATTCGAAACCCTCATAGCTAAAAATTATTCAAGAAATCAAAACGACAATAATGAAGCAGATGGGGTGATTCAGCCTCTTGCATTTGAATTTAGAAATAACTCTTTGCACAATGAATAAGATATATATATATATATATATATATATATATATATATATATATATATATATATATATATATATATATATATATATATATATGCTATCATAGCCAACTACAAACTTAAAATAATAATAATAAAATAAATAAAAGATGTTCTGTCGTGCAAAGCACCTGCGTCAGTTTAAAAATGAAAGCACCACGTTTAAAATTAAAATAAAACAAACATTTAAGATTTCTCTATAAAGCTAAAACCAGGGCGCTAAGCCATTGCAGACCAGCTTCACTTGCACAATAGAGGCCCATCAGCCCTTAAGGGAAAGCACTCAATAGGCACTCATTGACTATGTGAGTCATAGTCTGGAACTCCGCTCCACAGCCGCATGACTGGTCTTCTGTAATTCCCCATTTGTATTTCCAATAATTACATCTTCCCACTCCAGTGCGGAATCGATTGAGAACAATCCACTGCTTCCGAGGAAGCCTTCTGCTACTCTATTCTCATGGCCTCCATATAAGTTAGCCAACATTGGGTCGGTTTACCTATTACCGGTAAGCGGTTTGCCTATTACCGTGTTCTATATTGTGATTGTAACATTTTTGACTGTCGCCGAGATGTCAGGCTTAGCTCAGGTGGGCGGGGTAAGATACTCTCTGTGGCGGTCCGTATCACACTGCTGGATAAGTTTTGGGATTTATTTATCAAGGCGCCACCTTGTTTATGGTTGACATGAAGGAAGTAACAAGGAACCAACCTTCCCAATGTGTGACCTCTGATTGTGAGCAGGGCAAAAAAAAGTTAAAAACTACTAATGTCGATAGGCCGTATCAACAAGAGAAAATAATAATAAAAAAAAAACATTCCAATACCTAAGACTAATTGTATTTTTATTTAAATTTCACAAGTTAACTGAAATTATTCTGAAGCCAGAAGATCAGAATTCTAAAGTGAAAAGTTGACACTAGAATAGTTAAATTTGAATCTCAATCTCAGATACCGTACGGTAGGCCTATGGCCGTTATACTCAATTAAACACAAGGAAATTACAAAAAACTCAAGTTTACAGAGACAGTAATCTTTTATTAACTCTACTATTATTTTCTAACAGTCAGTTTCAAAGAACATTTCCCAAAATACAACCTTTTAAATCAGTCTCAAGTTTGAGCAAAACAAATCAGGTTAGGCCCTAATGTGATTTTCGCTACCGTACCGGTAGTGAGTTAAATGTAGTTAACCAGATATTAGGCTAAACTAAACCATCAATCATAAGGAGATTCTTTATGTTTGGTCTATTTAATTCTCATTTGATCATGTACCCAATCAATACTTAAAGCTACAATACCAGAATGCCAAATGGTTACTCCAAAAATTCTTATCTAACCTAACAAATCACATATAGGCTACTTACAAATAAAACAAACAATTACAGATGTATAAATAATGCATGGTGGCCACCTGCATACCTAGACAGAACAAATAATACATAACCTTAACCTAAGCTGTAAAATGACATATCCGGGGTATGATGACTTGGCTGTCACGCATCAGTAGTGAGCACAGTTTTTGGCTGAACTATCGCGCAAGTGATCTCTCAGCTATGCCAGCTGCCAGACCAAATCCAAACGGCCCTTTCCAGGGCCACTTTAGAAATATAGGCTCAGTTTTTAATATTTGTCATTTTAACGTAGAGGGTCTGAGCAAATCCAAAAGTGAATGCCTCAGCAAGGTGCTGCTAGAAAATAATGTCGATGTCCTCGCACTACAAGAAACACATGTAGAAGACTTAGAGAACAGTGCGAGGGGCAACATCACAGGATATAGGCTTGTGGATGCAATAGGACACAGGGTCTATGGCGTAGCAACTTACGTTAGGCAAGACTTAGACGACGTGTCAGTCTCCCAAAAAAGTTGTGTGAACAGCATATTTACTGTTGCTGTTAAGGTATCTGAGACTACCATTGTAAATGTCTACAAACCGCCGAACATCCAGTGGTCAGATACAGTTCTCCCAACTTTTGAACATCCTGTGGTATATGTAGGTGACTTTAACAGTCATCACACCCAGTGGGGATACTCGTCCGATGATGACAACGGCACTCGTCTTTCAAGCTGGGCTGAAAATAACAACTTTTTCCTGGTATTTAATGCCAAAGACCCACACACTTTCCATTCAGCTCGATGGCGTCGTGGGTACTCTCCAGACTTGTGCTTTTGTTATTGTGACCGATCAACCACACCCTCACCAACTTGCAGGAGGGTCCTAGGTGCCTTTCCTCATTCTCAGCATAGGCCTGTACTAATATCAGTGGGAATCCAAATTCCTCTCGTAAGATCTTTTCCTCGGCCTAGGTGGAACTTTAACAAAGCTGAGTGGGAGGCCTTCTCCACCAGGCTTGACAAAGGCATCAGGTTCATCCCTCCTAAAATAAATAACTACGATCGGTTCACACTACTTGTTCTGTCTTGCGCTAAAGCGTCCATTCCAAGAGGTTTTAGGAAAGAGTATATACCAGGATGGAGTCAAGAGTGCGAAGACCTTTACAGTGAGTTCACTGATACTGCTGACAGGGATGTAGCCGACCAACTGCTTTACTCTCTCGACAACACCAGGAGAGAGAAATGGGTGAAAACTGTTGAGAACATGAACTTCACCCAAAGTAGTCGCAAAGCCTGGTCTCTTCTTAGAAAGCTCTCCACTGGTAAAACAAATGATAAAAACAATGTCTCGCAACCTCGCCCTTGTAATATTGCAAAACGCCTCTCCTGTTTGTCTAAGCCCGTGCGTACGTCTGCGGACAAGAAGGTGAACTTTAGGCTAAATGAAATAAAGCAAAGTTGGCAAGCACCATTGGAAGTCTCTAGACCTTTCACTATGGATGAGCTAGATGCGGCGATTGATGCGATGCCAATTGGCAAAGCAGCAGGCTTGGATGAAATCTTCCCGGAGTTTATAAAACACTCGGGTAAAAAAGCTAGACAGTGGCTTCTTGCAGTTTTTGACACCATAATGGAAACCGGCGACTTGCCTGGTATATTTAGAAAATCCAAAATAATAGCTGTCTTGAAGCCCGGTAAAGATCCAAAACTGCCCGAAAGTTATCGACCCATAGCCCTTCTTAGTGTCTGTTATAAGCTGCTTGAGAGGTTGATATACAACAGAATCCTCCCTGTTCTCGATTCCAGCATCCCCGTCGAACAAGCTGGGTTTAGACCTGGGCGCAACTGTTGTGACCAGGTTCTAGCTCTTACTTCTTTCATCGAGAATGGGTTTGAGCGAAGACTGAAAACCTCCGTTGCTTTCATAGATCTTACTGCAGCTTATGACACTGTCTGAAGAAAAGGCCTCCTTATAAAATTTTACAACCTGATTCCTTGCCCTTTCCTGTTGCGTCTCCTTAACTCAATGCTCTCCAACAGGATGATTAAAGTATATTTAGGACGAAAGGAAAGTACTTTTAGGCAACTAAAGGATGGCCTGCCACATTGGTCAGTGCTCGCCCCACTGCTGTTTAATGTGTACACAGCCGACATTCCAGACACTCGCTCCTCAAAGTTCGTTTACGCATATGATATAGCTCTGGCTTATCAGCACAAGGAATTCCAACTAGCTGAGGAAACACTAACAAATGACCTCACGACCCTCGGTGAATACTTTAAAGCCTGGAAGCTAAATCCAAACCCAACAAAAACCGAGGTTTCTTGCTTCCACTTGAACAATAGATTGGCCCATCAAAAGCTTAAAATTGTATTTGACGGTGTTGAGCTAAAGCACAATGAAACCCCACAGTACCTGGGGGTTACTTTAGATAGGTCCCTGACATTCAAAAGCCACCTACAAAAGACAGCAGCCAAGGTGAGAACCAGGACTAACATTGTCCATCACCTTGCTGGTTCCACATGGGGAGCTAACGCACAAGTTCTGCGAACCACTGCTCTGTCCCTAGTTTACTCAACTGCTGAGTACTGTGCTCCCGTGTGGTTGAACAGTGTGCATGTCAGGGATATCGACGTCCAGCTAAACAGGGCTATGAGAGCCATTAGTGGTACACTCATGGCAACCCCTGTACCCTGGCTCCCGGTGCTGTGTAATATCGCTCCACCTGAAACCAGACGAAGGGATGCACTCATTAGGGAATATATCTTTTTACTCAATAAGTGAATTTAATGAACACTATTACAATCAACCGTAACATATCACAAAGTACATAAATGCATTCAACTTATAGGCCTAAATTGATTTCAATTTTAACCAGTTTATATTAACTTCACAGTTTTTAGCTCAGTTTCATCTGCACATCAGTATGCATGTTATAAAATAATACATATGAATTTAAAGACCATAGAAATAATTTTCTGAACATTTTATCGGGAAATATGAAGCATCCCAAGCATCCGGGCTGTAGTGATGCTGATTATTTCCCACCAATCGGTAGGCAAATATAAAATTAAACTTAAAGATACGATTGTAAAAATCAATATCCGTCGATAATTTATAACCTAACAACATAATAATAATCTTATCCACAAATAAAATTATATTCATAAAAGACCATAGATAAATAATTTTCTGAACATTTTATCGGGAAATATGAAGCATCCCAAGCATCCGGGCTGTAGTGATGCTGATTATTTCCCACCAATCGGTAGGCAAATATAAAATTAAACTTAAAGATATGATTGTAAAAATCAATATCCGTTGATAATTTATAACCTAACAACATAATAATAATCTTATCCACAAATAAAATTATATTCATAAAAGACCATAGATAAATAATTTTCTGAACATATTATCGGGAAATATGAAGCATCCCAAGCATCCGGGCTGTAGTGATGCTGATTATTTCCCACCAATCGGTAGGCAAATATAAAATTAAACTTAAAGATACGATTGTAAAAATCAATATCCATAGATAATTTATAACCTAACAACATAATAATAATAATCTTATCCACAAATAAAAATTATATTCATAAAAGACCATAGATAAATAATTTTCTGAACATTTTATCGGGAAATATGAAGCATCCCAAGCATCCGGGCTGTAGTGATGCTGATTATTTCCCATCAATCGGTAGGCAAATATAAAATTAAACTTAAAGATACGATTGTAAAAATCAAAATCCATAGATAATTTATAACCTTACAACATAATAATAATCTTATCCACAAATAAAAAATTATATTCATAATAATCTTTAATGATTAAACAACAATGTTACACACTCTTTCGTCCTGTGTTTTCTGTTCTCGGTATCCACTTAAGCCGCCCAAACTGGAAACAAAATTGTACAAACTAGACCTCAAAGGCGTGGAAGGAGACATCGAAAAGTCAACGAAGAAGTTAGAAGAATGAAGAAGGAAGAAAGAAGAAAGAGATAGAAGAAAGAAGAATCAAGGAATACTATGGAAAAATAATTGAAAAGACTTAGTGAAATAAAATTTGGCAATGAAACGTGTAAATTGAGAAACAAAGTAAAGGACTTGAGTAAACTCCCCAAACTATGTAAATTCCCATACAATGTTAAATATTGTCAGAGGAAAATATATATATATATATATATATATATATATATATATATATATATATACTATCTGCTCCACACCTACCCATCCATGATTACCTACCCCAGGACACGGGCAGATTGAGGTCCCGAAGACCACCACTGCGGACAGCGTCCCAGTTGACGGACACAAACTTTTCAATCTATACCGACTTTACTTCCTCCTGGGACTCTTTCCAAGGTCGGAATCACTTTTTGATTGCTGACCCAACCTTAGCAGTAAGTGGTATGGATCTTCCTCGGAAGCAGTGGACTGTTCTCAATCGATTCCGCACTGGAGTGGGAAGATGTAATTATTGGAAATACAAATGGGGAATGACAGAAGACCAGTCATGCGGCTGTGGAGCGGAGTTCCAGACTATGACTCACATAGTAAATGAGTGCCCTTTGAGTGCTTTCCCGGAAGGGCTGATGGGCCTTCATTGTGCAAGTGAAGCTGGGCTGCAATGGCTCAGCGCCCTGGATTAAGCTTTATAGAGAGATCATTAATGTTTATTTTAGTTTTATTTTAAATGTACTGACGCAGGTGCTTTGCACTGCAGAACATCTTTTAATTATTTTATTGTTATTATTTTTAAGATGGTAGCTGGTTATGACAGCCATACGATGTATATATATACAGTTTTTGTCAGTGACACGACTGTGCTTTTCCAGCGGTGGAACTATAGTCCATGATCTCACAGAAGGTCCTCAATGGCAATTCCAAACTGCCGGATGGTATTAGTGAAATTGTAATCACTTACCGACACGGGGCCCCAACTAACCGAACCGAGGTGAAGTATACCAACCAAAGGTGGGCTGGCAGAGCTGGCCTACAGTAGTCCGCCCGGCAGAAAAGTCGGCAGTAGATTGTCCGGGTTTGGGCGGTAGTCCTACGCGTCACAGATTGGTGGGCCCACAGGTAGACAGCGACATCCACCACACGGTAGTCCCCAGGATACGTCTCTCTCTCTCTCTCTCTCTCTCTCAATGTAGTAGGGTGATCCAGCGGTAAAACCCTGTTTACACATTTTTGTATAGCCTATAATCTCTTACTATTCTTATTTTTATTTATTTTTTTTAACAGATTGGGAAATTTAATTAAAAATTTTTTTACATCAGGAAATCTTTTTTTTTATGAGAGGCAAAACAAGCATTTTTCAGTACACAAGACTAGAGATCTCTGACCTAGGTTAATTCATGAAAGCGCTAACAGTAACGATCCTCATTAGGACTCTAGTATTTAATTTACTACAAGGGAAATTCACATGAGTTTATAAGTTTCCTAACCTACTGTTCAGCAAATAGGGTAGTTGACAGCATTAACATTTTAGACCAGGTCTTTAACCATATGTCTACTTATTGTCAGAGATTATTTTTCCCAACAATATTTACACATTTTTGCAAGAGGGACTACATTTAAACATTTTATAAATAGACAGGTATATAGGCACAATGAATTATTTCTTACATGACTAACTTAAATCTAAATTGGCTGGTGGTAGCCTACACCTAATTTCTATGCATCATATGAGATATGATAATCTGGCAAATTGATTTTTTCTCAGACATAAATTGAGAATTCTACAAGTAGTACAGTTAAACAGATAGATCATTTTATTAATCCAACGATCATATCTTTAATGAAAATTTTCTACACGTATTCTAGGCATGAATTAATGTTGCACAGACAAGAAAGTTTTCATGATGGACATGTGATTGATGCTTCAAATTATTTAATTAATTCTCCACAATTTTTCGGTCAGTGCCGACTAAATGATTTTTCTCCACCAGTCAGTACATAAAGCCTACACATTTTCCGTTTGGCCTCAAGCGACAAGGGTTTACCAAGTACATAGTCATGATTTTAATCCTGTACGGCAGATCAACATCGCAAGAGGAGTTAAATAGTTTGAAATTATTATTTAACTAAATTTTTATACTTTAATCTTTGATTGAGGGAATAATTCACAAACATCCAAATAGTCTTCCTGCTTACCTCAGAGGTTTCCACAAGGTGGGAAAGTCAGATCCGAACATCGATGCTGAGGTTGAAGTATGATAGTCCAGCTTCTCTATAGAATTTGCTTCAGCTGGATCAACGGACAAAATGACAGAGGAAAATCTTCTTTCCAAGAAGCCGGTAAGAGCGTGGTCATGTGACAGTCTCTCAGTCTTTCAAAGTCATTCAAATCCAGATACAGACGATCAGGAAGGCATTATCCACAGTCACATAGGAATCCGAAGCAATGGGAAAGTTATAATGCCCGATGGGGATTTTGTTGGTTTGCAAGACTACACATTTTATTTATAGTAACCCAACGCGGAACGTGCACAATTCCACTGGAAATTTGAATGAGGTGATCAGTCTCATGGGGGTTAAATAGGGAAAATAATTGGTGACGTTACATGATCAACCACAGATTCAATGTCAACAAATTTATCAAGCATTTCATCACCTAGAATTCTTTCAACTGTTCACGGGTGATTGTCGGGTTGTGTATGCTGCTATCTTCAACCTTTTTAAGTTCTTCTCCAAGACACTTTGTAAATTATATGGCATCAGATTTCCATGGATAAAGGCCACAAGCCTTAAATCCATTCTTTAAGGTTTCGGGTTTTATTTTTTCCACAACTTCCTTTAGAAGTGGTGCAACGCATTCCCCTGTGACTGCCTCCGTAGAATGATCCTTTCTCCATTTTATTACAGCCTGCTTCCAACCAGCTTTTATTGGTCGAAATGCAGCGACATCTTCAGCTTGCAAAATACATGTTGCATTTGGGTACAAAGCTACTAAAATTATCTTTAGCTCAGTGCAAAGAGTACTTAATTGGTACGACAAATGGCTCTTGTGCCCATCAACAAATAAGATGACAGGCAAAGGAACCTTATTTTCCACTAAATAGGTGTTAAAAACGTAACCCATATATTCGTTAAACAGTTCGGCTTTCATTCAGCCACTATCGCTCTGACCGATGCGCCAACTGTCTGGAACTGAATTGGCTATAGCTGATGGCAACCGTTGGTAGCGATGGATAAGCATAGGAGGTACTACTTTGCCAGAAGCTGAAAATGTGAACATGGTGGTAATGGCAGACTTTGCCTTTCTTTGTCTATTTCGTACACATTCTTTGAACCTAGAGGAGCTAAAACCTTTAAATTCTTTGGACACAATTGAAAATTAGTTAAGCCATTGAATATTTGGTCTGGGTTATTTAAAATGTCCAAAACATTTTCTCCCCGGAAAACACTTTTAATGTTATTAAACCAATTCGTAATGTCCGCTTCACTAACACTAGAACTTGCCGCTGTTACTGCTCCTGCAGTGAGTTGTGTAATTGTACGGTAAAGTACTCTTAAAATTATGTCTAGAATCCAAAAATACCATAAAAAGTGGGGGTTCGTATTTAAAATTAATGACTTCCGGTCTGGGTAGGTTACTTCTGGTACACCCCGTACATTGAAATTATCATCACTGGATAGAGGGCAACCGGTTTACCTATAATGGCACAATTTGTTTTTGTGAAAAATTAATTTTGTAGATTTTAAAAGGTTTGTACGGGTGGTCTGGGACACCCGGTATACATGCTTGCTTCTTATCATAAATGCGTTGAATACGCTTTTTTTGAGGCTGACTCAATTCTATTTCAGGACTAATACTTGTGGTAGGGCCTTCTGCCAATCTATTCTCATGGCCTCCATATAAGTTAGTCAACATTGGGTAGGTGTTCTCAGTAGAAATGTTTGAAGCAAGTCTATCTTCTAAAATGCCCAGCTAAACAGGGCTATGAGAACCAATAGTGGTACACTCATGGCAACCCCCGTTCGCCTGGCTCCCGGTCCTGTGTAATATCACTCCACCTGAAATCAGACGAAGGGATGCACTCATTAGGCAATATACTAAGATCTGCTCCACAGCTACCCATCCATGATTACCTACCCCAGGAGACGGGCAGATTGAGGTCCCGAAGACCACCACTGCGGACAGCATCCCAGTTGACGGACACTAACTTTTCCATCCATACCGACTGGACTTCCTCCTGGGACTCTTTCCAAGGTCGGAATCACTTTTTAATTGCTGACCCAACCTTAGCAGTAAGTGGCAGTAAGTGGTATGGATCTTCCTCGGAAGCAGTGGATTGTTCTCAATCGATTCCGCACTGGAGTGGGAAGATGCAATTATTGGAAATACAAATGGGGAATTACAGAAGAACAGTCATGCGGCTGTGGAGCGTAGTTCCAGACTATGACTCACATAGTCAATGAGTGCCCATTGAATGCTTTCCCGGAAGGGCTGATGGGCCTCCATTGTGCAAGTGAAGTTGGTCTGCAATGGCTTAGCGCCCTGGATTTAGCTTTATAGAAAAATCTTAAATGTTTGTTTCAGTTTAATTTTAAACGTACTGACGCAGGTGCTTTGCACGACAGAACATCTTTTATTTATTTTATTATTATTATTTTAAGTTTGTAGTTGGCTATGATAGCATATATATATATATATATATATATATATATATATATATATATATATATATATATATATCTTATTCATTGTGCAAAGAGTTATTTCTAAATTCAAATGCAAGAGGCTGAATCACCCCATCTGCTTCATTATTGTCGTTTTGATTTCTTGAATAATTTTTAGCTATGAGGGTTTCGAATCCAGGAAGAGGCTTGGGTTCTTTTCGTTTTGAGCAGTTCACACTTTCATCATCTAAATTTCCATCTGATGATTCTGATGTAGAATCTGGACTATAGTAGTCATCAGATCCACCTGAAAAGTCTTCAAGTGATGAATCATCATCCATTACAGAGCCTGCATGTACATTTGATACTGATATTCTGTGTCTTAACTTAAACTTGTATGAAGATGTCGCTGGGACTGGAAGTTTTTCTGGGTCTAGAGATGTCTTCAATTTAGAACCACTGGGTGTGGAAAATCTTTTGGGTCTAGAAATGACTCCATGTCTGAAGATGTTGCTGGGTCTTTAAGTCATTCTTGGTCTAGGGGTTTTTTCATGACAAAGGTTTTTCTAAGTCCAGAGATGTCGCCAGGACTGGAAGTTTTTCTGTGTCTAGAAATGTCTTCATTTGAGAAGATGTCACTGAAACTGGAAAATCTTTTGATTTCAGAGATGTCTCCATGCCTGAAAATGTGGCTGGGTATGGAAATTTTTCTGGGTCTATAGATGTTTTCATACAGAAGATGTCGCTGGGCCTGGAAGTTTTTCTAGGAATGGAGATGATTTCATTTTGGAAGATTTCGCTAGGACAGGAAGTGTTTCTGGGTCTAGAGATGTCGCCAGGACTGGTAGTTTTTCTGTGTCCAGAAATGTCTTAATTTAAGAAGGTGTCACTGGAACTGGAAAATCTTTTGGGTACAGAGACGTCTCCATGTCTGAATATATGGCTGGGTCTGGAAATTTTTCTGGGTCTAGGGATTTTTTCATCACAGAAGATGTCGCTGGGCCTGGAAGATTTTCTAGGTATGGAGATGATTTCATTTAGAAGATTTCGCTAGGACTGGAAGGTTTTCTGTGTCTAGAGATGTCTTTATTTTAGAAGATGCCTGGAAAATCTTTTGGGTCTAGAGATGTCTCCTTGTCTGAAGAGGTGGCTTGATCTGGAAGTTTTTCTGTGTCTAGGGATGTTTTCATTTTAATGTAACATTTTTTATAGAATTTTCAATTGGTTTTACGAGCCTTTTCATAGTTTTAAGGCTGCTGTTTAAAGCTTCATATTATCCCGGGTTTTGCTTTCCGATGTACACTTCGAAGTTACAATAAAATGTCTTAGCGTCTCATAACGCAAACATCTTGAGGCCATATTTTGCTGGTTTGTTTAGCATATATTGAACAAACGAGCACCTGCCTCTAAAAGATGTAACATTTCATCAATTGTTACAAACTCCCCTGTATTGTAACAGTCAATACAGTTTTTTTTTTTTTACAATAAAGCCATTATTTCTGCCCTGTTGGACTGTAAACAATATCTTGTTCTTTTAAAATTGTTTTCAATAGAAGTTGTATACTTATCGGTACACATCAAAATGTCATCAATCATTTCAATAGATCTAGATTTCAAAAATGCATCCAGCTCATTACTTACATTTATGGGAATCTGTTGAGTAGAATAGCCCACTCACGATGCCCGTCACCCTAAAGGCTCCCCTTAGAAACGAAAAAAACGACGACTGTTGTACTTTTTACAAAAGTGCGAGTTCCGAAGGGTTAACATGGAAAATCATTATTGAGCGGAGCTCCTATACTACCCTCTGGCTTTTTTATTTACACGTACTCCTCCTGAATGGCTAGAGTGATAATCACGAAATTTGGCTCGGTCATAGTAACCATAGCCATCTATGGGAAGGTATACATCTGAAATGGTCCAAATCGGACATAAGGGTTCTGTCCTCCAGCCCATTAAAGTTACCATGTTATTTTAATAAGAGAAATATTTTATTTGGTTTGTTTACTGTGTGTTGATTATACACCTATTATAAGGATCAAACCTGCGTACTCAAAAATTATTAGAGTATTGCAGACTTTTGGCGAGTAAGTGCAGCGAACAGCCTAAATCGACGAGTGTGTGTAGCGAATGAGCCGGCCCAAAAGGTGAGTGAGCGCAGCGAACGAACTAAATTGACGGCGACTGAGCGTAGCGAACGATCTGACCCAAATGGTTAGTGAGCGCAGCGAACGAGGTGAGCCAAAAGGCGAGAGCTCAACTTGAATTGGATTATGTGGTAGTTGCATACTTTAGACCTGAAGATGTTCTAAGGAACGAAACATGTTGTCTTTTGATAACCAGTGATTGGATAAGGTAATTTTATTTCATTATCACTTGAATCACCTAAAAACAATTGCTATTATTGATTTTAAAAATAGTCGCTCCGCTTAATATTGTAAGCAGATAACTGCAATTGTATACCTAGTATTTTAAAACATAAAACCAATAATAAGTATGTCGTCATAGTGATAATAATTTGGATAAAACGTGTGTTGTAGATCATCTTCCCCTTAAAGATTTAGTCTGTCAGGGGTTTTATTGTTCGACAACTGCTGGGTCTCGTCGGGCCATAGGTTTTCTCTCTGGGTTGAACTTTTGCGGGTTGATTGGGTTGAACTTCTTCTTGAAATACTCCTCTTGCATTACTATGTTCCGGCCTAGAATCTTTGCTTTCTCTATTTAGGCTTTCGGTAAGCATTATAAATTCCCAATCTCGTTCAAAATCATAGAAACTAGATCTTGTGGGTGGGTCATTTTCAAATTATTTGCAGCATTGCATGGATGAAGAAGTAAATAAATAAACTTCTAGTACACTGATGTTTTCCACAGATATTACCCACACAAGTATTTGAGATTCCAGCCACAGTAATATTTTCCGAGTTTAGGCAATTTTTTTTTTTATTATTTCATTAATGCTTACACAAAATGTCACGAGTGTTACAATCGAAAAATATTGAAGTGTTTAATAATTAACAAAAATAGTAATAAAACTATTATTTTAAACACTTCTGATTATAATACAAAACATAAGCAAAATAAATATAAAAAAAGTTAATTTAATAACTTTAACATGGAAAATCATTATTGAGCGGAGCTCGTATACTACACTCTGGCTTTTTATTTACACGTACTCCTCCTAAATGGCTGGAGTGATCCTCACGAAATTTTGCTCGGTCATAGTAACCATAGCCATCTATGGGAAGGTATACATCTGAAATGGTCCAATCGGACATAAGGGTTCTGTTCTACGGCCCTTTAAAGTTACCATGTTATTTTAATAGGAGAAATATTTTATTTGGTTTGTTTACTGTGTGTTGATAATACAGCTTTTATAAGGATCAAATTTAACTGCAGACTGTTACTATCAGCTGTTTGTGAATACAGTAGTTTGGTTTAATGTGAAAATTGTTGTTTTGTTTATTTTAGTGGTTTGTTTACATTTGTACGTGAATGATATGCCACGTTTATGAAGAGGAGGTGCAAATCTTGATCGACGCACCATTTAATATTTTGGAAACATATGATACCCCGTCGGAGCAAACCTGCGTACTCAAAAATTATTAGAGTATTACAGACTTGTGGCGAGTAAGCGCATTGAACAGCCTAAATCGACGAGTGTGAGTAGCGAATGAGCCGGGCCAAAAGGTAAGTGAGCGCAGCGAACGAACTAAATTGACGGCGAGTGAGCGTAGCGAACGATCTGACCCAAATGGTTAGTGAGCGCAGCGAACGAGCTAAGCCAAAAGGCGAGAGCTCACTTGAGTTACCTACAAACAATTGCTATTATTTAATTTAAAAATAGTCGCTCCGCTTAATATTGCAAGCAGACAACTGCAATTGTATACCTAGTATTTTAAAACATAAAACCAATAATAAGTATGTCGTCATAGTGATAATAATTTGGATAAAACGTGTGTTGTAGATCATCTTCCCCTTAAAGATTTAGTCTGTCAGGGGTTTTATTGTTCGACAACTGCTGGGTCTCGTCGGGCCATAGGTTTTCTCTCTGGGTTGAACTTTTGCGGGTTGATTGGGTTGAACTTCTTCTTGAAATACTCCTCTTGCATTACTATGTTCCGGCCTAGAATCTTTGCTTTCTCTATTTAGGCTTTCGGTAAGCATTATAAATTCCCAATCTCGTTCAAAATCATAGAAACTAGATCTTGTGGGTGGGTCATTTTCAAATTATTTGCAGCATTGCATGGATGAAGAAGTAAATAAATAAACTTCTAGTACACTTATGTTTTCCACAGATATTACCCACACAAGTATTTTAGATTCCAGCCACAGTAATATTTTCCGAGTTTAGGCAATTTTTTTTCATTATTTCATTAATGCTCACACAAAATGTCACGAGTGTTACCATCGAAAAATATTGAAGTGTTTAATAATTAACAAAAATAGTAATAAAACTATTATTTTAAACTCTTTTGATTATAATACAAAACATAAGCAAAATAAATATAAAAAAGTTAATTTAATAAAAATGTTGACTGTTTTATGTCACGAGTGTTACCCGTTTGCCAAATTTCATACTTAACTTTAAATTTATATATTTGATGTTCCATCTAGTTTGTATTGAAACACTGTATTAATTTTCATACATTTAGCATTTTTTACAATAAATATTTATTTATTTATTTATTTTAATTTATCTTTAAAATATTTATTTTTATTGCAGTAACACTCGTGACAGAAGGTAACACTCGTGACTAGGGTTTAGGGATTTAATGTAATAAAAGTTAATTAAGATGAAAAACTCAAAGTTTAATTAGTAAAACCTTATAAATTAAAAGAAAGGACACGCAACACTCGGAACACAAAGTTATTGTATTTCGATATGTCACTCTAGCTTTAAGGGAACATTTAGGCCTACCCCAATTCTTTTTTCAAATTAAGATCAAATTCGTAAACGACCCGCTGCAACCCTCATAAAACCATTTTCAGTTGTGACAAAATAACTTCCACTTGCTGAGGTCAATTACTGATTCGTATTTTTCATCAGTTATGTAACTATTTCCTTGAATTCCGTGCTTGGTTAAAAACATGACAGAATAGACTCCATCCTCTTCCTCAAGGCACACTTTAGTCACAACTGCAGCAAATTTGTGTTGTCTATAAATAATTTTACCACACATACGTAATAAATAGTATATTAGGTAATGTTTACTTAGATTAACTTAGGGTGTTTGCCACACCTTGAATAACTACAATGTTTTTTTTTTTTTGAGATCTAATTGCTAAACGTGTGGGAATTGCACCAATTCAAACTTTAAAATGCAGGAAGGCAAAAGTAAATTTTGCAAATAGGCCCTAATTCATTTAAGTACCCAAGAAAAGCAAGCAAAAACTTGGAAAATTCAGGTTTTTTCATCTGTTGACTTTAGTAGACAATGCCAAGTTTAGCTATAAATTGTGTAGGGGAAATAAAGTAGTCGGTTTCCCCTCTTTATGTTGAATATAAAGAAAAAATTGCTAAACATTTGTGACATATTATTTTACAATATCTTAAGTATTACTATTTTACAATACTTTATTTAATATAAGCAATATTACAAACCTCCCAAGCAGCAAAACCATCAGTTTACAAGTACTTTAAAAGTAATTAAAAATTATTATAATCCATTGGTAAATCATTGTGCAATGATTTAGAGTGATTTAACTTGGCAAGTCAGTCATTTATAAACTACTTTAAAATCATTTTATAACTACTCTTAAATGGTTTTGAAACTGCTTTTAAATGATTTTTTTAATACTTTTAAATCATTGTTAACCCGCAAATACAACAAGTACTTTTAAAGTACTTTAAAATTATCGCAATTAGTTTAAAATTGTACAATGATTTAGAGTGATTTAACTTGGCAAAATACTAATTTGTAAACTACATTTAAATGATTGTACTAGTACTTTTAAATCATTTTGAAATTACTTTTAAACCATTTTGAAAGTACTTTTAAATCATTGTTATAATTCAAATACATAAGTTAAAAGTACTACTAAAGTAATTTAAAATTATCGCAAGTTATTGTCAAATCGTTGTACAATGATTTAGAGTGATTTAACTTGGCAAATATTAATTTATAAACTACATTTAAATAATTTTATAGGTACCTTTAAATTCTTTTGTATGTACTTTTAAATCATAATATTAGTTGCAAATACATCAGTTACAAGTACTTTAGAAGTATTTTAATAATTTTAAGCCATTGATAAATTGTCGTTCAATGATTTAGAATGAATACACTTAGATATTTTTAAATCAATTATTGATTACAAATAACATTGAAAGGGTTTTTAATAATTTTTCTATTCTTAGTCAATCTGTTAGAAGGGAAAATTAGTTTCAATTAAATATTCTGCATTGTTTATACTTTCATACCTAGAGTAACAAGTGAAAATATTTCTTTAAAAAACTTATGAATTAAATAGACATACAGCAATGCATTTAGACACACACACGCACACGCACACGCACACACACACACACACACACACACACACACACACACACACACACACACACACACACACACACACACACACACACACACACACACACACACACAGAATATAAGAATTAATAAGTCTATTTTTTAAATAGGATTCGAAATTGTCAAGAAATAAATGACTGATAAAATTATAGCTCATTGTATAATATGTGATAATATATAATAAGAAATCATATTACAGTGTGTAATACAGTGAAAACTACAGTACTGTAAGGCCTCGGCCACGATACGAGCGGTGAGCGTCGAGCGGCGGGCGGCGGGCGGCAGTAGAGCGGCACCTGAGCGGCGGAGGTGGCCACAATACGAGCGGTGAAACAACCGCCACTCGGTGCCAGCAGGCTAGTATTAAAGATGGATTCAAACGAGGAGGTTAACTTGTTAATGTTGTGTGACAGTCCCCTGCAAAAACGAGTGCCAGTGTCGCGCAAAAGACGTTTCGGGGTCCATGCCATAAACAAAATGAGACGGAGGTTTGGGGAATATCACCATCTCTTTCCAAATTTAAGAAGATATGAAGAACGCTTCAAGGAATACACAGGAATGTCAATCCAAACATTTGACTATATTTTAAATAGGGTGAAAGATCGCCTCACTAAGAAAAGATTACGCCTCCGACAGCAAGTCCAGGCAGAGGAGCGATTAGTTGTGACTCTAAGGTAAGTGAAACTTAAACAAATTCTACTTCAACCACTGCCGAACCTTCGGCCTCGGTAGATAACTTTACGCCTTTACGGTATTTACTACACTTACTATCATGACCTAATATAAATTATTAAAGCTCTAGTTATAATTTACACTAGCCTACTCCATTATTTTCTTACTGTATTTGTTTTTCACCAATTACAAAATTAAAAAAAATAAAACTAATACAAAATTAGGAGTGATTACCCTCCAAATCAAACTCAATAGCCTTAAATTGGATACTTGTATACTATTAATACAAGTAGTTTATTTGCAAACAAACAATCAAATATTGATTGCAAAGAATGATTTGTTACCTCTTAAAATTATGTATTATCGCTAAAGACATAAACTAACGTAAGATGAATAAATAAATGTTATGATATCAAACAAAGGAAAAAGTATATAACACATGTTAAAATTACATGATTTAATACAATATTATCAAAGTCTACAAATGTGACAGCTTTTATTTTACACTTTATATTTGAAGCATTGAAATATGGGTAGGGTTTTCCAAGCATTCCAAGTCACTTTGTGGGTAGAGAGATTGTTGAGAGGTTGGGTATTGTATTTGATACGTCGTGGATTGATCGTATGTGGAAGTATAGTTTGAATTGCTGGCGCTTTGGTTGGATTCGCTGGAGAAATAATTGTGTGTTGCTGTACTTTGTTCGTGTCTTCTATAGCTCTCTATAACGTCCATTTGTAACTTTGCTCTCAGCTCCAACTTTTCCAAGGGATTCAACGATTTCATATAAGGTAGCAAGCTCATCAAAAAGTGGTAGTCGTCTCCATCTTCTTTTTTATCTTCATTTTTCTTTCGCATACTTAAAATGGCATTATTTTTTTTTTCTTCCAACTCGATCATTTTCTTATCCATGTCTTGCTTTGCAATCAATGCAGACTTTGCACGATGTGGTCTGTACCGGTTTTAACAATTATTGCTACTTTGGCTCCACGGTTAAGCTCAGGAGTCTCTACTTCAAAAGGTTCTGGTGGTTGATTTATTTCATCTTCAACATTATCTTGGGTTGGTATATCAACGTCATCAGCTAAGTCTTCTTCGCTATCATCATCCTGTGAGGCCTGGGTTGATGGAAGATTTCCAATCATCGGCGCAGGAGTAAAAACATCTCTTGTAAACTGCATCATCTCATAAAATCTCCATTTATGTTTTTGTGGCACGGCAGCAGATCCTGATCTTGGAGGAGCAGCGTGCAATATTTTTATAAATTTATCTTTTATATTCTTTTATTTCTTTTTGGCTTCATTACCTAAAAATAAAACAATATATATAGTTACAGACGGGTAAATTCACAACGAAGTAGAGGTTAAGCCCTCTTGATTACGAAAGGCTCCCCGTCATTAAAAAATATTATATTTTTGTTTGGTTACCACAGGTACTAAATTAAAACAGGTACTTATTAATACGATTCATGGTAAAGCTTAGTTAATATTATTGTATGATATTATTGGTATAAAATCTCTCTTAAATGAGCATATTATACAGGGTGTTTAATTCTTATGTGAAAATTAAAAACAACACCCTATGTTATATAAAATAGTAGGCTGTAGGTTTAGTAATAAAGTTTCTCTTTTGTAGGTTTCTCGCTACCGGCGCTACTTTCAGACATCTAGCCTTTGAATACAGGCTTGGGCGCTCAACAGTAAGCGAGATAATCTACAATACATGTACAATAATACTGGAAGAATTTGGGCAGGAAGCAATGCCGGTCCCAACAATGGAACATTTAAAAGAAGTTGTACAAAATTACTATGATCTCTGGAAATTTCCAAACTGCTTTGGAGCCATTGACGGAAGACACTGCGAGTTGAAGTGCCCTCCGCACGCTGGATCTACTTGTTTTAATTATTTAAAATATCATTCAATAGTATTATTGGGTGTTGCTGACGCAGATAAGAAGTTCTTAGTAATTGATGTTGGAGCCCTTGGTAAACAGAGTGATGGAGGAATATTTTCAGTAAGTGAACTATATCGCAGATTGGAGAATGGCAGCTTCAATTTGCCTCCAAATATTATGCTTCCTGGGACAACTCTCAGTGTGCCTCCAGTTTTAATAGGGGACGAAGCTTTCCACTTAAACCATATCTCATGCGTCCTTTCCCTGCGAAAAATTTGACCCCCGAGGAAGAAATATTTAATAAAAACCTATCGTGTGCCCGAAAAACAATTGAATGCGCTTTTGGAATATTACGGGCTAAATGGCGATTCCTTGGAACAGCACTAGAGATACCCGATGTAGGAAAAGCAAGCATACCTGTCCAGACAGCATGTGTCCTTCATAACCTCATCAGAGATAGGGATGGCTCCAGTGACTATGACTATTTAACTTATATGAGAGGGGAAATTAATGAAGAGTTGCCACGTGTGGTTTTTCCTCGGGCATCTTTTAGAAAACCAAAGCTCGAAGCCGTTAGTACTAGATACAAATATAAATACTACTTCGCATAACAGAACAATTAACATATATACACACATTTACCCACTGTCTGTAAATCATGAACTTTTTGATGCACGTGTAATTAATATCTAGATGCTTACAGTAATTTGTAATTAGGCCTACCTTTAATAAAGTTTCATAGATAAAATTGTACAACTTTCCTAATCTTATTATTGTGTTAGTGCGGTATTACTTGTATTATAATTTATAAATATATATAATTGATTCATGTTATTCACAGTTATTTTTATTAAAGGTAAATTCAGAATTAAGAGACGGGTGTACTAGACACATGTCGTTTTTATAACCGTGAAATTAAGTACGACGTGTCATTGTAAAGATTAAAACACGTAGATTGGGAAAGGCAAAAAAATGTTAAAATTGTTCTTAGATCGGTAGAAAAAAAATGAAAATCGAATATTTTCGGATTTTTATCTATAGTTGTAAGCGAATCTTCAAACTACTAGGCCTAACTGTGCTTTTGATGCATACAATGAATTTAAATTTATAATACAAAATTATAACGCAAAATATATGGTTTAGCTCTGAATTTTAATTTATATATGATATATCATTAAAACCGCCATATAACAGTAGTGGGGTTTGGTTACTTTCCAAACGGAAGTCGTGCCAAATGCCAGCGGCTGCCGCCAGCTGCCATCGGCCAGTTGCCAAATCAGTTGCTATCGCCATATGCCATGCCATATAGCTTCCGGTGGGGGAGGAGATGTTATTTGAAATTTGAAATTTAACTTGACAATTGGGTTATGGAAAGTATGTCAAGGTCATCCAGAGTAAGTTTTAAAAAACCCTATCCCGCTACCACCGGAGTAATAGTTCGGAGAGTGGAACTAACTCTGGTGATAGCGGGATAGGTATAGAATTAGGTTTGTGAATTTTATTTGTGAAAAACATACAATCAATGTGTGACAGCAGTGTTTAAACAAGTTGAAGTTTTGTTATGAACTACAGAGTTGTAAATACAAACACCGACGACGATGAGAAGGTAAACGCAGAGTCCCCAGATGATGTATTTAAAAAGTTTGAACAAACGTAACATCTCGAGTTGGTTTTCCCGTTCCATTTCCAACCGTTTGATTTCCAATTTCAATTTATCCTCTTCCATCCTTGTTACAAATGGAACTTCATCCATCATATCCATCATGTTTGTGTTTTTTGAAATTTTGAAAGAAGCGATGTTGATAGTTGAAGAGGCGAGGATGGAATGAGAATTAAAAGAGGGAAATGTCGGTTAAGTAAAGAAGTGGTGGGGGGAAAGAGCGTTGTTACATAGAAGTGGTGGGGGAAAGATGCTGCTCATCATTTGCCTCAGAAGTTGTGTCCGACTGTAGAGGGGTAAGAGGAGTAATATTTAGTAAACTGTCTTCATCAGAACTTTCAACCTTATCACAAATAGGACAAGCGTAAGTTATTTCCAAATTCATTGTAATAGTGTTAAATTTATCTATAATTTCATTTAAAGCATTAAATATTTCTTGTAAATCTTCTTTTGAGTTTATTTCAAAACTAGCATTCATTCGTGCCAATGGAGAGGTGTTCATCGTTAGAGAGTGGGCAATCGAATGAGGATCAGCGCCTAGGGAGGGGGCTTATATAATGGTGACCTTGAGCAGGCGTTTAGGGAGGGGGGCTGTCTAGGGAGGGGGCTTTTATATAGGGGACCTTGAGCTTATGATTGAATAAAATGTTTAGTTCTTCTTCTTCGTCTTTTAATTCAATTATTTGAACCGAAGTAGTTGTTTCATCTTCTTCACTTGATGAAGAAAACAATTCACCAGGATTTAAATATTGAACTACAATTCTGAACCATCTTATAGGATATTCGTCAATGATAGAAAGTAAGTTTTGAAACAATTCTTTCATCTCCTCCCTGTCAGTTATTATATGTTCAAACTTGATAAATTTTCCTTCCATGTTGTTAGTTAGAGTGTTGGAAGTGGAATGATTTAATATTATATAAAAATTAGAACTAGTGGTGGGGGAAATCTCAAGGTCATCCAATTGAAGTTTTAAAAAAGAGTGTAAAACTGAAATTATACATTTGATGGTTCTACAGGATCGGAATACCAATCTGATCTATATTTACATCTTTTTATCATATGTGTACAAAAATCATCTTGATGAGATTTGGTGCGTTGACAATGAGCAAGATCTAGAGGGTGAAATTTGAAACATCTTTGAGGACAACATGTATGAAAATATCTTGATTTGTAAAATTTGAAAGTTCGCAATTCCGGTGGCGGTAGTTGTTTTGTTTTACATTTGCAATAACAAGATCCGAAGAATTCACATTTAGTACAAGCTAACCCATCCACCATCATTGGTCCTAAATCTGTACACTGTTGTTCACAACAGTAACGAGGTTTGTACTTGTATTTTTGCTCTTCCATGTTGATGCTGCGGAGTCTAGTGAAAGAATAAGATTGTATAGTGATGAATAGCGAGTTTTATGTACTATGAAAAGTGGTAGGGGTAATTTCAAGGTCATCCAAATGGAGTTTTAAAAAATTATACCTTACAAGTGTAAGGATTATTGAAATTTAGGAAGTTTGTTTCTGTTTGTTTTCTTCAGACTTTTTTTCTCTCTCTGCCTTAGCCATAGCAATAAGTTCTTCTGTTGATAGTGGATGTACTTCAGGAAATTTTAAAATCAATTTAGCTTGATATCCTTCTTTAGTTAATTCATCTAAATCTTGAGTCATTTGTTCAACAGTGTTATAATCTTTTCCATAGATTTTCCCATCAAGTTCAATCATCATTCTGTATAACATTTTCTAGAATAGATCTTGTCGTGGCGAGAGCTGAGAAGCGAATGATTATTTATCAAACTGTTACATCCTTTTTATGAACTTGACATTGATCACATGATTCCTTAGTTGTAATTTTATTTATTAAAAGTTATTCAACATTAGTAATACTTCTGGAACTTGACGTTATGTTGACCAGCTGGCGATGAAGAAGTTGTAGGTTGTGTAGAAAAAAATATTTCATCACGCAATATTTTGTTTTAGTGAACATCCTTGTATTAGTAGCACTAACATCAACAGTTAAGTGATAACCACCGGTAAGTAAAACTCGCATTTCGTTAGTTAAATCTTCAAGTTGTTCAAAAGTAGTTATGGTGTTGGTATCATAAGATGCACACTTAACCTTTAGGGACATGTTGAAGTTTTGTATTTAGTGATAGAGAGTGAGATGTGTACGGTACGAAAGGTAGTCGTAGACTGATGAATTTCACAAGTTGATTTTCACTTTTATTATCACACAAAATTGGGTCAAGGTCATCCCATGGAATTTTTGAAAAAAGCAACATATTGTAACGTACAAACAAATTACAATATGTTGCTTTTTTATTTTTTTATTTTTTTTTTAGGTTTATATCATATTTATTGAGAAACAATTACAAAGAAATATTTACAATTTTATGTACAAACTAATCAGTTGTAGGTGTTACATGAATTGTAAGTTCAGTAGAGTTGTTTCCACTTGGTCCATGTGATACCAAATAGAGTGCGCCGGGTTGAATTATACGAAGATCTTCATTTTGTAGTAGTTGTAAGAAGCGCTTTGGTAGGAAGATTTGAAATTTTGCTTCATCACCAATTGTATAAGGTGCCTCGCTCAATGTGCAATTTATAGCATCACCTACTGAAGTTTCCATCTTCTTTATTGTATGAATGATGTGTTTTTCTTCTTTCAGCTCGGAACATTTCTTCGTAGGTAGGATTGTTGATTTTGAATGAGCGTTGAATTGTTCAACTTAATTTTGAAGTAAGTTGTTTGATGCCATCTTAATGTTTTTGCTGATGCTAATCTTCTTGTTAATAAGAATATCCGTTGGAGATGTTTTCTCTTCGGAGGTTCGAGTAATACTCATGCTGTGTCATGGTAGCGCTCTCACTTTTATTATCGAGACTACCCCCACCACTGACACTACCCCCACCACTGACGCTACCCCCACCACTTTGTTGAAGGAAATTATTCAAGCGGTAGGCATTCTTCAAAGCACACTGTGACCTTCGATGTTTAAAACTTTTTGATGAAATACAAAGTTCATTAAAGTAGCATTGGAAATCTCTATCTATTATTGCATTTATCACTTCATTGCTTGTAAATGATTGTATCCAATTTGCTTTTTCCAATCCTCTTGTGTAGATAGTTTTAAACTCTTTACAATAATGATTCATAATATGTGGCATCATGTTATAATGAATAAAACCTTCATCCCATTTTAAGTTGTGAAAATGTTTGTTTAACCATTTGTTTGTAACTTTCGCTTTAGTTGTTAGTTTATTGAATGGAAATGGAGGTTTGAACAAGTAATGATAAATTACAGATGCGTTCATATCCAAAATTACTAATTCTTTAATAATGAAATTTCTATCATTCCCTCGAAAAGCTTGAAATTCAATTATACCTCTTTTAACTTCCATTAACTGTGATGCAGTAGAAAACGAAACCCGTTTGTTCATGATGAAGTCTCATCCACAACTGACTGTTATTACAAACACGATTGTTCTTCTTTTATTTCTTGTGCTTCTTCGTTTATATTAAAATTGGTGTGATAGTTGTTTAATTGTCTCCACATATCTACTTCTTGAGGTATTCGATTAAAAATTGAAGTATCCACAGGACCATATAAAATTGGAATGAATGGTTGTTATACCAACCTTTTTTGTTGAATCAACCGTCACCCCTGATATCTCATATCTTATTTCATCAAAAAGATATGCCATTGGGTTATTTATAAAAGGAACTGTTGAAGCAGTTTTTCCATCCAATTTTAATACGCTTCCTTCGATGTACAAATAACTTTCACATGGTAATGTGTAAATATCTTGTTGTTGAATGGGAATCCTTATTTCATCATTATTGTTTAATTTTGATGAAGTGTAAGGGTTGTGTGTGTGATATTCCTTCTCCCATAGTGTTTCGTCGAATATCGGTCCTTGAGATATATCCAGGATATCCATCGTTGTTAAGTTTTAATCCAATCTTTTGTAGAAAACGAATGTTGTCTGATGTTAACTCTTACAATGTCGAGGAGCTACTGAGCTCCCGACTCTTCCGTTGTGGTTTAAATGATAATCCCATGTTGACTTTTATGTTGCCGCTCTGATGTGTAATCGTATAGTAATTGTTTCTCCTCTAAAGTCAACACTATGACCGTCTTGATCCAATATGTTCAGTACGATGTCTGAAATGAAACTGGTGTTTAATGGTAGGTATATCAAGTTTTGTGGCTTCTCAACAATTTTAAAACCTGGAGCAACTGTTGGATAAAATGTATGTAAAATATGCTGATTCACTCCTTCTCTATATGATCCATGTATAATATTACTTGTTACATCAATACTATTTACTTTCAATATTGTAACAGTTGTATCATCTGAATGAGTAGTTCCAGGAGTTAAGATTTTCTTTTTTGTATCTGTAAATCCAAGTAAACTGCCAATAGAGTTTTTAATTCCGACATCTATATAATATTTTGAAGTTATTTCTGCTTTTAAAGTATTATTGTTTCCTTTGATTGTGATATTATCTTCTCCGAGTTTTTTCTGTAATAATTGGTTTATATCATCAATTTCATAAGCTCCAGTAGGAAATGTAACTATTTTCAATTCTGAGTATTTTCCTGCAGCATCTTTAGTTTCATAATAATGTAGTAAATTGTTTTTTCCTTCTGTAACATTAGGAATTGAATTGTAGGTAGTCAAATCAAGTAATGCCGCTTCCCATAATCTTTCCTTGGATAAACGCAATGCTGGGAATAGCGTACTTTTTAATGTGGATGAATTTCCACTCAGTGACACTGTATACGATGACATCTTAAAGGTGACTGACACTTTTCGCTAGAAACTCTAAACATAAATGTCCACATATTTCAGTATTGTTAGGTTGTTCTCTTTTGTAATTGTAAAAAATGTTTTTGGAGTTTTGAAAAAATGTTGAAGTTCTTTCGGCGGTGGTAGATTGCCAAAACTGTCAAAGTAGTAAACGGTTTGTCCAAGCTTTTTATAGCATACCCAATGAGTGCCTGGACCATAGGTGGAATCCAAATTTACTATTCCAGTTTCATTTTTCCATATTTTAGTTGGTAATGCATCTTTCATAAAAACTCCTCGAAAGAATGGTATTTTCAAACATTTTACATAATCATTTAACTGATGATTAGTTAAGGCTTTATTTGGAATTATCAATTGATTCTTTTTATTTAGTACACACGGTACGGTCTTAGGTATAAACCTGCTCCGTTTTTTACCATTGACCAAACAGAAGCCTTTTTTACTTTTGCTTTACGAGTTCTACGACGTCTCTTTCTAATATTTCCACCTTTTTTGGGAGCTCTTCTTTTTGCAGGTCTTCCTCTGCGACGTCGTCTTCCACCACCAAACTTAGCTTTTGTCTTCATGGCTGTTGTTACTGCCCAAGCCGCTGCTTTTTCTGCAATACTTGCGTCACTTGATTTTACTCTTTGCCAAGCTTTTTCTGCTAGAATTTTATCTGCTATTGATCTATTTGTTGAATCTTTAAACTTTGAATATGCTATATCGTGTTGTTTGCAAGCTTGATCTAATTTATTAATTCCAGGATCTCCTCTTGCTAAACGTTTTGCCAACTTAGTTCCAGGTCCACAATATTGATAACCTCCAGGAATATGTAATTCGTATGGTAGAGCGTCTATCGCTCGATTTACAACAGCACCAACAGGTATCCGTTTAAGCAGGGATAACGCAGCTGAAGTTATACCACGTCCTCTCTTGTTGCTGTCTTGATGATGACTGAGTGATACAGCCTCCATTATGTAGTCTTATATAAACTGGTGTGTTTACTCCACAAGATACTTTACATAAATGAATAAGTTATGAGCGTTAGTATTTTGTAAAATTTCTTTAAAAGTATTTAAATCTTTTGCCGAATATTTTATTGGTATATTTTTAAAAATTAATTCATATAATCCTTTTGTTCCTTTATATCTATGCTCACCAATAATGATATAATCGTCTTGAGTTACTTCAAGCTTAGAGTTACCAATTTTTAATTCATTCCCATCAATTCTTGCTCCATATACATGTGATTTACTTAAATTTGGATTTGATTTCATGTCATGTAGCATTTTCATTATATATTTTCGTCCAAGAGGTCCATGTTGTAATATATCGCTACTCAATTGAGTTAAATTTGGAATAGATTGTTCTGCTTCAGGTATTGGCTGTTCTTCCTTTTCAACAATTGATTCTTCTTCTTTTGTTTCTTCTTGCTCACTAGCACTTGTATATGAATCATCATCATCTTCTTTTTTTAATGCTTGTACTTCTTGTTTAGAAACTGGTAGTAAAACATCTCCTTCATAACGAGGTTTACCAATAGTTTCTGATATCTGTTTTAAAGGTTCCGTGATAGGTTTAAATGTACTCTCTAGAAATTCTTCTCTTTCACTTAAACCCATCCTTAATGCACGCTTCTTTATCCTAATAGAATCACTGAGTGATTTTATTTCTTTTAATAGTTTTTCTTGATTCACCATGTTTACACTGTGAAGTTCAACGTGTTACTAGATGTAGCATAGGTAGTTCAACGTATTAATACAAATTTATCCAATCCTATACGATATCTACCATTTTTAATATCTTCTTCTTTCATAATAACAAGAAATCCATATTTTTCATTCCATGCTTTACCACATATTTCTTTAAATTTGTCAAATGGCATATCCGCATTAACATGATCATTATATATATGCTTTAAATTTGTCTAATCTTGCTTAAAGATGATCAACATATTTGCATTGTCTCTTATAAGTTGTTTTGGAATTTTACTGTATGTTTGACCAATATAAATGCTATCAATATTATTATGTCTTCCCATAGCAAAATAATTTCTTATAGTATCATAATTTTCACAAGAAACATCGTCAAATATAAAAATGGAAAATGGCTTTGCTTCACTTGGTTGCATTATTGTTTTACTGGCATTAAACTTGTAGAAATTCACTTCAGGTACACTTGCAAGTATTTTATCTAATAATTGATATTTTGGTTGTTGCAATGATTTTGAAAAAATATATATATTGTTGAAGCGTAAACCTTTAGGATTAGTTATAAGGTTAAAGACAACATTAGTTTTTCCACAATTTGAAGGACCAGTTATTAAACATCTTATAGTATTTGGTAGTAATTCACCATGTTTACCATGATTTAACTTATTATTGTCAACTGTCAATTCATCAATATTATTAATATTAAATCGATCTTTTTGTTGTACAATCTCCATCTTGTTTAAAGGTTAAACACATAATGAGCTATTAAATAACTATACCAAGTCTTTTAAAGGAATCCAAGAGTCTTCACTTTTATCAAATCCTAACCACCTAACTTTAACCATATCCTTTTTCCTTTGTAAAACCTTTTCAACAAGATATACATCACCAACTGTTGATTTTAACAACTCATGTCCATAGAATCCACCTTGAAGTAATTCACCCTTATTATCCTTTAAAATGTAAGTTTCAGGTATAGTTGGTTGCACTTTATAAATTGTAAATACTTCATTAGTCCAATTTGGCAGATATCTTTTACTAAATACACCTTTGTATTTGCTTATACGAACTTTATCATTAACCTTAAACTTTTTTGGTTGTAACTTTTCTATTTTTGGTGTTGTATTATTTTTGATGCGTTGTAATACAATTTTAGCATTAGCACTGTTTACTTGGATAGGTTTCATTCCGATGGTACGATGATATTTGTTGTTATACTCTTTTATAAGTTGTGGTAATATGTCATACCACACATATGATCCTCGTTTTGAAAATTGTTTATACATTGCTCCTTTTAATGTTCTATTAAATCTTTCAATTATTGAAGCTTTAACTTCAGAATTTGTAGAATAATGATTTATTTTATATTTTTTCATCAAAGCTCCAAAATCTTTATTAAAATATTCTTTTCCATCATCCGTTTGTAAATGTTTAATTTTAAATTTATTTCTTTGTATTGTTGTTTCCATAGCTTTAGTAACACTTTTACCAGTCTTGTCCTTCAATGGTAAAGCATCAGCTATTTTAGTAAAACAGTCTATAATTGTTAAAATATATTTAAATCCTTTGTTTAATTTACTGTGTGGTATCATTTCAATGAGATCAGCTTGGTAAAGATCATTCATTCCTTTAATGATTGTACTTCTTCTTGGAAATCTTCTTCTTGCTGGTTTATGTAGTTCATTTACAATCTTATCCTTTACACTTTCCATCTTTAAGTGTTGCTTGCACACCGTTTGTAGAAATACTGATCCTTACAATGGTTTATTCTCTTATATATAGTTGAAATATGGGTCAAGGTCATTTTATATTAGTGTAAAAAAGAGGGAACATGGCATTGGGCTTGCCATGTCCCCTCTTTTTTACGGAAAGGAAAAAGGAAGAAGGTAAAGGACGAAGAATAGGTTTACTGGTCGATAGGGTTCAAGGAATAGTGGCCAAATGGTAGAGTATTAATTTTATCTTCTAAAATATGTCGCTTGTCATCTTTGTAGCTTAATGCCCACTTTGTTTGTTTGACACTAAAAAGTTGATGGTTATAACTTCTAATATTGTTGAATGTTGCAGTTGTTTCAACATTTTCAAACAAACATCTTTTATAATGTTGAAACTGTACATTCTTCTTTAGGAAAGATGTTTTTATTCCTTTAGCTTTCTTTGTGACTTGATATTCGTTCCTTTCATTTATGTACAGTTGAAATGAATACAGTTTAGACATTAATGCTACAATTTCCATCATCGGCACACCATTTGTTTCATCTTTAAATTTTCCCAATACTTTTTTGTTTTTGTCATAGTCGTAATTTGGATGGTCCTTAGGATAATCGGAAAAATCAAAATCATCTTTATATACAAAGGTCCGTAAATCCTCATACATGTCATTTGTTTTAATCCAGTAAATAAGTGCATCTGTATCCATATATGCAATACCAATGTTATCTCTTCCATAATAATTAACCATCTTCTTATAATGAAACTCGTACATGTGTGTTTTAGAAATATCCAATATTGACATTCCAAGATATAAAGGACGATCCAATACAACTGATTTTTTGTTCATAGAAATGACGACAAGATTTTCATCAATAATTACGGATGAACCAAAGTTTGGTTGTTGCACTAATTTCTGTAATTTTAGTGGATCAGTTACTAATTTAATATTCTTATGTTTCCTTTTGTTTTCTAAAGTTTTGCCAAATATTGCGTTGTTCATCAGTTTGAAGAAATCCTTTTGAAAACTTGACGTAGCGGCAGCTCTTCTTCTTGTGTTGTTGTCGATGTATGGTTTCAACCAACAAGATGAGAGAATTGTAGTATTCGATTAATTTTTGTAATTTTTAATCTTAAGTCTAAAGCCTGTTGTATCATCCAATAATGTCCAACATACCTAGACTTATTGTTTAAAGTCATTAATAATTTCGGCCATCTTCCAGTAGGGGAAATTTCAGTCTTTGGAAGAAGTGGTAAATCGTAATGATGATCGTGAAGATGTTCAGGATATTCAAAATCAACATCAAAAATGTAACCAGTTTCACCATGCTTTGGTAAATCCATAATGTTTCCAATCGATTCTGGATCTATCCATTTAAAATCATCATATGGAAGGGGATTTGACATTGCCCATCCGTATAAGTTATTTGCATCGAAATAACCTAGGAATGTTGTTGGTTTTGATGCATCATAATCGGGCAGATACTTGTTATTTGCCTTAACATGTCTGGTTACACTTTGTGTCAATCCCCCTCGAACTCCTGATTCTAACATCAAAACCATATCTATATCAGTAAGAAGTTGTAATTCACAATTTGTTTCTTTCAACATGGCTTGCCATGCTAGTCCAGGTGAAGTGTATGAATGAAGAGGGTCCAACCCATATGCTGCAAAACACGTATTTCTAAATTCTTCCATTATATCACATAATAAAGTTACATCTAATTTAACATAAAAATCTGAATATTCTCCCAATGTTGTAAATCCTAATTCATTCCATACTTTACATGCATGATCATAATCCTCTTGAGATATGTCCATGTCGTATAGTTTACTTTTGAATTCTTCTTTTGGCGGAAGTGATGTTTCATTAAATTTTTCTAAACTGTCTATATAATCATATGGGAAAACACCTTTTCTAAGTACAAGATCCAGTTTGTCGTTATTTACAATCTTTTTTTGTTTCAATAAAATCTTGTTTCCTTAAATTTTCAGAAAGTTTAGACAAACTTGATGGCATAAATCGGTAGGAGTCTAAGAATCTTAATTTCACATTTCCAACTGTTTTAGAGAAACTTATAAATTTTTCTGAAGTTTCAGCCAACACATCTATCGAACCATTGTCTCTTCCTAATTCAGGTATTATAAAATGAGCATCATACCCACTGAGGCTATGCAGAACCACAGGAATAAATAGTGGTAAACGATAGCTCAAATTACATTTATTACAAGCAGCACCCCTGTAATAACCTGTAAGGTGGTCATGATCTTTAACTTTATAATTGTCAATGGTAAATTCAGTTTTACATAAGAAACAATGAGTTGCATTTTCATGTTGAATTTCCTCTTCTCACTCCATCGGTTTCATTGGTATGATATTTGTATATAATCTTTGTACATTTTCAGCTATTAAATATAAATGGTCAAGAAATATTGTTTCCACATTTTCACCACGATATACTAGAGGTTCTGAAGTTAATCCATATTGGTTTAAATGTTCTTCTGATAATGTTGATTTAACCATTAAACAAAAACTATTTGGTTTATGCATTTGATATTTAACACTTTTTCTAGCTTCACAATTTTCATCTTCTATAGGAATTAGCGTTGATTCAAAATCCGCATATACAACTATAGGGATACGGTATTGATGATGAACTTTTTGAAATGTAACAAATGCTCTGCTTTCTGAAGGTAAAATAATTTTTGCTTCATAATTATTGTTACATAATCTTTTGTGCTCTTGTAACCATTCCATTCCTTGTCTTCCTTCTCGTTGGAAATTAAAACATCTCTTGCAAATCAGCTTTTTGTTTCGATTCTTTGAAAGTTGCTTGTTAACAAGAGAGTCAAATTTCTTTATATACAGATAATGAGATACATCTCCTTGGGTTAGTAGTAGTAAATCTGTATGATCTGCTAGCTCTTCTTTAGCAATACGTAAAGGATAAACTTTATTTGAACTATCTAATCCAAAAACATTAATAGATGTGCCGGGATTTTTCTTCTCAAATTTTGATATATCTTTTAGTGATACAGGATAACTAATTCCTTGAAAGTTATATCTATATCTTTGATTTTCATAGTGCTGGTTTGGTTCATTCCAATGATTTGGTACAAATTTACATGTCATTGCATATCTAAAACATTCATTATCTTGATTTTTCACATTAATACATGATCTTGTATCCTCAATTATTTTTGGCAAACGAATATAACTAGATCCCATTAGTCCATATCCATGTTTATGAACTCTTATATTTAATCCTTCAATACTTATAAGACTCCACCCTGATCCTCGTCCTTCATGTTCTTGAATTTTAGTTTATATTTCTTCTATACATTTTTCAACTATTGAATCAATGTCTGAACTTCCTATGATAGTTTGGTTTTTAGTTATAAATCCTCTTGGTGATAATTCTTCTTGTACATTTATAAACATAGCTTCTAGTAGTAAACCAAATTTGAGAAAATTTAATCTTTTTAATTCTTCCTTTAAAGTTCTACTGATGATTGGTTTTGCTTCTTTAATAAATTCTTCTAAGTTTAAATCTTCATTTTGAATCTTATGATGCATTACTACCTTTCCAGGTAAAGCTGATACTTGTAAATTTGGTAAAGTTGTTGTAGGTCTTGCCGTTATTTCATTTTGTTCTTCTTGTTCTTCTTCTTCTTGTTCTTCTGTGTTGTTGTGAATTAGTTCTTTATGTATTTCTAACAGAATATCATCGTTAAACGATTCCAAACATTTATCGCAATGATACATGTTTGGTGGTGTTCACTCTTCAAAATTTCGCCAAGAAATGAAATGAGCTCTCCCTTTCTTTCTTTTATAATAGTTCCCCCACTACTATTTCATCTTCTTCTTCTTCACTTTCAGAAGAAAACAAACGTCTTGAACAAAATATTAATCTTCTACAAACAGATTCTTCGTTAGTATTCTCTATATGAATTGGAGTTTCAATATGTATTTCTTCATATTCAAATGATGACGAAGACTCTGATATTACTACATCCATATCCAAATTTTAATTCTCCATATCATTGGCATTTTCTTCTTCTGATGTTGTTACATCCAAATCCATATCATTTATAGTTTCTACTTCTGATGTTTCGCTGTTATTTTCATCTTCTTCCATATTTAAATTCTCTAGTTGAATTTTATACAATATTTCAATAAGAGGTTTCCTTGGATAATCGGCGTTGTCCACAGGAGCCATTTCAAGTAAATGAGGAATAACTGCTTTTGATTCGGCTTATATGATATTTTGGTAAGTATGTCAAGGTCATTTTGGATTAAGCGAGAACTGGGAATAGATCACTAAGTAGCATGATAATTCATTACTACAAAGTGATCTATTCCCTATTCTCTAAGAAGTAACCAATCAATAACCAAAGTTCAAGCTCATTTTCTTTTGTTTAATTTATGTCTTTTACATCTTCTTCTTTTATTACATAATTTATAGGTTCAGTGTTCGATGTTTCAATATGTTGTTTTATCTTGTGCTCCAGCTCTTCTATTCTTGCTTCCTTTACCATTAATTCCGAATGTAAGTAACTGATGTAATCAGCCGCCATGTCTACCGTTCTTGATCTTATTTCTCCTAACTTAACACCAGGAATCAATCTCTGTAGTTTGTAAAATCTCAACCTTATTCTTGATTCTCTTACTTTAGCCATTTCTCGAAATCTTTGTTTTCTATCTTCTTTGCTTGTGGTCAAGTCCATACTCGTGACAAGTTTGCTTTCAGAGTAATTCCTCTATAGTAGGCTCGTCCTTTATACACTTTCCCCCACCATTTTCAATTTCCCCCACCCTACTAATGTAGGTCAAGGTCATCCAATATAACGCGAGAACGAGGAATAGAGCACTAAGTGGCATGTTAGTCCATTACCACAAAGTGATCTATTCCTCGCTCTCTATTCTACATCTACTTTTTTTTTATTTTGCTATTTTATTATTTTTTTTTTTTTTTTTGTTTTTCTTGGGGGGAACGAGTGTTTACTTTTTACAATGTTCATTCTTCTTCTCCAACTTTTCAATTCTGTCTAACAATTCAAACAAATATGCATTGGTTGCTTCCAAAGTTTTTATTCTAGTACATCCCACTTTAATAGAGGGAACTGTTAACTGTAATTTTGTAAATTCTATCCTTTCTTTCTTGCACCTTTCTCTCATGTATGTGTTTTTCCTGATTCTTCCTGATTGAGCTGATATACACTTATTACAATCCGAATGGGGCTTTGATACTTTAAATACTGATGTACAAAAATGAGTTGATGTTGTCGGCTGTTGATTTTCATACAAATTTTGTGTTGAAGTAGTAATTTGTTCATTTTCATACCGATTTACACTTGAAGTGGCAGGTTGCTGATTTTCATACCAAATTGAACTTGAAGTACTAGGCAGCTGATTTTCATACCAATTTGAAGTACTAGGCTGCTGATTTTCATAACAATTTGAACTTGAAATATTTGGTTGATGATTTTGATGCCAATCCGCAGATGCCGATACAGGTGTTGTGGAAGGATGCTCCATCGTTGTATAGAGTGAATTCTGTTCTACAATTTTGCCGGTTTTATCTCATTTCCCCCACCACAATAATTTAAATTAGATACCAAACTTCTAGGGTAACATCCAAATCTTCTTCTTTCAAATATTTTATAAATGGAGAACTTTGCGGTGTTATGTTAGGAGTATTTAAATACTTCACCACCTTGTCATTACTATGTTGATCATGAATGTAGCAATGTACATTTATCAATTTTCCATTATCTTCTTTAGATTTAACAAATTCTGCAACTGAGCCCCACTCTTCATATCTCATTTTGAAATGACGTACTTCAAACTGCATCTTGTTCCAACAAATGCTGCAAAGATATTAAAACTCTCTATAAACAACCTACATTTATACATGTTCCCCCACCACTATACAGGGTGTTTTTTTTAACTGTGCCACCATTGGGATCTTGTAAACTATTGATTTTACAGTAAATTTTAAATGGGGGACTTTACCTTAATTTTTATGACAATCAAAAATATGAATTCCATATTTTTGTAAATAGCCGCCATTTTCCAATATGGCGGCCAACTTTGAAATTTCTTATGGAACACCCTGTATTTTATGATGTTTTTAGAATCTACATACAATTTTAAGCCTTTTTTATTCTTGTGTAATTTTTGATATACCCAACCGTTTACGAGCTACAGAGAGATAAAGGTACTAAATTTTTTATGTTTTTCTTAACTATGCTACCATTGGGATCTTGTAAACTATTAATTTTACAGTAAATTTTAAATGGGGGACTTTACCTTAATTTTTATGACAATCAAAAATATGAATTCCATATTTTTGTAAATAGCCGCCATTTTCCAATATGGCGGCCAACTTTGAAATTTCTTATGGAACACCCTGTATTTTATGATGTTTTTAGAATCTACATACAATTTTAAGCCTTTTTTATTCTTGTGTAATTTTTGATATACCCAACCGTTTAGGAGCCACAGAGAGATAACGTTTTAATATAATTCTGGCATGCCTAGGTGTATTAGTTTCAGTGAACTAGTGGCTTATTCTTATTTTACTTGGTGCTTATAATAAGAAAATAATTAAAGTTATCTACAGAACACACAAAACAGATTTTTTTAATTGTAACAATTTCATTTTTGATACAATAAACATATTTACAATAGGTGTTCAAAGTGGCCACCATCTGTATAAATACAAGCAGTCGCCCTTTTCAAAACATCATTTACAGACTTATTGAGTGTGTTGTGGTGAATTCCTTGAAGGATTTCTCTGACTCTGGTTGTCATATCTGCAACATTATTGTATCGTGCTTTGTACAATTCGTCTTTCAAGTAACCCCAAAGAAAGAAATCCATTGGAGTTAAATCAGGGGACCTCGCTGGCCATTGTAATGGGCCATTTGTACCAAGCCACCTTCCAGGAAAGTGAGTGTTCAAGAACTCCACTACCACTCGATTGTTATGCGGTGGGGCACCGTCTTGTTGGTACATCAACTGGAGTCTTTCATTTACAGGTACATCCTCAATTGCGTCAAATAAAATGTTCTCTAAAATCTGTAAATACAAATGTCCTGACAAATTACCCTCATAAAAGTGTATTGCTATTACTGCATTATTCAACACAGCACACCAACAGTTAATCGAGAATCGAACTTGATCATGCCCTTCTCTCACTACTAACGGATTTTCGTCAGCCCAGTAATGGTTGTTCTTCCGATTCCACATTCCCCTATTCGAAAAGTTAGTTTCATCAGTCCATATGATGTTCGATAAAAAACCTGGTGTATTAACAGCCTCCTGAGCTAGCCATCCACAAAACTGTAGCCTCCTATTTTCATCACCCGGCAGCAAAGCTTGAACTTTCGCATACTTATAAGCGTGATACTTGTTTTTTTTTAGTACTTTAAAAATTGAGGAGGTTGAAGTTTGCAAAATGGATGCAACTTCTCTAATAGAAGCATTAGGAAAAGCCTCAAAGTATGCCAAAACATCAATTTCAAATTCATCAGTAACAACTGTGCTTACTCTCTGACGTGGCTTCGCAAAAGAACCATTGGCTGCCAAGTTTACAATAAGTTTTTTGAAATACCTACGATTCGGTACATGCCTATCAGGATACCTCTCTTGATATGCGATATTTGCTGCACTACAGTTTCTGTTACACAGAAAATACACTTCGACCATGTCAAGTTTTTCACTGTTTGTAAATTCCATAGTAAGAACACTTTCACAACAAGCAGAATTATAAAAAAAAGAAAATAGACAAGTTAATAACTACATGAGTTGATAAATAAATTACACGGTGAACGACAAATATTCTCAGACTGCAAGTTTACAGGTTAGTGATTATTGTTTATTATTCCAACAATGCTAGTAAACAGCTGGAAATGGAAATGGTCGATACAATAATAACAGCTGTTATGAGAGCCTTAAGCCTGCCTAAATTAAACCTTTATCTCTCTGTGGCTCCTAAACGGTTGAGTATATCAAAAATTACACAAGAATAAAAAAGGCTTAAAATTGTATGTAGATTCTAAAAACATCATAAAATACAGGGTGTTCCATAAGAAATTTCAAAGTTGGCCGCCATATTGGAAAATGGCGGCTATTTACAAAAATATGGAATTCATATTTTTGATTGTCATAAAAATTAAGGTAAAGTCCCCCATTTAAAATTTACTGTAAAATTAATAGTTTACAAGATCCCAATGGTAGCATAGTTAAGAAAAACATAAAAAATTTAGTACCTTTATCTCTCTGTAGCTCGTAAACGGTTGGGTATATCAAAAATTACACAAGAATAAAAAAGGCTTAAAATTGTATGTAGATTCTAAAAACATCATAAAATACAGGGTGTTCCATAAGAAATTTCAAAGTTGGCCGCCATATTGGAAAATGGCGGCTATTTACAAAAATATGGAATTCATATTTTTGATTGTCATAAAAATTAAGGTAAAGTCCCCCATTTAAAATTTACTGTAAAATCAATAGTTTACAAGATCCCAATGGTGGCACAGTTAAAAAAAACACCCTGTATAATCCCCACTCCTTTTCCCCCACCTTCTTCATATGTGGAAAGAGTATTATGATTTCAATGCACTATACTTAATAAATTCAAACAAATTTTGTGCACAAATGTTACATTTTTTATTAACTGTTTCAAATTTCATCACTTGGCCTTTTACAAGGTGAACTAATTTACCTCCATCGTCTTCAAATTGTTCAAAGTCTAAAACAGATGCTTTTCCACAATCATGACACATTTTCGTTCCATCTTCAAAAATAAAAGCAAGATAAATACCAAATCCACAATTGTCCTTCTTAAATTTGATGAGCATTTCACGAATTGGTTGAGGTATTTCACAATTATTTGATGTTATTATATAACTGTAAAGAAACCCATTATTGATAATTTGTTGTAAACATAAAACTAACAAGCTGTCCATAGTGTTCGACTCGTACTGAAAGTTATATCCATAACTATCTCCTTATATGCTTTTACCCCCACTACTTTTATATAGGTCAAGGTCATCGGTAATTAAGCGAGAACTGGGAATAGATCACTAAGCGGCATGTCATTACATTACCACAAAGTGATCTATTCCCCATTCTCTAAAAGGGTGCTGATAATTTAGATTCCTAAAATTTCTTTTCCTTCTTCTTCACCTTCTTGAACTGTTGTATTACCAGACATGTGTGATATTAATTTCTTCAATTCTCGATTTTCCATTTCTAATGTTTTCAATTTTAGATCTCTTGCTTCAACTTGTACTTTCAAAAATTTGATATAACTTCCAGCCCAGTGGAGTGTTTTCAATCTTGGTGCTCCAAGTTCAATTCCAGGTATTTGAAATTGTAGTCTATTAAACTCCATCTTCATATCTTCTCTATCTTGTCTTCCCTTTTCTAGTCTTTTTAATCTTTGTTTTTCTTTAAAGGAAGAAGTCGGATCACAAGGTACATGATGAAACATTTTGATCAACGATTTCTCGAAGAATGAGCTTCTACACAGATAATCAACATATTTATCCACATTCCCCCACCAACTTTAAGCCAGTAGTGGGGAGACGGCAGTGGTGGGGAGAGTTATGTTAATGTAATGGTTACTTCTACCGTTACACTTGCTCCATTCTGAAAAAGATATTTGTAATATGGTTCTGGATACTGTTCTCTTTCAGATCCTGCATGTTCTTGAATAAAGTCAAAAGCCAATCTTTTTGAATAATCATTATGAAACACTTCTCTTACACAAACAAGAATTTTTTCTTCCAAAAATTTCACTTGAACTAATGGTATTTTGCTTACATCGTCCTTGTCCATGATGGGTAGCTTGTAGGTAAAAGTATTTGGTGGTAGTTTTTGTGGTTTATCGAGTAGAGAACAAAATTTTCTGTACAATTTCTCCTTAATGTCTGGAAAACGATGTATATTAAACAGATTGTAGTATGAAGGATCAAAAGGTATTTTACGAAACATCTTCAGTCACTAGTCTCCCTAAGACTGATCTCCTGCACAAATATTTAACACATTTATAAACATTCTCCCACAAACTTTTATCTTGTGGTGGGGATATTTTTCCCCTACTACTTCTTCAAAAAATGGTTGGGGTACCTTAGTCCATTTCAGATTCAGATTCAGAAGACAGTAAAGGTGATATGGGTGATTCCAATGATGAATCCAATATAAATATTTCAATAGCTTCCTTAATTATGTCTTCATCACTATCGTTTATCATTTGTTCAAATAGTTCTTGTTCAATCTGTACCATTTCTTCCTCTTCCATCGTAGAATCGTTATTAGTGTCATTATAATTTTCCTCTATGTTTTCTTCCTCTATTTCATTTATGCTTTCAAAAACATCTTTAACTTCAAAATAATTAATAAATGAAGTATCTTTAGACAACATGTTTATTTACTACTTCTTTTACTTCAAATAACAAACTATGTATCGCTTACTTAGTCTTATATATACTCCTACCCCCACTATTTTTTGCAAAACAAAGGAATGGGAGGGGGTTTGTATCTATTCTTCTCTATCTAGGTTATATTTCATTGCTGTCACATCTACTATAATTTTCTGTTCTTCAACTTTATTGCGAATAAATATTGTCCAAGGAAATAGTTCATTAATATTGTTAATTGTTACTTTTATACTATACAAAATTTCAAAATGTTCTAGTAATGAAACAAAAACAATAACTCCTAGCTCATTGTTTGCCATAATTTTTTCTTCAATTTTTATCCGTAAGTTTGTTATTAAACTCCATATATTAATATCATTGGCTATGAAACCATCAAGTCTGGTAAGCATCTTGATGCCGCAAGGTGTGGGTACAGACTAGAAACTTGGAGGTTCATAGCCCGCCTTTTTATCAATTTTAAAAATGAGGAGGAGGAAGGATTGGGAAGGGATAGGGTGTAGGGTGGGGGAAAGGTAATTTTGTTATTACACTACTTGTGCAAGAAAATAGCCACCAGTGTCCACACCTTGTTCATAGCACTCCATCATAGATTGTGCCCACTGCAACATGCGGTTTCTGTCATTTGGTGTGACAAGGAAAGAATGACTATCACCATACAATATAAAAGAGTCAATTCGTATATAGCATCCTAAATTTAACCATTTATTAGCTTCAACCAAAAACTTTTCTATTGTATCAAATGGAAATTGTGGATCAATTGCTATAACTTTACGTTCTTCACTAAGTTCAACACTATAATCATCATCGTCTTCACTCTCACTCTCACTATCATTATTTAAAATGTCTTCAGGTTGTAGAAAAACATCGGAAATTTCAAAAGAATTAAAATGGTAATTCACATTAGGAGGCATTTTTTCAAACAAATAATATTTTAAATGGAGGAGAAAAAACTACAAGAGATGTACTTGACGGCGCAAAGTGCGAGTACAGACTAGAAACCTGGATGTTCATAGCCCGCCTTTTATAAATTTTAAATATGGGGAGGGGGAAGGAATAAGGATTGGGAAGGGATAGGGTGGAGGTGGGGGAAGGGTAATGTAGTTATTAAGCCACTTTCCAACGATGAATCCAATATAAATATTTCAATATTTTCCTTACTTCAAATAACTAACTATGTATTGCTTACATGATAAAATTTCAATTTCATTAATTTCAATTTCATCTTCACTGTCATCTTCACTGTCATCTTCAATTTCATCTTCACTGCTACTATCCATATTTTCTATCACATCTTCTTCATGTTCAATTTCATCTTCACTGTCATCTTCTTCATGTTGTTGGAAATTATCTACTACATCATCTTCAGGTGGCTGAAAAACATCAGCGTTTTCAGAAGGATTAAAGTTTTCATTAGGGTAAGGAAGCATTTTAAAAAATAAAGATATTAAGACTGGCAGAAACGAAGCAACAAGAGCGGTTGAAGAAACCAGAATGAAACACTAGCCTTAGCCGGCTCGGCTTTTATGACGGTATGCAAATGAGAGGGGTTAGCAGCCGGTCATGACCGGTCATTGGCCCGGGAGGTGGGGAAAGGAGTGGGAGAAGGGGGGGGCCTCAATTTTTTTGGGGGGGGGCTCCATTTTTTTGGGGGGGCTCCATTTTTTGGGGGGGGCTCCATTTTTTGGGGGGGGGTCATTAACCTTTCGGGTCCGGTCATTGACCCTAAGGAGTGGGGACGGACACAGAACCCTCCTTTGCTTACTACTACACGGATCAAACTAGCCATGTAGCAGAACTTATTTCTGCTAAGTTGAATGTAAGCTAAATAACTTACATCCCTAAATTCAAGTCTTAGGTGGCCCTGAAAAGGGCCGTTTGGTGGGTTTGGTGGACCTCTATGGAGCGTAAATCACATAAGGGACTCCAGGTTTGTTTTCCCAATCAATTTCTGTAGGATCTGCATGTATAAACTCATACAAGTTAAATGCGCAAATATCGCATTTTTCCTGTTGAACTATGAACTTGTATGACAAGTAATAGTTATCTTCATATATTCCACCTTGAAGTCTAAAGTCCACTTGTCCCTCTACATTTATGAGTGCAGCCACACCGCAATATGAACACATAACTGTTCCATCAATAAATATATACCGCGAGCAATGAAGAATTCCAAAATTTTCTTTATAAAAAAAATACACTTCTTGACGTAGTGTTAGTGGAAGGTTTGCATCGGTTACTGCAAGTTCCATCAACACTATATTTGAAACTATCTGTCGCAAACATAATTCTAATAGAGTAGGCATATTGCGGCAGTGGCCTCTCGGATTGGAATGAAGACTCTGGAGTAGCAAGTGTAACGGTTAGATGTAGGTAGACAACTGGTCATAACCGGCCATTCACCCGGAGGAGTGGTAGGGGAAGGAGCGGTGGGGGAAGGAGTGGTGTGGGAAAGGGGGGGGCTCCATTTTTTTTTGGGGGGGGCTCCATTTTTGGGGGGGGCTCCATTTTTGGGGGGGGTCATTGACCTTTCCGGTTCGGTCATTGACCCGAAGGAATGGGGACAGACACAGAACCCTCCTTTACTCACTACTCACATGAAAGTAGGTCACGAGACTTAGAGTGTTAAAAAATAATGGGGGAGAAACACAACGCTATAACGCATTGTGTTTCTCCCCCATTATTTTTCATAGCAAAATTTTGAAAAAACTATGTGAATTTACTTTTTACGCCCCCACCTTGTAATACCATCCACTTTGTGTCTGAGGAGATAGTCTTTAGAGTCTAACTCATAAACAGATTTCTCTTTGCGCAAGGATTCAATTACTTTAATATTATATTTTTTGCCGTTACAACTTGCCAAAATGTGTTCGTTGTCAATAACACTTTCAAAAAAATAAACACAACCTCTCTTAAGCCTATTTCCTTTTACACCAATAATTTTGGATTGGTATTCAACAGTGGGGGTTTCTGTCAGTTGTGGTTCAGAAAGGTGTTTCACGACATGTACACGGCAAAAACTTTCGTTTTTAACACATTTCCTCCCACAAGCTGATCCTTTCTTATTTCCCCTACTAAGCATTTCAGGGCAAGTAGTGGGACGGCTAAATGCCCTACGACGCTCTTCTTGTAATAATTGAAATTGCTCTGAAGGAGCAGGTTTAGGAGTAGGTTTAGGAGCGGGTTTAGGAGCAGGTTTAGGAGCTGGTTTAGAAGCTGATGTCGAGGATTCAGTTTTGTGATAGGTATGGTCTTCAAGTGTAGTAAGTGGTGGGGTAGGAGGCAATGGTGATAGTGGGATGATGGGTGTACTAATGCGATGAAGAATGGTTTCAAATGAAGGGGTTTTAGGATAGGAAGCTGGCTTCTTCGGTGGCGGCATGAGAGTTGATGGCGGTGCAGATGGCGGTGCAGAGTTGTTTGAAGGCGAAGGCGAAGGCGGTGAAAAAATACTGCGAAGTCTAGAAGTGTTGGTTGGCGGAAGAATAGCTCCAGAAGTTGAAGGTAGAGATGCAAGTTCATTCTTGTAGCAATCAGGAAGGTTTTTAAGGCGAAGAGTTTTCTTAGGTGCAGTCGTAGTAGAAATTGAAGTAGAAGTAGCAGAAGTAGTAGTTGGCAGAGACGACATGGTTAGAACTCCGAGTACACAGCGTGATGTCTGGAATCAGAATGAAACGCTTGCCACAGTCGCCGCATCTTTTATAACGGTATGCAAATGAGAGGGGTTAGCAGCCGGCCATGACCGGTCATTGGCCCGGGAGGTGGGGGAAGGAGTGGGGGAAGGGTGGGGGGGGGTCATTGACCTTTCCAAAAGTAGGTCAAGGTCACTCAAGACTTATAAAAAACCAAGGTGATGGAAACAGTAATACTGTTCCCACCACCCTGTTTGCCTAACAGGTTCCCACTCCCAAACCACTAGTTACGTTCTGCAAGGGAGGCCCTGGTCCGTCCGCATCAAAGCGTAACGTCCCTGTCCGCATCAAAGCGTAACGCTAAATAGGGAAACTGGAACAACTAATGCAGAAACGCAACTCTAACCCCACCCAAACTAAACCCACCCATCATATTCCTAAACAAAACTAGTCCGCTACCTACAATTTGCGGATGTCCCACCCCTTCTAAGTGAAGTTCAACTGAACTTCTGAATTTACAGTTAATCTACCCCCTAACATCTAGCTGTAAGGCAAAACAACATTAATTATTAGTAGCAACACATCATTATTAAAAACCAAATAATTCAACACAACCAAATACCTTTGTTATTCTTAAATTTAATACACCTTAATGCTAAAAACCTCTTAAAAATTAATACACCTTAATGCTAAACCAAACTTAAAACTAACATCGCAATGCGCAATTTATTTCTTAAATTAAATACAACTAAACACACACGCACACATACCACATTGCATTAAAAAACGCAACGTAGTATAAGAAGTTCCAATATATATAGGCCTACTATATATTTGAAACCTCTTGCTGAATCGCCAACAACCTTTCGCTATGAAAGTTTGTTGGCGACTAATGCGAAGATCGGGCTCCTATCCCTACTCTGGTTCTCCAGTAGTGGGGGAAGTTGTTTCACTCCAGTACAGTGTTCAATCCAGTCCAATTCACACCAGTGTAAAAGTTAACCAGAAGAGTGGGGAGCGGCGCATGCGCAGCAACTCAAAACCAAGGTTTGAGGTTAGAATTATCCAAGTGAGGTTAGAATTATCCATGGTAGCAGCCATGTTTAGTTTGATGACCGGGTGACCGGTCATTGGCCTGAGGGAGTGGGGAAAGGGGTGGGGGAAGGGGGGGGGTTCCATTTTTTCGGGGGGGGGGGGGGGGGGGTCATTGACCTTTCCGGTCGGTCATTGACCCAAAGGAGTAGGGATAGACACAGAACCCTACTTCTCTTACTACTCAGGTGAAAGTCGGTCAACCAGTCATTTGCTTGCCATCTGCCGCCATCTGGCTGGAGTTATTGCCTCTATAAAGGTGGGTAGTTTATCGCGCTACAAACATTCATTGCCTCGCATCCGCTCAGTCATCATCTCTCATTAGTTTTATGTTATGACTACTTCACTTACTAGGTTTGAGGTTAGAATTATCCATGGAATAGCCTTCGTTAATTCTAACCTATAAAATTACTACTCTGGCATTCTGTTTCAATTTCTTTTACACTTCATTTTATATCTCAGTCTTCTTTTAACTTCTGAACTTAACACATCGGTTATGATGACTGCACAATGTTTAAAATTAAAGCTTTTGCGAACACAACACATATTACGAAGTACTTCTAAACCTTCAATTTCTAAGTGTAGAACTAATTTAAATAGAGTTAGGAAGAAGTACAGTTTTAACCCATTATATTCTTCGACAACTTCGCAGGTTACTGTTGATGATAGTGTTATTTATGACATTTTGCATTCTATGTTACGCTTCAATAACTTTCAACTTGTTACACCTATCGACTGTGTTCAACAAGTTTTTTTATTTTACCCCCACCATTCCCTATATAAATGCAGCGACAATAATTCCTACTTCATTATCTTCTACGCTGTTGAGCTAACAACATCTCCACTCTAATTTACACTACAATAACAATGGAGACCAACCAAGAAAATATTCAAGTTCAAGAAATATCATCAACAACTCATCCAAGGAAGATCCTCCTAGAATTTCAACTTCGCCAACTCCTCAGAATCCTATACAAGTTCCAGATGTATCTTCTACAGCAATAAATGATGTAAAAGCTATTCTTCGGTCCCTTGTCGGTTTTGACTGACCTGTATAATGATCGCCAATAAACTGAACTCCTAATAGTTCAGTCTTTTTTAAAACCCCCTCCATATGACCTTGAAGCAATTATCCCCTCTCCTTTATAAACTAACTCCTACTTCAAACATTAACACCATCTGCTCACCCCTTCTCCACCCCATCATTTGATATAGCTTCTCCCTACCGGAAGCTATATGGCATGGCATATGGCGGCAGCAACTGATTTGGCAACTGGCCGATGGCAGCTGGCGGCAGCCGCTGGCATTTGGCACGACTTCCGTTTGGAAAGTAACCAAACCCCACTACTTATAACAATTGAAAAACAAACGAATGTTTCTGAACTCATTCAAATTATATTAATAGACACCCGGTATATTGGTCGTTATCCAACATATACCTAGGTATACAGGGTGAGTTTCTTAAAGTGATCCAATAGCTAGATTTTTATTTTAAATTTGACAGTATACTTCTTATGGGGGACAGTAGTGGGATTTGGCCACTTTTAAAATCGGCCACGTGCCCCCCGAGCCACGTGACGTGGCAGCTGGCGCCAGCTGCCATGTCACATAGCTTCCGGTGGGGGTTAGAGGGTATATATGAGATGCTGTAGTTATATGTTATGCCATATAGGTTGGGGTGGAGATGGCGATAGTGTTGGCGTTAGGGTGAAGTGAATTTGCGCATAAAATTAAAAGTTAGTTCAAAATTGAAATTCATCGGTGTTAACGAAACTCTAACAGTTGAAGAAAAATTAAGAGTTAGTTCAAAATTGAAATTCAAACTTATAACTGGGATGTGGAAAATATGTCAAGGTCATCCAGAGTAAGTTTTTAAAAATTCTATCCAACTATCACCAGAAATAGTTTTAAGTTGAAGTAGTTGGTGATAGCGGGATAATTGATTCGTGCCATGGGAGAGGTGTTTATCGTTTGAAAGTTGGCGATCAAATGAGAAGCGTCGCCTAGGGAGAGGGCTTATAAAATGGCAACCTTCCCCCACTCCTTTAGATCAATAACCGGTCGCCGACTCTATGTGGCGAAACTGAACCAGACATGGCGGCCGCCATGGATAATTCTAACCTCAAACCTTAGTTTTTGCATTGGTGAGCATTGCGCCACCCCCCACTCCTTTACCTTTCTTTTATATTTTTAAAAACCGAACAGATGTCCGGGCAGCTGCCCCTACGGGCAGATGTTCGGGCAAGTGTTGGGGGCAGAGATGTTGAAAGATTGGGGTGGAGATGGCGATAGCGTTGGTGGTCGGTTGAACTGAATTTGCGAATAAAGTAACTAGGGTTGAACTAAAAGTGCACATAAATTAAAAGTTAGTTGAAAACTGAAATTTGATGGTGTTAACAAAACTCTTAATAGTTGAACAAAATTAAAAGTTAGTTTAAAACTGAAATTCAAATTTATAAATGGGATCTGGAAAGTATGTCAAGGTCATCCAGAGTAAGTTTTAAAAAAAGCCTACCCAACTACCACCAGAAATAGTTCTAAGTTGAACTAGTTGGTGATAGTAGGATAGGTTAAAGTAACTTTTGAATTTTATTAGTGAACATACAATTAATGTGCAACAGCAGAGTTTAAACAAGTTGAACTTTTGTGATGAATTACAGAGTTGTAAATGCAAACACCGACGACGATGAGAAGGTAAATGCAGAGTCCCCAGATGATGTATTGAAAAGCTTGAACAAATGTAACATTTCGAGTTGGTTTTCCTGTTCCATTTCTAATCGTTTAATTTCCAATTTCAATTTATCCTCTTCCATTCTAGTTACGAAGGGAACTTCATTCCATCATATCCATCATGATTGTGTTAGTGTTTGAAATTTTAAAAACAAGTGATGTTGATAGTTCAGAAGTCGAAGACGGAATGAGAAGTAAAAGGGGAGAAATGTTAGTTAAATAAAGAAGTGGTGGGGGGAAGGATGAATTACAAAGAAGTGGTGGGGGAAAGACGTTGCTCTTCATTATTACCATCAGTAGTGTCAGATGGTGCAGGAGTTAGATTTAGTAAATTGTCTTCGGCTAAACTTTCAACCTTATCACAAATAGGACAATCGTATGTTATTTCCAAATTCATTTTGATGGTTGTAAAATTATCTACAAGTTCTTGTAAAATATTAAAAATGTCTTGTAACTCTTCTTTAGAGTTTATTTCAAAACTAGAATTCATTCGGGCCAATGGAGAGTTGTTCATTGTTGGAGAGTCGGTGATGGAATGAGGATCGGCGCATAGGGAGGGGGCTTATATAATGGTGACCTTGAGCAGGCATCTAGGGAGGGAGGATTTAAATATTGAACTACAATTCTGAACCATCTTATAGGATATTCGTCAATGACAGAAAGTAAGTTTTGAAACAATTCTTCCATCTCCTCCCTCTCAGTTATTATATGTTCAAACTTGATAAATTTTGCTTCCATGTTGTTAGTTAGAATGTTGGAAGTGAAATGATTTAAAGTTGAATTTAATATTATATAAAAATTACAACCGGTAGTGGGGGAAATCTCAAGGTCGTCCAATTGAAGTTTAAAAAAAGAATGTAAAACTGAAATTACACATTTGATGGTTCTACAGGATCGGAATACAATCTGATCTGTATTTACATCTTTTTATCATATGTGTACAAAAATCATCTTGATGAGACTTGGTGCGTTGACAATGAGCAAGATCTAGAGGGGTGAAATTTGAAACATCTTTGAGGACAACATGTATGAAAATATCTTGATTTGTAAAATTTGAAAGTTCGCAATTCCGGTGGCGGTAGTTGTTTTGTTTTGCATTTGCAATAACAAGATCCGAAGAATTCACATTTAGTACAAGCTAACCCATCCACCATCATTGGTCCTAAATCTGTACATTGTTGTTCACAACAGTAACGAGGTTTGTACTTGTATTTTTGCTCTTCCATGTTGACGCTGCGGAGTCCAGTGAAAGAATAAGAGTGTATAGTGCTGAATAGCAAGTTTATATGTACTGTGAAAAGTGGTGCGGGGTAATTTCAAGGTCATCCAAATGGAGTTTTAAAAAATTATACCTTACTAATGTAAGGAATGTTGATACTTAAGAAGTTTGTTTCTCTTTGTTTTCTTTAGATTTTTTATCTTTCTCAGCTTTAGCCATAGCAACTAGTTCTTCTATTGATAGCGGATGTACTTCAGGAAATTTCAAAATTAATTTAGCTTGGTATCCTTCTTTAGCTAATACATCTATATCTTTTAGTCATTTGTTCAACAGTGTTGTAATCTTTTCCATAGATTTTTCCATCAAGTTGAATCATCATTCTGTACAACATTTTCTTAAATAGGTCTTGTCGTGGTGAGAGCTGAGAAGCAAATGATTATTTATTCAAGTATCACATCCCTTTTTTATTAACTCACATTCAACACGTGATTCTTTAGTTGTAGTTTTGTTTGTCAAAAGTTATTCAACATTGGTAATATTTTTGGAACTTGATGTTATGTTGACCAGTAGGCGATGAAGAAGTTGTAGGTTGTCGTAGAAATAAATATTTCATCATCACAATATTTTGTTTTAGTGAACATCCTTGTATTAGTAGCACTAACATCAACAGTTAAGTGATAACTACCGGTAAGTAAAACTCGCATTTCGTTGGTTAAATCTTCGAGTTGTTCAAAAGTTGTAATGGTGTTGGTATCATAAGATGCACACTTGACTTTGAGAGACATCTTTTAGTTTTTATATTAAGCGATAGAGTGAGCGAGATGTGTACGGTACGAAAGGTAGTCGTAGACTGATGAATTTCACAAGTAGATTTTCGCTTTTTATAATCACACAAAAGTGGGTCAAGGTCATCTCGTGGAATTTTTAAAAAAGCAACATATTGTAATGTACAAAGACATCACAATATGTTGCTTCTTTTAATTTTTTTTGTTTTTTCTTTATATCATATTTATTGAAAAACAATTACAAACAAATATTTACAATGTTATGTACAAACTAATCAATAGTAGGTGTTACATGAATTGTAAGTTCAGTAGAGTTATTTCCACTTGGTCCGTGCGAAACCAAATAGAGTGCGCCAGGTTGAACTACACGAAGATCTTCATTTTGAAGAAGTTGTACAAAACGTGTAGGTAGGAAGATTTGAAACTTCGGTTCGTCACCAACTGTATACGGTGCCTCGCTCAATGTGCAATTAATAGCATCACCTACTGAAGTTTCCATTTTCTTGATCGTATGAATGATGTAATGTTTTTTCTTCTTTTAGTTCAGAACATTTCTTCGTAGGTAAAATTGATGATTTAGAATGAGCGTTGAACTGATCGACCAAATTTTGAAGTAAGTTCTGCGATGCCATCTTGATGTTATTGTTAATTTTCTTGTAAATAAGAATGTCCGTTGGAGATGTTGTCTCTTCGGAGGTTCGAGTAATACTCATGCTGCGTCATGGTAGCGCTCTCACTTTTATAATCGACACTACCCCCACCACTTTTTTGAAGGAAACTATTCAAGCGGTAGGCATTCTTTAAAGCGCACTGCGACCTTCGATGTTTAAAACTTTTTGATGAAATACAAAGTTCGTTGAAGTAGCATTGGAAATCTTTATCAATTATTGCATTAATCACTTCGTTGCTTGTAAATGATTGTATCCAATTTGCTTTTTCCAATCCTCTTGTGTAGATAATTTTAAACTCTTTGCAATAATGATTCATAATGTGCGGCATCATGTTATAATTAATGAAACCTTCATCCCATCTTAAGTTGTGAAAATGTTTGTTCAACCATTTGTTTGTAACTTTCGCTTTAGTTGTTAGTCTATTAAATGGTACTGGAGGTTTGAACAAATAATGATAAACTACTGATGTGTTCATGTCCAAGATTACTAATTCTTTAATAATAAAATTACCATCATTTCCCTCGGAAAGCTTGAAATTCAATTATACCTCTTTTAACTTCCATTATGTGTGGTGCATTAGAAAAACGAAACCCGTTTATTCATGATGAAGTCTTATTAACAACTGACTTAAAAATTGAATGAGCCGACGTTTATAACAGACAGGATTGTTCTTCTTCTTTCACTTCTTGTGCCACTTCATCGATATTAAAATTGGTGTGATAGTTGTTTAATTGTCTCCACATTTCAACTTCTTGAGGTATTCTATTAAAGATTGAAGTATCCACGGGACCGTATAAAATTGGAACAAAAGGTTGTTTGTCCAATGTATCAATTAGATAGTCTTTAATTATTGCACTTGAAAATATTAGTTGTTTCAAATATCTGGTGACAGGACCGGTAGTACAACTTAAAGTGTAAAATTCTTCTTTAGTAAAATATAATTTAACATTGTGGGTAGTTAAATCTCTGAAGCGAACAATTTGTCCTCCACGATGTTTTACTATATCAACTTCAATATTTGATTCCAATAAACTTAATCTTGTTCTTCTTCCAAATGTGTTGTTACTTAAATAGCACTCCAAAAGATGTAAATGTTTCATGAGAGATTCCCTAGTAGTTTCACTGAAAGTAACCATTTTGTTTCCATGATTTAAAATAACAATTGGTGAATAATCCATTGATTTTAAAATTCCAACTGATATACTTTTTGTCATGCATGAAGAAATTGGGTAGATAATCCGAAGAAATACTTCTGTTAAAATATTGGTTGTAATGTTAACTTCAACCTTCTTTCCTTTTTACTTCTTTTTCAGCTTCTTCTTCTTCTCTCTTCTTATGTTTGTTAAACTTTAGGAACTCGTCCATTTCTCGTTCAACTTGTTTTTCTATATCTGAACTATTATCATCTATTAGAGGTGTATTTTCTTCTCCGTTAGTAGAATTCATCTTGCGAATGATGTTTCCCATACGACGGTTGAAGATAGAATGAAGTTTCCACTAATTATTTTCTCGCTTTTATATTTTTCGTAAAATCCTTGAAATTTATACAATTACATAATTGTTTGTTTTCAACTTGTCTTTCACAAATAAAATTCTAACCTCAAAAATTGAAGCAGATAATTCTAACCTCAAAAATTTGCAGTCGTTGTACAATTCTTCTTAAAGTACATTCTTCACAATTCCGGTCAGCGGTGTGTAAGTAACTATTTTATCATGTAGAATTAGACAGTATGCCGAAGTTCCATCCGCTACTGGTTCTTCAAATTCCATTTCAATTTTTATATCCACACTTGATGATTTTACCGATTCATTTTGTTTTGAACAATCGATTACAATTATTGGAGCCTTGGAATAATACTGGTCAGGTGATAATAGTGGTGTATTAGTTTTTCCATAATATGACGATTGAAATCTTGCATACATATCGTATAAAATGGAAAAACGTTTTTTGCTGAACATGACATTCAAATTGTCATAGGGAAAGAATTGAGAGTTTAGGAAAACTTTACAATTCTTTATTTTACAGTGATCAAATTGACCAGCATTTGCAGTGATAACATCTTTTCGCTTAGTTTGAAAACCGAGTATTATGTACCTTGCTCGTTCCAGGTAAGTTGATGTCTTGACGGTCCATGTTTGTCGTTCTGTCTGACGTAGTGTAGGGTATTCATGAAATTCCCAACTTCGGAATGGCATCACAATATCACGGTCAGATTTCAACTTTCTCAATAATAGGATTCTATGTTCATCAGCCAATCTTACATGAGGTACTCTCCAAACAACTTTATCCAACTGTAGATGCCATTCCAGTTTATCTTCCGTAGTTGCAGGGTCTGCAAGTATCAAGTCCTTATTAGTTGAAGATCTGAGTAATACTAATTCTTGTTTGACATTTATTATTACCCGTTTGTAATCTTCAGCGAATCCCAAAAGCAATCGTAAAGGTACATGAAAATCAAAGTGACCGTTGGAAGCTGGTGTTATAGTGTCTTTATCGGGGGCAACCCATCCGGCGGTGACTATTGAATTCTTCTCATGCGGTGTTAATGATGTTAATCCTTTCAATGTCGTTGTTAAACCAACCTTTTTTGTTGAATCAACCGTCACCCCTGATATTTCATATCTTATTTCATCAAAAAGATATGCCATCGGGTTATTTATAAAAGGAACTGTTGAAGCAGTTTTTCCATCCAATTTTAATACCCGTCCTTCGATGTACAAGTAACTTTCACACGGTAAAGTCTAAATATCCTGTTGTTGAATGGGGATCCTTATTTCATCGTTATTGTTTAATTTTGATGAAGTGTAAGGGTTGTGCGTGTGATATTCCTTCTCCCATAGTGTTTCGTCGAACGTTGGTCCTTGAGATATATCCAGGATATCCATCGCTGTTAAGTTTCAATCCAATCTTCTGTAGAAAACGAATGTTGTCCGATGTTAACTCTTCCAATGTTGAGGAGCTACTGAGCTCCCGACTCTTCCGTTGCGGTTTAAATGATAATCCCATGTTGACTTTTATGTTGCTGCTCTGATGTGTATCCGTATAGTAATTGTTTCTCCTCTAAAGTCAACACTATGACCGTCTTGATCCAATATGTTCAGTACGATGTCTGAAATGAAACTGGTGTTTAACGGTAGGTATATCAAGATTTGTGGCTTCTCAACAATTTTAAAACCGGGAGCCACTGTTGGATAAAATGTATGTAAAATATGTTGATTAACTCCATCTCTATACGATCCGTGTATAATGTTGCACGTGACATCGATACTATTTACTTTCAATATTGTTACAGTTGAATCACCTGAATGAGTAGTTCCAGGAGTTAAGATTTTCTTTTTTGTATCTGTAAATCCAAGTAAACTGCCAATCGACTGTTCCAAGCTGACATCAATATAATATTTTGAAGTTATTTCTGCTTTTAAAGTATTATTGTTTCCTTTAACGGTGATATTGTCTTCTCCGAGTTGTTTCTGTAATAATTGGTTTATATCATCAATTTCATAAGCTCCAGTAGGAAATGTAATTATTTTCAATTCTGAGTATTTTCCTGCAGCATCCTTAGTTTCATAATAATGTAGTAAATTGTTCTTCCCTTCCGTAACATTGGGAATTGAGTTGTAGGTAGTCAAATCAAGTAATGCCGCTTCCCATAATCGTTCCTTGGATAGACGCAATGCTGGGAACAGCGTACTTTTCAATGTGGATGAATTTCCACTCAATGACACTGTATACGATGACATCTTAAAGCTGACTGACACTTTTCGCTAGAAACTCCAAACATAAATGCCCACATATTTCAGTATTGTTAGGTTGTTCTCTTTTGTAATTGTAAAAAATGTTTTTTGAGTTTCGAAAATAATGTTGAAGTTCTTTTGGCGGTCGTAGATTGCCAAAACTGTCAAAGTAGTAAACGGTTTGTCCGAGCTTTTTATAGCATACCCAATGAGTACCTGGACCATAGGTGGAATCCAAATTTACTATTCCAGTTTCATTTTTCCATATTTTAGTTGGTAATGCATCTTTCATAAAAACTCCTCGAAAGAATGGTATTTTCAAACATTTTACATAATCATTTAACTGATAATTTGTTAAGGCTTTATTTGGAATTATCAATTGATTCTTCTTATTTAGTACACACGGTATGGTCTTAGGTATAAACCTGCTCCGTTTTTTACCATTTGCCAAACAGAAGTCTTCTTTACACTTGCTTTATGAGTTCTACGACGTCCTTTTTTAATGTTTCCACCTCTTTTGGGAGTGCCTCTCTTTGCAGGTCTTCCTCTGCGACGTTTTCCACCACCTAACTTTGCTTTCGTCTTCATGGCTGTAGTTACTGCCCAAGCCGATGCTTTTTCTGCAATACTTGCGTCACTTGATTTTACTCTTTGCCAAGCTTTTTCCGCTAGAATTTTATCTGCTATTGATCTATTTGTTGAATCTTTATACTTTGAATATGCTATATCGTGTTCTTTGCAAGCTTGATCTAATTTATTAATTCCATGATCTCCTCTTGCTAAACGTTTTGCCAACTTAGTTCCAGGTCCACAATATTGATAACCTCCGGGCAGATGTAATTCGTATGGTAAAGCGTCTATCGCTCGATTCACAACAGCACCAATTGGAATCCGTCTGAGCAGGGATAATGCAGCTGATGTTAAACCACGTCCTCTCTTGCCGCTGTCTTGACGACGACTGAGCGATACGGTCTTCATTATGCTGTTTTATGTAACCAACGTCTTCACTCTATGAAATACTTTATGATAATGAATCCTTTTTTGTATATTCCATACTTAAATATTCATAAGTTTTACTAGTATCTATCAATGATTTCATCTTTAATCCACTGGTTTCTCTGAGAATCTTCGATTTTATTGTGTTTCATCGATGTTTTAATTAAATGATTATGCATATCAATAACTACATTACCTACAAGATTCATTACATACTCTACATTAGTAGCATCTTTGTAATTTGTTGGATTATCAAGATTTGTGATATGTTTACCATTACATGTATACACAGATGGATCGTTATTAGAGGTTGCTATAACTTGATTAATAGTAGCAACATCATTCGGAGCTATTCCTGCTGATATGTTAGATATTCTTCTATTTTTTCCATCATATAAGTTATTTATTTTATCTAAAACTATAGTTTGTTTCACAACAACATAATCATTATCATCTTTACCAGATTTTACATGGGTTAATCGTCTACCTCCACATATAAAGTTAACACCAGTAGCTGATAGTTGTGGCACTTGTGTTAAAATAACAGCATCATGTTCTTCCGTGCCTAAACTTATATTTGACAATCTTTTATTTTTTCCATCCCACTTGTCATTTTTTAGTTGTAGTAAGGTAAACTTTTCACTTCCTTGCATAAACTCATCACCTTTCTTTGACACTACCTGATTTTGTTTAACAAAAGCGGATGTTCCTTTCTTCAAGCTTTCATTCATTTGTCTCACGGTAGCAGCATCCGATGGAGTTGAACCATCTTTCAGATTGGACAACACTTTTCCATGACAATCAATAACAGCATCATTATATAAAATACAATTATCTTTAATATATTTTATATTAACACCATCACTTTCTTCTTTAGGATATCCAATATCGTTTATAGTATATTTATAAAAAGAAAATCCATCCTTTTTCTTTTCTGGTATTACAGAGTGCAAATAACGCTTATTGATTGTATCTGTATCATCAGTTGGATCTGCCACATTAGTTATTTTATAATTTAAAGCATTGTACATTTTTCCACTTTTAGTCTTTTGCAACAGTAAAGCATAATCCATCGCAGATAGCAAATAGCCTTTATTAACAACATCTCCATTGTTGACTGGTTTTGCAACATTAATAACCCTGTGAGATTTTGCATCATACAATTGGTTGTTGTCAAGCTTTAAACTTGTAGATGTTTCCTCCTTCACTGTTTTTAAATTTGTTGCATCTCCATCTTCTTCTGGATCTCTAACAAACTTTAAACGTTTATTATTTATGTTATAGTCACCTTCGGGTGTTTGCGGTAATCCACTTCTTTTTATGTTTTCTCCAACTTGCCCTCCTAACGCGGAGTATCGTCCGAACTTGTCGACGCTCATGTTAGAACTGACACATTATATGCCTGCAACTCTTATATATCCGCGGACAATTATACAATTATGCCGCGATTCCTGAGTTCGTCAATCAGAGCTACCCATTCATTATTTAAACCTGTATGACCAGCTTCCATGGCTTCATGCAATAGTTTCATTCTATCAACCAATTTATTGATGTCGTTGTAGTAAATCACATTCGTATTGTATAGATTTTTCATCAATCCTTTACCAGATGTTGAAGTATCTCCTTTACTCTTTTTACCATGTTGTTCAAGAAGTGATAAATCCATAAGTGATAAAGATTTTCTTTTCAGTGGTTGTCTCACCGCTGGTGCAGTACGTAATGTTGGCAATTTTCGTGGAGGAAACAACTTTTTTATAACGATGTTATATTTTGTTGCACGTGAACGATTAATCATTGCATCCTTTAAGTAGTTTCTTTTATGAGCGTTAGTATTTTGGAGAATCTCCTTAAAAAGACTTAAATCTTTGGATGAATATCTTAGTGGTATGGTTTTAAAAATTAATTCATATAATCCTTTTGTTCCTTTATATCTATGCTCACCAATAATGATGTAATCGTCTTGTGTTATTTCAAGCTTTGAATCGCCAATCTTCAATTCATTCCCATCAATTCTTGCTCCGTATACGTGTGATCTACTCAAATTCGGGTTTGATTTCATGTCATGTAGCATTTTCATTATATATTTTCTTCCAAGAGGTCCATGTTGTAATATATCGCTACTCAATTGAGTTAAATTTGGAATAGATTGTTCAGCTTCAGGTATTGGCTGTTCTTCTTCCTTTTCAACAATCGGTTCTTCTTCTTCTTTTGTTTCTTCTTGCTCACTAGCACTTGTATATGAATCATCATCTTCTTCTTTTTTTAATGCTTGTACTTCTTGTTTAGAAACTGGTAGTAAAACATCTCCTTCATAACGAGGTTTACCAATAGTTTCTGATATCTGTTTTAAAGGTTCCGTAATAGGTTTAAATTTAGTCTCTAGAAATTCTTCTCTTTCACTTAAACCCATCCTCAATGCACGATTCTTCATCCTAATAGAATCACTGAGTGATTTTATTTCTTTCAATAGTTTTTCTTGATTCACCATGTTTACACTGTGAAGTTCAACTTGTAACTAGATGTAGCATCGGTAGTTCAACGCATAAATACAAATTTATCCAACCCAATACGATATCTACCATTTTTAATATCTTCTTCCTTCATAATAACGAGAAAGCTATATTTCTCATTCCATGCTTTGCCACACATCTCTTTAAATTTTTCAAATGACATATCCGCATTTACATGATCATTTTATATATATGCTTCAAATTTGTTTCATCTTGCTTGAAGATGATCAACATATTTGCATTGTCTCTTATAAGTTGTTTTGGAATTTTACTGTATGTTTGACCAATGTAAATGCTATCAATATTATGATGTCTTCCCATAGCAAAATAATTCCTTATTGTGTCATGATTTTCACAAGAAACATCGTCAAATATAAAAATAGAAAATGGTTTTGCTTTATTTGGTTGCATAATTGTTTCACTGGCATTAAACTTGTAAAAATTTACTTCAGGTACACTTGCAAGTACTTTATCCAATAATTGATATTTTGGTTGTTGCAATGATTTTGAAAAAATGTATATATTGTTAAAACGCAATCCTTTAGGATTAGTTATAAGGTTAAAAACAACATTAGTTTTCCCACAATTTGAAGGACCAGTTATTAGACATCTTATCGTATTTGGTAGTAATTCAACATGTTTTCCATGATTTAACTTATCATTGTCAACTGTCAATTCATCAATGTTATTGATATTAAATCGATCTTTTTGTTGTACAATCTCCATCTTGTATAAAGGTTAAACACACAATGAGCTATTAAACAACTATACTAAGTCTTTTGAAGGAATCCAAGAGTCTTCACTTTTATCAAACCCTAACCACCGGACTTTAACCATATCCTTTTTCCTTTGTAAAATCTTCTCGACAAGATATACATCACCGACTGTTGATTTCAACAATTCGTGTCCGTAAAATCCACCTTGAAGTAATTCACCCTTGTTATCCTTTAATAAATAGGTTTCAGGTATAGTTGGTTGCACTTTATAAATTGTAAATACTTCATTATTCCAATTTGGTAGATATCTTTTACTAAATGCACCTTTGTATTTGCTTATACGAACTTTATCGTTGACCTTGAACTTCTTTGGTTGCAATTTTTCCAATTTCGGTGTTGTATTATTTTTAATGCGTTGTAATACAATTTTGGCATTAGCACTATTTACCTGGATAGGTTTCATTCCAATGGTACGATGATATTTGTTGTTATACTCTTTTATAAGTTGTGGTAATATGACATACCACACGTATGATCCTCGTTTTGAAAATTGTTTATACATCGCACCTTTTAATGTTCTATTGAATCTTTCAATTATTGAAGCTTTAACTTCAGAATTTGTAGAATAATGATTTATTTGATATTTCTTCATCAAAGCTCCAAAGTCTTTATTAAAATATTCTTTTCCATCATCGGTCTGTAGATGTTTAATTTTAAATTTATTTCTTTGTATTGTAGTTTCCATAGCTTTTGTAACACTTTTACCACTCTTATCCTTCAATGGTAAAGCGTCAGCTATTTTAGTAAAACAGTCTATAATTGTTAAAATATATTTAAATCCTTTGTTTAATTTACTGTGCGGTATCATTTCAATGAGATCAGCTTGATAAAGATCATTCATTCCTTTAATGATTGTACTTCTTCTTGGAAATCTTCTTCTTGCTGGTTTATGTAGTTCATTTACAATCTTGTCCTTCACACTTTCCATCTTCAGATGTTGCTTGTACACCGCATGTAAAAATACTGATCCATAGAATAGTTTATTCTCATTTATATAGTTTGAATATAGGTCAAGGCCATTTCATATTAGTGTAAAAAAGAGGGAACATGGCATTGGGCTTGCCATGTCCCCTCTTCTTTACGGAAAGGAAAAATTAAGAAGGTAGAGGACGAAGAATAGGTTTACTGGTCGATAGGGTTTAGAGAGTAGTGGCCGAATGGTAAAGTATTAATTTTATCTTCTAAAATATGGCGCTTGTCATCTTTGTAGCTTAATGCCCACTTTGTTTGTTTGACACTAAAAAGTTGATGATTATAACTTCTAATAGTGTTAAACGTTGCAGTTGTTTCAACATTTTCAAACAAACATCTTTTATAATGTTCAAACTGTACGTTCTTCTTAAGAAAAGAAGTTTTTATTCCTTTGGCCTTCTTCGTGACTTGATGTTCGTTCCTCTCATTTATGTACAGTTGAAACGAATACAGTTTGGACATTAATGCTACAATTTCCATCATTGGCACACCATTCGTTTCATCTTTAAATTTTCCCAATACTTTCTTGTTTCTGTCATAGTCGTAATTTGGATGATCCTTAGGATAATCGGAAAAGTCGAAATCATCTTTATATATAAAGGTGCGTAGATCTTCATACATGTCATTTGTTTTAATCCAGTAAATAGTGCATCCGTATCCATATATGCAATACCAATGTTCTCTCTTCCATAATAGTTAACCATCTTCTTATAATGAAACTCGTACATATGTGTTTTTGAAATATCCAAGATTGACATTCCAAGATACAAAGGACGATCCATTTCAACTGACTTCTTGTTCATGGAAATAACAACTAGATTTTCATTAATAATTACAGATGAACCAAAGTTTGGTTGTTGCACCAATTTCTGTAATTTTACTGGATCAGTTACCAATTTGATATCCTTATGTTTCCTTTTGTTTTCCAAAGTCTTGCCAAATATTGCGTTATTCATTAATTTGAAAAAATCTTTTTGAAAACTTGATGTAGCGGTGGCTCTTCTTCTTGTGTTGTTGTCGATGTAAGGTTTTAACCAACAAGATTGAGAAAATTGTAGTACTCGATTAATTTTTGTAATTCTCAATCCTAAGTCTAAAGCTTGTTGTATCATCCAGTAGTGTCCAAAATATCGAGACTTGTCGGTTAAAGTCATCATTAATTTCGGCCATCTTCCAGTAGGGGAAATTTCAGTCTTTGGAAGAAGTGGTAAATCGTAATGATGATCGTGAAGATGTTCAGGATATTCAAAATCAACATCAAAAATGTAACCAGTTTCACCATGCTTTGGTAAATCCATAATGTTTCCAATCGATTCTGGATCTATCCATTTAAAATTATCATATGGAAGGGGATTTGACATTGCCCATCCGTATAAGTTATTTGCATCGAAATAACCTAGGAATGTTGTTGGTTTTGATGCATCATAATCGGGCAGATACTTGTTATTCGCCTTAACATGTCTGGTTACACTTTGTGTCAATCCCCCTCGAACTCCTGATTCTAACATCAAAACCATATCTACATCAGTAAGAAGTTGTAATTTACAATTTGTTTCTTTCAACATGGCTTGCCATGCTAGTCCAGGTGAAGTGTATGAATGAAGAGGGTCCAATCCATATGCTGCAAAACATGTATTTCTAAATTCTTCCATTATATCACATAATAAAGTGACATCTAATTTAACATAAAAATCTGAATATTCTCCCAATGTTGTATATCCTAATTTATTCCATACTTTACATGCATGATTATAATCCTCTTGAGATATGTCCATGTTGTATAATTTACTTTTGAATTCTTCTTTTGGCGGAAGTGATGTTTAATTAAATTTTTCAAAACTGTCTATATAATCATATGGGAAAACACCTTTCCGAAGTACCTTTTCTTAGATCCAGTTTGTCGTTACTTACAATCTTCTTTGTTTCAATAAAATCTTTCTTCCTTAAATTTTCAGAAAGTTTAGACAAACTCGATGGCATAAATCGGTAGGAGTCTAAGAATCTTAATTTGACATTTCCAACTGTTTTAGAGAAACTTATAAATTTTTCTGAAGTTTCAGCCAACACATCTATTGAACCATTGTCTCTTCCTAATTCAGGTATTATAAAATGAGCATCATACCCACTGAGGTTATGCAGAACCACAGGAATAAATAGTGGTAAACGACAGCTCAAATTGCATTTATTACAAGCAGCACCCCTGTAATAACCTGTAAGGTGGTCATGATCTTTAACTTTATAATTGTCAATGGTAAATTCATTTTTACATAAGAAACAATGAGTTGCATTTTCATGTTGAATTTCCTCTTCTTCCTCCATCGGTTTCATTGGTACGATATTCGTATATAATCTTTGTACATTTTCAGCTATTAAATATAAATGGTCAAGAAATATTGTTTCCACATTTTCACCACGATATACTAAAGGTTCTGAAGTTAATCCATATTGGTTTAAATGTTCTTCTGATAATGTTGATTTAACCATTAAACAAAAACTATTTGGTTTGTGCATTTGATATTTGACACTTTTTCTAGCTTCACAATTTTCATCTTCTATAGGAGTTAGTGTTGATTCAAAGTCCGCATATACAACTATAGGGATACGGTATTGATGATGAACCTTTTGAAATGTAACAAATGCTCTGTTTTCCGAAGGTAAATTAATCTTTGCTTCATAATTATTGTTACATAGCCTTTTGTGCTCTTGTAACCATTCTCTTCCTTGTCTTCCTTCTCGTTGAAAATTAAAACATCTCTTGCAAATTATCTTTCTGTGTCGATTTTTAGAAAGTTGCTTGTTAACAAGAGAGTTGAATTTTTTTATGTACACATAGTGAGACACATCTCCTCGCGTTAGTAGTAGTAAATCCGTATGATCTGGTAGCTCTTCTTTTACAACACGTAAAGGATACACTTTGTTTGAACTATCTAATGCAAAAACATTGATAGATGTACCAGGATTTTTCTTCTCAAATTTTGATATATCTTTCAGTGATACAGGGTAAGTAATTCCTTGAAAATTGTACCTATGTCTTTGATTTTCATAGCGTTGGTTAGGTTTATCAAAATTATTTGGTACAAACTTAGATGTCATTGCATATCTAAAACATTCATTATCTTGATTTTTCACATTAATACATGATCTTGTATCCTTAATTCTTTTGGGCAAAGGAATGTAACTAGATCCTATTAGTCCATATCCATGTTTGTGAACTCTTATATCTAATACTTCAACACTTGTAAGACTCCATCCGGATCCTCTTCCTTCGTGTTCCTGAATTTTGGTTAATATTTCTTCTATACAGTTTTCAACTATTGAATCAATGTCTGAACTTTCCATAATGGTTCCGTGTTTTGTTTTGAATCCTCTTGGTGATAATTCTTCTTGTACATTTATAAACATAGCTTCTAGTAGTAAACCAAATTTAAGAAAGTTTAATCTTTTCAATTCTTCTTTTAAAGTTTTACTTATGATTGGTTTTGCTTCTCTAATAAATTCTTCTAGCTTCAAGTTTTCATTTTGAATCTTATGATGCATTACTACTTTACCAGGTAATGCAAATACTTGTAGATTCGGTAAAGTAGTTGAAGATGTTGCTGTTATTTCATCTTGTTCTTCTTGTTCTTCTTGTTGTTTTTGTTCTTGTTCTTGTTCTTGTTGTTCTAGTTTTTCTTCTGGGTTGTTGTGAATTAGTTCTTTATGACAGTCTAATAGAATTTCATCGTGAAACGATTCCGAACATTTATCGCAACTATACATGTTGAGATGTTTACTCTCGAAATTTCGCCAAGAAATGAAATGGGCTCTCATGTTCCTCCTTTTATAACGGTTCCCCCACCACTATTTCATCTTCTTCACTATCCAAGGAAATCAAACGTTTTGAACAAAAATATTAACCTTCTACAAACTAATTGTTCATTCGTGTTCTTTATTCCCATTGGAGTTTTAGTATATACTTTCACCATATATAGTTTTCACCAAAGTCTTTATTTTGCTACATCCAATTTCAATAGAAGGTATTATAAGTTGTAATTTTATAAGTTCGATCTTTTCTTTCTTGCGAATTTCTCTCTTTATTATGTTGTTCCTTATTTTTGCTGAAGATTTAAACTCCATGTTGTTTCTGCTAAAGCCACAATAATAAAAGTCTCTTCAAACAACCTGCATTTATACACATTCCCCCACCATTTTATAATCCCCACTCCTTTCCCCCTTCTTTATAGGATTTGAAAGGGATAGGGTGTAGGGTGGGGGAAGGGTAATTTTGTTATTACACTAGTTGTGCAAGAAAATAGCCGCCAGTGTCCACACCTTGTTCATAGCACTCCATCATAGATTGTGCCCACTGCAACATGCGGTCTCTGTCATTTGGTGTGACAAGGAAAGAATGACTATCACCATACAATATAAAAGAGTCAATTCGTACATAACATCCTGAGTCCAACCATTTATTAGCTTCAGCCATAAACTTTTCTATTGTATCAAATGGAAATTGTGGATCAATTGCTATGACTTTACGTTCTTCACTAAGTTCAACAGTATAATCATCATCGTCCTCATCATCTTCACTTTCACTGTTGTTACTTAAAGTGTCTTCAGATTGTTCAAAAACATCAGAAATTTCGGAAGAATTGAAATTTTCATTTAGATGAGGAGGCATTTTGAAGCAAGAAATATTGTAAACAGGAGAGACGAAACGACAAGAGCGGCGTGTAGAAGAAAAATGAAGGAGTGACCAACGCTTGCTCCGCTTTTATAATAGTATGCAAATGAGGGGTAGGAGCTGACCGTGACCAGTCATCGACCCAAAGGAGTGGGGGAAGTACTTTTCTTACTACTCGGATGGAAGTAGGTTAGTAGGTCACAAGACTTAGAGTGTTAAAAAATAATGGGGGAGAAACACAACGCTATAACGCATTGTGTTTCTCCCCCATTATTTTTTATAGCAAAATATTGAAAAAACTATGTGAATTTACTTTTTACGCCCCCACCTTGTAATACCATCCACTTTGTGTCTGAGGAGATAGTCTTTAGAGTCTAACTCATGAACAGATTTCTCTTTGCGCAAGGACTCAATTACTTTAATATTATATTTTTTGCCGTTACAACTTGCCAAAATGTGTTCGTTGTCAATAACACTTTCAAAAAAATAAACACAACCTCTCTTAAGCCTATTTCCTTTTACACCAATAATTTTGGATTGGTATTCAACAGTGGGGGTTTCTGTCAGTTGTGGTTCAGAAAGGTATTTCACGACATGTACACGGCAAAAACTTTCGTTTTTAACACATTTCCTCCCACAAGCTGATCCTTTCTTATTTCCCCTAGTAAGCATTTCAGGGCAAGTAGTGGGACGTCTAAATGCCCTACGACGCTCTTCTTGTAATGATTGAAATTGCTCTGAAGGAGCAGGTTTAGGGGCAGGTTTAGAAGCTGGTTTAGGAGCTGGTTTAGAGGAATCAGTTTTGTGATAGGTATGATCTTCAGGTGTAGTAAGTGGTGGGGTAGGAGGCAATGGTGATAGTGGGATGATGGGTGTATTAAGGCGATGAACAATAGTTTCAATTGAAGGGGTATTAATACGGGGAACTGGCTTCTCCGGTGGCGGCATCATAGTTGATGGTGGTGCGGAGTCCTTTGAAGGCGAAGATGAAGGTGGTGAAAAAATACTGCGAAGTCTAGAAGTGTTGGTTGGCGGAAGAATAGCTCCAGAAGTTGAAGGTAGAGATGCAAGTTGATTCTTGTAGCAATCAGGAAGGTTTTTAAGGCGAAGAGTTTTCTTAGGTGCAGTCGTAGTAGAAATTGAAGTTGAAGTAGAAGTAGCAGAAGTAGTAGTTGGCAGAGACGACATGGTTAGAACTCCGAGTACACAGCGTGATGTCTGGAATCAGAATGAAACACTAGCCACAGTCGCCGCGTCTTTTATAACAATATGCAAATGAGAGGGGTAGCGGCTGGCCGAGACTGATTATTGACCTGGGAGGTGGGGGAAAAGGGGAAAGAGAAGGTATTTATTTCAAATATTTTGTAATATGTGTTGTGTTCGCAACAGTTTCAATTTTAAACTCTGCGCAACCATTACAGGAGGTGTGTTATATGTTGAAGTCAAAAGAAGACTGAGAAATAAAATATGTTATAAAGAGATAAATGAAACAGAATGTCATGTACTAACAAAATAGAGTTATAGGTTAGAATTAACTAAACAATATGTAGTAATGAAACACTATGTGGTAAGGTTAGAAGTAAATGAACGTAAATAATGTAGTAGCTATAACGATGCAATCAACATGAAAGCCAGTAAGTTAATGGTCGCGGCGCAAATGAGCAGTCTAGTTTTATAGCCTAGCAGCGGCCCACTTCCCTGGGCAGATGCCCGAGCCAACTACCTGGTTTTTATAGCAATTACTCCGGGCAGCTGCCGCTGATGACCGACTTTCACCTGAGTAGTAGGGGGTTTTGGGGCAATGACCGGAAAGGTCAATGACCCCCCCCTCCCCCCCCCGAAAAAATGGAGCCCCCCCCCCTTCCCCCACTCCTCCGGGTCAATGGCCGGTCACCAACTTTCCCTACTCCTTCTAGGCCAATGACCGGTCACTACCGGTTGCTGACTCTATGTGGTGAAACCAGACTAAACATGGCAGCTGCCATGGATAATTCTAACCTCAAACCTGCTGCGCATGCAACGAGTTCTCCGGATCGGAATCAGTCTATGCTATGCGCATGCGCCTAGTCCTGTATTACTCACTTTAGCGCTACTGCACATGGATAGTTCTAACCTCAAACCTTGGTTTTGTGTTGTTGCGCATGCGCCGCTCCCCACTCCTTTGCCTTCCTTTTACACTGCTGCGAACTGGACTGGATTGAACACTGTACTGGAGTGAAACAACTTCCCCCACTACTCGAGAATCCGAGCAGCAATACGAGCCTGATCTTAGCGTCAGTCGTCAACAAACTTTCATAGCGAAAGGTTGTTGGCGACTCAGCAAGAGGTTTCAAATATATAGTAGGCCTATATATATATTTGAACTTCTTATACTACGTTGCGTTTTTTAATGCAATGTGGTATGTGTGTGTGTGTGTTTAGTTATATTTAATTTAAGAAATAAATTGCGCATTGCGATGTTAGTTTTAAGTTTGGTTTAGCATTAAGGTGTATTAATTTTTAAGAGGTTTTTAGCATTAAGGTGTATTAATTTTTAAGAGGTTTTTAGCATTAAGGTGTATTAAATTTAAGAATAACGAAGGTATTTGGTTGTGTTGAATTATTTGGTTTTTAATGATGATGTGTTGTTAGTTTTAAGTGTTGGTACTAATAATTAATGTTGTTTTGCCTTACAGCTAGATGTTAGGGGGTAGATTAACTGTAAATTCAGAGGTTCAGTTGAACTTCACTTAGAAGGGGTGGGACATCCGCAAATTGTAGGTAAGCGGACTAGGTTTTTGCATTTTGTTTAGGAATATGATGGGTGGGATTAGTTTGAGTGGGGTTAGAGTTGCGTTTCTGCATTAGCTGTTCCAGTTTCCCTATTTAGCGTTACGCTTTGATGCGGACAGGGACGTTACGCTTTGATGCGGACGGACCAGGGCCTCCCTTGCAGAACGTAACTAGTGGGTTGGGAGTGGGAACCCGTTAGGCAAACAGGGTGGTGGGAACAGTATTACTGTTCCCATCACCTTGGTTTTTTATAAGTCTTGAGTGACCTTGACCTACTTTTTAAAAGGTCAATGACCCCCCCCAACCCCCCTCCCCCCTCCCCCCCGCCGCAAAAAATGGAGTCGATTCCCCCCCCCTTCCCCCACTCCTTCCCCCACTACTCTGGGTGAATGACCGGTCATGACCTGAAAAATTAAAATGGCTATAACTTGATAACGGATTGACGGATTTGGACAAGCGATACATCATTGAAAAGGTCTATGTCAGATAAACATTTTGGTAAAAGAAGAATTTGGTTATCTTATTTTAGTCAAAAGTTATGCGAGTTATCAGGAAATCTTCTTCTGTGGAATAATTAGGCGATCTGTATGTACCGAACAGTATGATGCTATGAGATTTGTATTTTAACTTTACTGCAGCAGTCTCAAATGATTGCTCCTCCGCCCTACATAATTCCTCAAGTTTAATTTCCTCATTGCCGATAGGGAGATGATTTTTCAGGTAAATTGCAACACCACCCCACATGTGTTGAGTTCTACAGAATTGCGATGTCAGCGTGTATCCTTCAATATTGGTGATGGCGAGCTCTTCACTCTTAAGGCCGTGTTCTGACAAGATCAAAATGTCGGGTCTAATTTTATCTAATTCAATTAATAATCTGTCAATTTTATTCTGAAGTCCTCGTTGTATGTTAAGGTGAAAGATAGTTAGTGCCTTGTCAAAACTATTGTTACATTTAGTAAATTGTCTATTGTGCCGGTCATCATGTAGGTGGGGGTGGGTTCTGGCTGGTTCGCTAGGTCGTCAGTGCAGAAGAAATTGTCTTGGAGTTTGGGTGTTGGTGGGTGTCATCGTGGCTTCCCCTCTCATCCCCTTCAGCAGGCCGGGTGTCATCAATGTTGCTCCTAGTCAGGATCGCTGTCTCCTCGCTTTCGTTGTCGTACTTGTAGTTCATCCCTCCTTGGGGGTCGTGTAGCCCAGCTTGGATGGTTATTTCTCTAGCGATCTTCTTTGCTCCGTGCCTATTTGGGTGGATGCCGTCTCTGCTCATGTCTTCATCGTCAATTTTGGAGGTGATGTCAATAAAATTTGCATTTAGGTGCCAGCACATAAATTTAAAAGCTTTGTTGTTATCATCAACCACTTTGTCACGCACGTCGCGTCTATAGGGAATGCTGTTCACATACCATTTGGTGTTAGGTGATGCCTTTTGTCCCGCGTCAATGGTGTACCAGAGTGGACGCATAGTTTGATTAGGGGTTTAAGAAGTTGTAATATTGTTTGACCCAAAATTGAGAATGACTTTGGAGGGAAGTTTGCTCAATGACGCCAAGTATCTGCTGCAATCCTGGATTTTAGCTCCTGGCATTACTTTTGTAAAAACGTTGGGATGGTTTTTCTCATTTATTATTCCCGCAGCACCTCGAATGGTTGAGTCACCAATAATCAAAACGTCGCAGGAGTTCCGTTCGTCATGAGAGGCCGGTTGGGTATTCTCCGAGCGCAGAATCTCGTTGTTAGTACGGTTAGAGGAAGCAGACACATGTGGTACAGCGGCTGTATTATTGATATCCCTAGCTAAGTCTTCACCCGGGTTTAATTCAGTAGGCTTATCATTAAAGTTTACTTTCATAGCAGGGATATTAGAATTTGCATGATCACAACTAGTCAAAGTTTCTAAATTGTTTATTTCAATAGTTTGTTTAGGGCCTAGGCCTACCTACTTATTGTCATTAGCTATGTTATAGATTGCATTTTCAAGTTTAAATATGACTTCGGTTTTTTTTGCTACAATTTCAGAGAGCCTAATATTTTCTGTTTTAAGGTTGTCTATTTCCCCTTTAAGATCAGTAATGTCATCAAGTAGAATCTTAATAGTTTAATTATATTGTTTATCTACTGTGGTATTATTTTTGTGTACTACAGATAACGCCTTACATTTACGACAAACCGAAGTGACTAGAGTGTCGTTTTCATCCTTCATAATATTATACTGCTCTTCACTAACATTAACACAGCCTATATGGTACCAGTTATCATTGTTGCAGTTGCAGGCAACTGCTTTGTCATTATCATTAATACTAACATTACATACTCCACACGGATAAATAATATGTGAATTCTCCTCAGGAGGGGGGTCAGTCTCTTGATTATTCTTTGTGTTCTTAGTTTTATTGCTTCTAGTTTGAGGCATGTTGGGTTAGGGTAGAGGTTGGGTAGGGTTGGCAGGATGTTGAGGTTATGGTTGTGGTAAGAGTTTGAACAGGAGGTGTCAAAGTGTGTAGGCCTAATACAAGTACAGTAAGACCAGTTAAAAGTGCATAAACAAGTATACTAAGCATGAAAAATATGAGTCCTACCTTAGTTTGTTGTCAGTTTAGGTCAATTAGTATGCTCAGTAATCAATAGGCTCACTTCTGGAATTATTGTCGTCTGCTTATGCAGGGTAATGTCGAGCCGTGATTGTGGTACTACTGGTCCTTCTTTTGCCAAGAAGACGATGGAGTAGAAGAAGAAAAATGGCGGTTTGCAAGTTGTTCAAATTTTAGATGTCCGCCATATTTGTGGAACTTCAATAAATATGTTAAATAGCAATACAACTTCCATATACAAATGAAACACTTTGAGATACAGAAATTTATTTGTCCGTTCTCAGATTTGACTTTAGAACAATAAAATTATACTGAAATCTGGACTTTAATAAGTGAAATGTATACGCAAAACTTTGAGCTGAGTCATTCCATTGCCTACAATGGCGTGAGTTATGATCTGACCTTTATATCTTGATTACGTCGTAAATACACTATTTCACTGAAAAATTACTATCAACTCACTGTTAAAACTAATTAAACTTGCTGATTATAGTTGTTTCTGAACGTTAAACTTTTTAAAAACACATAAATTTACATAAAAACTGAGGACATTAATCGGAGCTGTACACCTCTGTTCAACCAGTTCTGCCAAACATCCAGCTTGTGTTTATTCCTTTTACTGTATGGATATAAAGTTACTACACTACCCTTCATCGATTACCTTTATCAATTGTTATGAATAACATTCATTGTGATATTTATAACATTCATTACAATATATGTGAAATATGAAACTTAAATATGTTTTATATTAAGTGTTGGTATTAATGGCTGGGAAAAAATAATACCGACAATGGTGTCAACACTATGTCGGTATTTGGTGCAGTGATGAAATTTTGTTTCAAATACAAACATCGCTAATAAAATTACAGGAAAAAGATAGCAGTATTTATGTATAATATTTTAAATCCTTATTATTTAGTCTCCAATTAAAACATAAGTTTAATATAAACATATAATTATTCAAATACTTATCCCCCAAGGCAGATATCTATGTTTCTAGTGGAAACCTGTAAGATTCTTAACTAAAAGCGCTGTCGACGAACAAGGGCAGACAAAACTTACAAGCATAAACTTATAAAAGGTGGAAAAGTGTTTATTTTTCGTTTTTCTCATAGAAAAAAAACCAGACTCATGTGACTTTGAAAGTAGCCAATACAGACGACGAATAGCTTATATTTTGTGATCAAATGTGACCTTGTCGGTATTTGGTACACTGTCGGTATTTGGGGCATTTACCTTATAGGCTTAATATCTTCACAATCCTCGGAAATGTTCGCTTCTGTTGGAGCCTCTAGTAGTGGTTTTTGACCCACAGACTCTCTCTGTATGTGGTTGGTCAAATCCTCCACTGTCTGTACGTTATCATCCGAGGAGTCATTCAGGCTGATTTCTGCTTCCTCAGACTCTGATGAAGATTAGATTTCTTTGTAACGGCTCTAACTCCGCTGCTTATTTTTTCAGTTTCATTACTAAATGATTCTGACTCAGCTTTAAAATAGCACTGGCAAGTAAGTCCTTCTTCCCATTTATTGGTATCACAAACACAAGATATTCGCCTGCAAATGATTTCATTCTCTTAACTTGTCATGACTTGGGGAATATCCCTTGTACCAGCAATCGTTTTTAGGGTTCCAATTGGTAAATTTTGGAAAAACTGTTCAATGTCATGATCTGTTTCATAGAAAATCTGTATCTTGCTTTTTCTCCTGCATCAATTTGAAGGTCGAGCTTTGTTTTTTTCCATTATCGTCGCTGCTTTACAGCTGCAGTTATTTTCTTTCCAGGAACTGACGTTTTCCCTAAAAACAATAGGAGTAACTGACATAATTAAAAGGTAATCATGCAGTTTAAAACTTAAAAACTTTGTGCATTTTAAAAATTTTTGTGACCCAGATTTCAATTTATTAATAAAATAAATGTCTCAGGGGTAGTAGGCTATGCTAAATAACAACAATTATGAGTCCTTTTTAGCTTAGCCTATTACAACTTACAAGTTATTAATAAAATTATAGTCTCACAGATAATACACACTCTGTCTATTAGATAAGGACTCATCCTTGTTGTTATTAGCATAGCCTATTAAAAAAGAGACAAATGTCTCATTGTTGAATATAATATAAAATTATAATAACATCATAATAAAAATCATAATAAACACATAATAAAATCATGGTGATTTTATTAATAACCTGTAAGCACACAATAACAGATAGTAGGCCTGCTGGGAGTATGGGACACGGCCTCTGATTGGTCGAGAGCAGGTCACGTGACCGATGACGTCATCACGCCCCGCCTTCTGATTGGTCGAGAGCAAGTCACGTGACCGATGAGGTCATCAGACCATGCCCCTTTTCCAAGATGGCGGCCACGCCCCCAAGATGGCGGCGGGAAATTTCCTAACCTCACTTTCGTGTTTGACCACATGGCGTCTGTAACTACGTGAGTCAAGATGGCGTTTGACGAATAAAATTTTCACTATGGGCCGCCGGGGTTTGAACCCGGGCCGCCAAGTTGGTGCGCCGCAACGCTGGCCACTAGGCTACCACACAGTTGTGCTGAGAGCTTTGTAATGTGTCTGATAGCACAGTAGTTTGACGATTTACACAGAACGTATGGTCTTTGACTATAAGAGTGTATTACTATCATTGGAGCTTTTAGTTTTATAATTCTCCACCAGATTGAAGCATTCGTAATTTTATGATTACACCACCATAGTGTACCATGAGAAATTTTCATGTTGTAGTTTTATAATTCTCCACCAGATTGTAGCACAGATGGCCTAGTATTGAGAACCCAGTGATCAATAGAGGTTTTCACCTTGACACAGAACGTATGGTATTTGACTATAAGAGTGTATTACTATCATTGGAGCTTTTAGTTTTATAATTCTCCACTAGATTGAAGCACTTGTAATTTTATGATTACACCACCTTTGAGTTTTCTTGTAATGATTCCCCACCAGAGTGTACCATGAGAAATTTTCATGTTGTAGTTTTATAATTCTCCACCAGATTGTAGCACAGATGGCCTAGTATTGAGAACCCAGTGATCCAAAGAGGTTTT